>JAWMRD010000085.1:22632730-22651494 GCA_035584875.1 Syndactyla subalaris
CTTGAATGGCTGGTGATGCTTTGCCTGATGCCCCCCAGGACATGGTTGGCCCTCCTGGCTGCCAGGGCACTGCTGGCTCAGATTCAACTTGCCATTGACCAGGACCCCCAGATCCCTTTTTGTGGCACTGCTCTTCAGCATGTCGTTCTCCAGTTTTTTTGTACATCCAGGGGTACCCCATTCCATGTGCAGAATCCTGCACTTCCCTTTGTTGAACTTCCCAAGGTTGGTGATTGCCCAGTCCTCTGATTTGTCGAGGTCTTTCTGCAGGGCCTCCCTGCGTCCGAGCAAGCTAACAGCTCCTCCCAGTTTTGTATCATCTGCAAACTTGCTTCTACTCCTGTGTCCAATTAATTTATGAAGATTTTGAAGAGGCCCAAGATAAAGCCCTGTGGAACCCACTAGTGACAGGTCACCAGTCTGATGTCACCCCATTCACTGTTACCCTCTGTGCTCAGCCTGTGAGCCAATTGCTCACCCACCACATGATGTGTTTATCCAGCTGTGGGATGGATATTTTGTCCAGAAGGATCCTGTGAGTTACTGTATTGAAAGCTTTACTGAAATCCGAAGAGATTACATCAGCTGGCTTCCATTGATCAACCGGGTGATCCCTGCTCAGCCAAGCCAGCCTTCTGCCTTGTCTGCTTGACTTCTGACATTTGGGAGTTGCTGCTGCTTTGCCCGTAGGAGGTGACGTTTTAAAAGGGACAGGCACTGATGGACTCCAGCACCTACAAAAACATTTTCCCAAGGTAATTTACTCTCTAGTTCCCTGAGCAGCCTGAAGTCTGCTCTCCTCATGTCCAGAGCTGAGGTTTTGCTGGCACTTTTCCTCATCAACAGAGATTTAAAATTTGATCACTTCATGGGCTCTGTGGCCAAGACGGCCACCACTCTCCACTGCGCTCATGAGATCCACTCTTTTGACAAGCAGCAGATCAAGGAGAACATCTTTCCCAGTCAGCTCCTTCAGGACCTGTTCTATAAAGTTGTCATCCTGGTCTTTCAGGAATCCTATGGCCCAGGCTGTACCAGATGTGTGATGCTTCTTGTTCATTTCCGACAAGTTGAAGTCCCCCATAAAGACAAGAGCAGTTGCCTTGGAAGTGCCCCTTAGTTCCACAAAGAATAATTCATCAGTGTCATTGTCCTGGCTGGGAGGTCTACAGCAGGCACCCACAGTGACAACTGCATTATTTGCATCAGGTCTTCTGTCTTCTAGTTCTTTCTCACAATTAAATCTAAGCAAGAATAAATACGGGGCAAAAGAGGATAACATCTCTTGCCATAATGTCATAAATGCCACCTGCTATGTAGAACCTGCAGAATTTTCTTCTTACTGTCTAGTTTTCTTCCCTAGGCTCATCAGTCACATGAAAAATCCCATATCTACCCCTCTTCTGTAGGCTCTTAGGGGCTCCTGAACTTCCTTCTCTCATTTTGAGTGCCCTTTTTGGCAGGGCTGCAAAAGCTGTGTAGTGGCACAGAATACCACTGTGGTTCCTGCAGAAAGCAATGCCATGTCTGCAATCCTTCTGCAGCTGATGCAGGAGCCTATTTTCCATGGCGGGGGGGTGTACATTGCTAAGGACATTTCCTTGAGGCTTGTGTCTGCTTCTTCTCCCGTTTCTTCCTTCACATTATCTGGGTGCATATCACTATTGCAGTGCTTGCTTTTAAATGTGCTGAATGTGTTGAATGTGTCTTTTGGGTAAAGATCTGCCATTTAATTAAGGAGACATACCCATACATGCTATACTAGTTGTGGTGCTTCGAAATAATGCAAGCAGTGTTTAAATAGCAGCCAATGTGATTTCTGTAGCAGGTAGATATTGGGATGGTCCAAAACACTATAGCCAAGAATACCTCGCTGAGTGAAGTTCACACTGGGACCCAATCTCTGCAGTGCAAGCCTCTCTCCTATAGAAATGACTGGGATGTCACCAAGGATTATGGCTTCAAATGAGCAGCAGGTGAACTCTAAGAAATAAAGATCACAGGCAACCCTCTGCTCTCAGTTACACTCCACTGACGTCAATGGGGTTGCCTGGGGTTAACTCAGAGCAGAATTTAATTCCTAGTTTTTAATGTGTATAGCCAAAGCACCCCAAAATGTTTTTCATCATATGGTACAATGCCTAAAAATTTCATCAGTTACTCCTCAGCTACACATGCTGCAAAGTTCTTGCTATCACAGCAACAGAAAAAAACAAAACTATCTTGTCTGGAAAAAGCTCATGGAGCTGTTTCACATGTTGCAACATGCTGCTCACGGTTCAGTGAAATGAAAGGGGATAGGATGCCCCTGGCACCTGGGTGTTGCACATCTCCTGCAACCACTCATGGCAACCTGCCATCAGCTGGCAGGATGCGGCAGCTCCATTTCAGGTGTCCAGTTCCATTGGCAGACATGCTATTGCATGGGTGCAGGTACTTTTGAAACTTGAGTGTTTCCTCATATCACACCCATATGTTGTAACCCCTCTTGGATCCCATTCAGCTGCAAAGAGATGCTGTGAGTTCCAGGGATGCCATAGTGATGGAAGGAAAAGGTATTTACAGGACTGTGATTCTATGATCACTCAGGACAGTTGATTTCTGCACTGTGTGCAGGTCCACAATCCTTCACTTGAAGTCAGTCGTGCTAGAAGCTGCATATTTGAAAACAAACTGGTTGGCTGTTTGTGACATGGCTATGAACTTCCAATTCGTGGCTTTTGCTACTCCACAATCTAAAACAACAACCAAGAACAACAAATAATGACAGGCAAAAATTGAAAATTGAGCATTTTTCAATCTGACACATGAGACATCACAGTACATATATTTATTTAATGGTGCTTTTCTTTGGTTTTAGTTTTGATTGTTTTAAAGAGGTGTTGACAATAATGAAAATATTACTCCCAGGAGATCTCTTATGAAATAGCTGGTATTTGTTTAGTAATGACTGTGTTTGTGCAGGAACTGCCAATATTACAGTTGGATCAAGCTGAGGTTGAATTTACTTTTTGTAGAGAGTGAGATTTTACAAGATGCAGTACTTTGCGATCAAAATCAATGGGATGTATTAAATCCCTAATGCATTACTGTCCTGAAGCACCTCCTTGTTTCAGCTAGAAGGGATTCTGTAGGGAGATGTTCTCCTTTATGCCATTCCCATGACATGGAAAACCAAACTGTCCCTCCTTCCCCCTGCTCCCTAGGGGCTTCAGCCAGGGCTCTGCTGTAACTGTTTCTAAATGCATGTCTTGTTTCTTGCTTGCTGGGTTGTGGTACTATGTGATGGAGAGCAGGTTTTCTGTGTCACCATTCATCCTGGCCCGACAGACTGCACTCTTTTGATGGCAAGCAGAGGATAAAAGACTGAAATCAGGGGCTGGGGAAAAGGTTTGTACTTTCCTGTTCCGTTCCTGTTTGGGGAAACAGGAGCATCTCTGGCTTACCCCATCTCAGCACTGTGACAGCGTTATCCTCTCACAGAAGTAAGGAATTACTGAGGATCTTTCCCCATGTTATGGTGTGGGGCTGGAAAATGTGAGCAACAAGCTGAAATAGGAGGCAGGTCTCCCAGTAGAGGAATTAATTCTATATAGTATGAAATAACTGCATTCAACTCACTCTCTGTGTTATATACAGTAGTACAGAGTTAGCTAGATACATGACAAGAGATATTCCTCTTTCATTACAGCATTTACACTATTTCACAACAGTAATTACATCTTATAACACCATATAACTCCCCTCCCCCCCCTCGCAAAACATAGTACAGCAGCTAAGATTGTTCTTAGACACTACTGTCAGATCCAGCGAGCTGAAAAAATACAGGAAAGCTTATAGCAAGATGATAGCAAGAAATTAATGCAAATTTTAGGTTTCAAAATTACCACAAAATCTCTAGAGAAAAGAAGGACTATTTTAGATTCAGACATCAGAGCTCAGTAAATGTTGAAATATTAGTAGGAGATCAGAGATCAGTCCAGATGGCTGAGGGTAAGAGGCCAAGCCAAGTGTTCCTCAAACCCTCCAATTTAAACACGGTAAGTGGGGCTTTGGGATGGGTCTGCGTTTCTTAAAGGAAAAGCCTTTCCTTCATTTTGACAATTTAAACCCCAAAACGCTAAACAAAAAAGGCTCAAGTGCAGGGTAAAGAACAGCAGTAGCACAGCTTATTCCTACATGTTATACTGAGTACAGCATTCACTGTTCTGACACAATCAACAATACCTTACTGGCCATGTGTGTTGCAGGTTGGGTTAAATCACTTGAAGCCAGTGGCTGTAACAGCTGCTTCCACTCAGGATCACTATAAAGAAGTGATTTGCAATGTGTAATGAAAGAGTTAAAATGACATTTATCTCTTTCCCTGATGTTGGCATGCATTGTCAAAGACTCTCTTTCAATACCATACACCCAGGAGCTTGTGCTGCCTTTCAGTACTGCTGGCAAAGTGGACTGGGAGGACTGGTGTGACCATAACCCTATGGCAATGTGACCTTGATTCATTTCTGTGTAAGAAGGCACATGTGTAGCCCCAGGTGATCACTCGGTTTCACTGTCAAATGTTTTGTGAGGATGCCTGTATCTGAGAGGCCAGCAGCCGTGATAAGGGAAGCAGCAAGGGTGCACCAGGTATCAGGTTAGTGCATGCAGGGACATGTGCATGCATGCATCTCAGGGAAAGACCACACAGTGCATCCTTTTAGGCTTTCTGCTGGATGGAAGAGGCTTCAAGCTGTGACATGGGAGCCTGGGATTTGAAAATCACTTGTCTTTTCTGGCTTTACATCTGCTGCCTTGGCAGGTTAGGGCACACTCTTTTTCTGACTTGCCTTCAGCAAGGCACAAACAATCTAGGAGGTTCTTGGAGAGTGTTGAAGTTAACTTTCTGATACAAGAGGTGGAGAAGCCAGTGACAAAGGGTGTAGTGTTTAACCTCATAGCAACAACAAATCTTTGAAAGATTGTGGTGACCAGGAGAGGTGCCTGAGTACTGGAAGAAAGCAAATGTCACTCAGTCAAAGGGCAACTAGGAGAGCCCAGACAACCAGCAGCCAGTCAGCCTCACCTCAGTCTGAGGTCAGGCAGTTTAATCACTGGCCAGGTTGGGTTATTGTTGACTTGGATTATCTCCAGGTGAATCAGCAGATGCTGAGTGACTAGGGCCATTGCCAAAGCAATTTCATCAAGTCCCTCTGTAGTAGAATTTTGTTCCCTAGCTGGAAAATTTTTGCTGGAAATACCTGTCTTAGCCTGTCTACTTCAATGAACATCTATGTCTACCTAGGGAGAAAACATCGCAGATGGTGAAGTAGGACAAAAGGCAGTTTTCAAAGGATCCAGTGACAACCAGTGATGTTGTATTAACACGTAAAACTGTCAGTCTTCAGGAGAATACTTGGAAGAAGGAGGGAGGTGTAGAGAACTGTACAGAAAAAAGGTCCAGCATGGTCCTGTTCTGCAAACAGTTTCTGCTCATCGTTTTGGAGCAGATGCCAAGCAATTAATTGATTGCAAGACTGAACTAGTCATCAAACTCTAAGAAATTATTACTTTCTTTGTATTTATGCATTGATTTTAAAAGACTGTATTTGTTAAGTCACTCTGCAAACAGTTTGCAATTGAGAAAAAATGGTAGGCAGGTAAATTAATACTCAAGCACTCCTTATCTTTGTGTACTGAACTTCATGAACTGACTTCTGTGGAAGTGTTTGCAGTGCAGAGAGCTAAGCTGTTGCAGAAATATTTGTGGGAACAAAGCTTCACCTGCAATGTCTGAAAGCTGGGGACTACTTCTCATTGTGTAGACTGCTGGGACCTCATATCAGCAGGGGCCTTGAAGCATGGCTATAAATAACAACAGATGTAAATACAATTAGCTGTAAACTAATACAACCAATACAACCTAGCTTTGCTAGGAAAAATCCCCAAACAGAACAACCAACAAGCAGCAAACTCACAACTACCGGGAGTTAAAATTAAAGGAGCATTTTACTTTTGTAAGATAAGCCTGGAATTAAAAAAGGTTTAGTGTCACCACTATTGAATTTTCACTGATTTCACTCCATATAAAAACATCTTTCCATGATGGACACAGATGATCACCAGCTTCCCATCTATATTGTGTGTTAGGTATATGGCATGTGTAGCTGGAGCTTGTGCACTTTGTACACATGTAGCCTCTCTACTCCCATTTACTCTTTAAGTTTACGTGCTGTCAGTTTAGAGTAGTGGAGCTCCTTGTGATCCTTAATATAAGTGATATGAAGCAGAGGAAATGAGAGTTTAGGAGTACTTTGGTAATCTTAAAAATGGAAAGGCATTATTAGCATTTAACAGCCGTAGCTGGTGGTGTCATTTCTAAATGCTGCAATTGGCAAGTAAAAGGGAAATAATATTCATTTTGCACTTGTATGGATGGTGCAGTTTCAAAGCCCCTGTACTATATTCATAACAGGAATATAGTGACATAAAGGTCTTTGGTCTGAGGACTGGAAGAAAGCAAATGTCACCCAGGCAAACGTCAAATAGGAGAACCTGGGGAACTACCTGCCAGTCAGGCTCAGCTCAGTCTGAGGTCATGCAGGTTTCCAAGAACCTCTTAGGCTGTGCCTTGCTGAAGGCAAGTCAGAAAAAGAGTGTGCCCTAACCTGCCAAGGTAGCAGATGTAAAGCCAGAAAAGACAAGTGATTTTCAAATCCCAGGCTCCCATGTCACAGCTTGAAGCCTCTTCCATCCAGCAGAAAGCCTAAAAGGATGCACTGTGTGGTCTTTCCCTGAGATGCATGCATGCACATGTCCCTGCATGCACTAACCTGATACCTGGTGCACCCTTGCTGCTTCCCTTATCACGGCTGCTGGCCTCTCAGATACAGGCATCCTCACAAAACATAAAGAGAATTTTACCCTAAAAGACCAAGTTGTATTTCTGTGTAGCAGATTAATTGGATATGTTTGGACTAAAATAAAATAAATATTTGTAAATTCAGCCATGAATCAGTTCCCCGGTAGGTTAATCATTGTTTCATTGTTGTCTTTAGTTTTGCTTTGTTGTCATTACTAGCTTCAGAATTCCTGGAATATCTTTAACATCATCTGTGAGTTTTGCAAACTTTATTCACCTTCAGAGCCATGGCATGTCCCCAAAGTAATATTGGCATTATCAAGCCATGCCAAACCATAGGGATTCACACAATCATAGCACTGGCCAGTTTTACTTCACTTGCTCCTCAGAAGAAGCGCTGCAGAACTATATATGTTCACGGCAGAAACAACTGTTAAGCAGTCATTCAAGTCAAGAGTATCAGCAAATAAACGGTATTTCAGAAGTCTCAAAGTACCTTTTATTGTGATATGTTATGACTGTGTATTCCCTTTCCTCAAACCATGTAATTTAGTGTAAAGCTCTTGTCCACTCTGCTTATAACATGATGAAAAGTATTTGAAGTCATGTTCCAAGAGCATCATCATAAATTAGGTTCCTCCCAGCTTGATTATCCATCTTTTTATCTTCTGCTCATGCAGACATTGCCTCCACAGCAGTCATGCAAAGTGGTAAGCCTCTTTGTGAACACTCTTCATATAAATATATTTGCTGGAAAAACAGGCAGTACAAATGACTTGATATTGTGTTAGGATAGGGCAAGACAGAGTGAGTCAGGAGATCTCCTTCACTCTGATGCTTCTATAAATCTTCCTAGAAAATGAACACTGCTTTTCAGTCTTTCACCTTAGACAGAGGGTAGGTTAATAAGATATTTCTGAAATTTAGTATCAGTACCCAGCAGTCTTACTTCCCTACAGCAATTTCCCTACACATGACGAATTTCCCTGGGCTGTTTCTGATGTTGAAATAAAATGTGTTTTTGTTTTCTCCTATGCTTTAAATTTAATTTCTGCTGTGGATATTTACTTATTCTGGGGTCTGTTTCCAGGACAAGGCTTTGTTTTTTTCAGTATAATGCAGTGGTTCTCAAACACTGCTAACATTCTTGGCAAAGAAAGGCACTTACAACTACCAATGCCAACCTCTCCTGCTCCAGCAAATGCATCTGTTAAGAAAAGAAATACTATCAGCAGGACAACAGGTGGCATATTGCAGCCAATCTTGAAAGGTTATAATAAGAGGGGATGTGTGAGAGGGAGAGGAGAAAAAAATGGAAAAGAGGGTGACTAAGCTGAAGGAAAATCTAGTGGCAAGCATTTTTTCACTACTGCACTTACATGGTGTTGGGATAAAGGTCTGCTGACTTTGCAGCACTGAGGTAGGGTACTGCCCTGGAAATGCATTTGCCCATTGTACTGCTCTCTGTTTGCTTAGAAGGAATTCAAAAGGGATTTGCTTTCTCTTGTTTCATGAGCCCCACGCTTTCACACTGACCAAAGTGGATAAGCACCAGCTGGCCACGTCCATCATCACCGCTGGGTGGGAGAATTCCTGATTATACTTAGATCCCTCAGACCCCACTCTGTCACTAGCAGAGAAGCTCTACTTGTGCACTGCTTCCGAAATGCAGCCGGCTGGAAGGTCCACACGCCTTGTCTGAAGGAGCCAGATGCCTTCTGGATCAAACATGAATGACCGGCTGAAGGTGTCCCTGGTGCATGTCCTCACCCTGGCAGCCCTCAGCTTTGCTGAGACGCTCCTGAAAGGTTTGGTTAGAGGGGCTTTTGCCCTGTTCTTCTTCTTCTGCCACTTGCTGAAAAAGGTTTTGGAAAGGGAAGGGTGTCTCTACTAATGGCAGGGTGGGTGGTACTGTAGTGTTCTCAAAAAAGACAAAAATGCTCTGCTTTTACTGGTCACTTCGCTACATTTAGAAGGATAGCTGTGCAAATATTCTCATATTTGTGTATGGAATTAAAAGTTCTTTGTCTATGAAGGACACATAACCCACTGTAGTGGGCTGGGAGATCTTTGGGTTCAGCCTGGGAGGGATGTATATTTCCTATATCAAAGACAGCTCAAAAGAGTTAATGGCTGATAAGAACCGTTGCTGCAGAGCCCATGATTTGTGGTGTTTGGTGTGCCTGTGTATGCTTATAAGTATATAAATCTTCAAAAGAAGTAAGTAATTATGATATATTTACAAAGCTTATTTATAAAAATACAAATGTGCATTGTTTTTATAGCATATAACATAGAAGTTCTTATGCCTTATTCCTATCTTGTGTGCACACATGCACATGGACATATGCACACGGACACATGCACATAGACACATGCACACATACCTTTAGCCAGTGAAGGAACTGAAAAAAATATCTGTTTAGAAAAGTCTCTGAGGTACCAAGTGCAACTGTGGTCTTTTGGATGTACCATCTCGTAACGCTGTGGACAGCAATTTTTGTTGCACCGTGATTGTCCAAAGCCATTCAATGCATACTAGAAACATTGCAGTTTCAGGAAGACAAAACAAAATAAAATCTTAAGAGGGATGCCAGTATTCACGTTAGGCAAACACTGCTGCTCTTGCAAGGCTGTGCTATTAGAATTGTTAATCAGATTGTTCTCAAAATGGAAAAAAAAAAAAAAAAAGAGGTATGTTCTTTGTAAAAACCTTTTGAAATAAAAATCTCAGTATTTTCCTAAGACATTAAAATAAGTTGGTGAAACCTAGTCTTTTTGAATGGTGCAATAAGACAAGATTGAAGAAAGAAGAAAACAAAGATGACAAGGATAGATTTTATTTTCCTGGTGTCACAGTGCAATGAACAGACACATACCCTTTTCTAGAACATTGCATCAGGTGGATGAATTGTCTTGTTCCCTGAAAGAGCGCCAAAGGGTGACTACAGTCCAGTGTTGCCCTATAGAGGTTTTGCAGTCTTAGCTGGAAACAAAACTGAGCGGTTTTTGACCAGAAGAACTGCAATTTCTCTAGGCGTCTGCAATGCAGGAGGGACTACCTTTGCTTTCTGTATTATTTTGAATTCAAATCCAAAGCCAAGCAATTTGGAAGCTTCTGGTGGGCTGGGGATAGGAGGTAATTTGGCTTTCTCATGGTCCCGTGATCAGCCTTGGGTCATTTTGCTATCTTGGGAAAGTACAGCTGACATCCAGAAAAAGGGCACCTGTGTGGCTTTACACATATGTAAGTTAATTGATTTCAATGTTATTTAAAGCGACAGGACTATCTTAAAAATGTCAGAAAGCCCAAATGGATGCGCATGTAAAGGCTTGGCTCCATTTCTATATACTGATAGATATGTCTGTGCACTGTTCAGATTTTATTATCCAATGTTAGAGTCTGGTAATGCAGGCATCATAAGTTTTGCATGCTTTCTGAAGAAAACATGGACAGACAGCAACACCTGAGCAGTTTGGATGTCCTTTAGAAGTGAAAGTAAGGACTATCTCAGCCATTTTGGGTCTCTGTTCTCACCTCACAACAAAATGGCATCATGCTCCACTGCGCGCTGTCTCCACTGGATTTTAATATCGCGACATAAAAAAGAGCATACGAGAAAATGCCACATCAGTGTCACTTGTCATGATTGCTCTTCAAGGGTTCAGAATTTGGGGAGGCAGCTGTAAAAAAGTTCCTTTTCCTTTTACCATTGTGCTGTTGGTTTGGACAATATCATCTGTAAGTATGAGGCTTAATTTTGCCCAAAGAGCTGTGTGTATGCTGGCTTTCAGGACACTGCAGCTCAGACCAGGTGTAGGCAATATTCTGTCATCTACTGAATTAAAGACACACCATAAAAATATGCAACTGTTTCCAGATAATTTATTTAATATACAAAGCCAACAGCACTTGTTTACCCAAAAGAATAAATCACTGCCATTATACATATTGTCTCTTAGTACAAATGTAACTATTCCTTGTGAGAATGGCTGTACTTATCCTGATAACAGTAATAAAACTGGCTGCTTTGAATTATCATTACTGTAAGAATTTACATTTCTCAGGGTTAGATAAGCATCCTAGAGACCAAGGCATGTGGACAAGAACAATAAAAACATATTATACGAAATTAGATTGCAGAACTCCGGGGTTAATGCCATCAAAACCCAATGAACTCTGTCACGAAATAGCAATGTTCCTTTTGAAGTAGACAGGATAGCCATCGGTGGGGGTTATTCTCCTAAGACAACCTTCAGTAGAAGGAAAATTTAGGCTTTATGGAAATCTTCCATTTGGTTTCACTGGTGTGGGGTTCATCTGAGCTGAAATACAGATGACTATTTCTATCTAGTGTAACCCAAAATGACTCAATACATTGAAGCACGATACAATTTGAAGATATGATCTTAAACAATGACTCTGTCACAGACTTGTTTTAATTAAATTTTCTTTAATATAATGTTTAGTGTGAGTATAGCTATAGTTTTGAGATTTACATGTGTAGTCATTATTGCTACTGAATGTTGCAACCTGGCATTATGTAATCTAGAAATATTATTGAGGCAGATTTGTTCTAAAAGTCAAAAGTGTTCAGATTTTTACATAAACCTGATAGTGGAAGCTGATCCTTTCTCCTGCTAGCTTCACTCTGGCAGAAGCCAAAGACATTCTAATTTTGACTCCTATGTAAATTGAACAAGCGTTAAGGTGTAGACTTTCTATTATTCTCAGTCACTGAAATCTGAGTGTTTTCTATCTTGGCCTTTCCTTAGAGAGGAAAGAGTAAAATTTATATGTTTTTTCTGTTGTTTCTTTTTTTCTTCCCCCCTGTTTTTTTTTTTTTTGTCTTTTTTGTTTTGTTTTGGTTTGGTTTTGGTTGTTTTGGTTTTTTTTTTGTTTTGTTTTGTTTTGTTTTGTTGTTGTTGTTGGGGTTTTTTTGCCTGAATTTAAATCTTCTTGTATGAAGAAGATGATAGGAGAAATAGAAACTTTACTTACAGTATCACGGAATGCCCAAATAAGGAACAATATAATCTTAGAGAAGTCCTAGAGAATTAGATAAGCAATGTAACTCTAACAAACAGGATGTAAACTAAGCTTTATGTACCCAAATAAGACAAAGAACATTACAGTTTTTGGTGGTGAAACACTATGACACTGTGCCTGCTCAAGAACTGAGGTCAAGATGACGAAGAAGACCCGGAAGGACCAAAAGGACTTCCAAATAAGGTGTGATTATGTAAAGAAAGCTAATGAATACTTATTAAATAAGTAAGAACATCTAATGAATATGTAAACAGTATGTGTAATAAAAAGCTCTAACTGTCATTTGACATGTTTGATTAGAGGAGCTATCCTCTGAACACTCAGCATGCTGAATAAGAAGTTCCCTTTTTAACACCTACAAATTGCTGTTAAGAAATTTGCTTCTGCCACTTTTTGGTATCAGAGGGCCAGGAGATACACAGCAGTTGGGTTTCTCCTGTGAAAAGAAAAACAGTGGACCAGATACTGCTACAGTCAGTGAGGAATAGGAAGACTCCTGCATCCATTATACATTTTCAAGGTGGTGTTTAGGAATATGGTATGAAATTAGTTTATCTTGGCTCAGAAATCAATGAAATCCTGCTCAATAAATAAGGATGTGTATCCCTTGCAGCCATAGATTAAAAGTCATTCAAGTGTCTTTGCAGGCAGTGGCTGCAATGCATACCCTGTGAAGGGAAAATGATTCACTAGGCTTATGCTTTAATCCCTTCCAGCTGTGATTCAAGTCTTTTACCAGAGTGATGGCAAGTGTTTCAAAAGATTCATTCAAGTATCACAACAGGTATGATAACAGGTCTATGACAAAAAGCATCAGACATAGTTATTAGACTCCTAGCTCTTGTACTACTGAGCTAGAAAGTGTGAGAGAAAGAGGACATGTACTAGTCGTGACACAAATCTGAAAGACCTGAATGACCTTTGTGAGCCTAGCTTTGAAAAATACAGTGCTATATAGCAGATTTGGTGGTTTTGTGCTGTGTTGTTTTTTTTGTTTGTTTATTTGTTTTTTTTTTTTTAAAGATAAATAGTTGAGTGGAACAAATCCTGTAATAATGACAAAGAAGCACAATTTTCAAGCATTATGCATTAATAAGGAGGCACTCTGCTCACTTCAGGGACAAGTCAGCTGGGCTTCAATTGGTGTGCTGCTGCTTACACTTCCAGCCTTTGCAATGTCACCCTTGTAGCAGGGGGATGGCCTCACCTGTGATCTTTCAGTATGCCACCTAGTGCTGTGAACCTTGTGGGAAAGGAGTGTTAGAGACAGAGGATGCACAGGACTTGTAGATTTTGCACCCTCTGGAGAGACCACCAAGCAAAATAGTTTTGAGGGATGGCTGCCTCCGTCAAAGGTGTCTGGCAGTCCATGTGCCTCTCTCCAGGAGGCACCATAAGGCTTTCTCATTTTCTCTTCCTTCACACAGCTCCCTTGATCAGCACTCCTCTGGAAACAGTGGATGCATTGGTAGAGGACGAGGCCAAGTTTGTCTGTGTAGTGGAGTCGTACCCTGAGCCAGAGATTACGTGGACACGCAACAGCATTCCCATCAGGTAGGGACCCAGTCCTCTACAGCATCTCCTGCCAAAACTGGCAGTTCTTCCCTTCATAATAAAGAAGATGTCTGGAAATATAAAAATGGGTTTCTGACAGGGAAGAGGATGAGTGGCTGTAATTATATAGGAATTTGTTTTCTTTACAGAGTGATAGGAGCACCTGGGGGGTGCTCTTGCACCTTCAGTCTCTTGTGCTTGAAGACAGTTGGTTTCCTCTGCAAGCTATGCAAGGAGTTTTGTTTCTAGCTTCAGAGAGTTCAGTCTGCTCTGTTCCTCAGTTTATGCATTTATGAAGTTGAAGGATGCCATATAATATTTAAAAGGAGCTTTGTAAGACTTGTTTCCTGTATCAATGTTCTTGGAAACTTTGTGTGGAAGGGGTCATGCTATGCAATTCTTCTTTGCTTCCAGTTCTGGATCTGACCATAGGAAAGTGTCTTTTCGTTATCTTTCAGACATTAACCACCAGGCATCAAGATGCTGACAAAGAAGGCAGCTGTGGAAACATGTTATAGAAGTTGCTATTATTGTTTGCTCTATTTCCCTAGATAGGGTCTTCCTCTTCTAAAATCATGTTACATCTGCCACATGCCTTCACATGAGTTTCTTTTTCTAGATTACTGTTAGTGACTCCCTCTGTAAAGGAAAATTACAGCACACCTTTTATAGGTTAATGGCTATTCTCTACAAGGGATGTCCATGTCAAGCAGATGGTCACCTGAAGAATGGTTCTCACTATTGTGGTCAAGCATCCTGCTTGAAGCAATTTGTCTGCCTTTGAAGCAGTGGCTTGGGAGACTCCAAGTAAGTCAGCAGCAGAAGGAAGTTTTACTGCTCAGAAGACCATTTTAGAATAGGAGGAAAGCAGAAAATTACACACACACTGGCCTTCAGAAACTGGGTTTTTTTGCATTGCCTATAACCTCAGCAAAACCCAAGTCCTAATCCTCTGACCCTGACTTTGTTGCAGCCTGAACATCTGAACTTCCATGACTCTTGCTTCCAAATTAGGTCACCTTTCTCCCAATTCCTTCCCCATCATTGAGACCATGGCTGAAACTCAAAGCTGGGAGAGAAAGCCATTCATGCAGAACTGTGCCTTTCTTTCCCCATGATCTTTAAAATGGTCACTGTCTATGTGTTCTAAGATAATATGAAAACCAGATAATTTCTCACCTCAGTCTCCACTTCCAGAAGCCCAACATAACTTTCTAAAAGCCATCCCACTCTGAGATACAGTGCCTTTTCCACAGCATTGACCAAAATACACCTCTGCTGGTAAGGCTAGAGAGCTCAGTTGTTTCATTCCTTTACTGCGGCTTCTGGAGCAACATTAATAGCAACAGCCATTTCACTTTCATAAAGCTGTGTGGCATTAATATTCAGTACTGCTAGATACCAAAGCTTAGACCAAAGACAGGGAAATAGATAAGCTGAGTATACTCCTGTTACTTTCTAAGAACTCAGATGAAAGTATTTGCACAATGGAAAAGGGTCAGATCAGTGGGCACCTTTTTTCCTGAAAAAAACCCCATATAAATATGTTTCTGTGCCTCTGTGTGTGTATCAAACTTCAAAGAGCCTTGTTATTGCAAGCAATTAATATCAGTTATTTTATTTACAAAATTTTATTCTCTTGCCAAGGTCCCAACATCCTGAATAGACAGCTAGGCTAACCTTCAAAACAAAACAATATGTAAACTATCAACTTCAATGGGAATAGGGCCAGGACAGACACTGTTGTCAGCACTAGTCTTCTGAATAAGGCTTTCCTGTTGGCATCAAAACTTGAGCAAGTAGAAAAGCAGGTGCCCTGTGCTGAGTGAAATGGTAACCTGTCTCACTTTCCAGGACAGGACTGCCCACAATGAGCCTTCCCCAGAGAAAGAAGGGAATAGAGTCAGCACATCTTTTATACTGTGGATGAGTTCACGGCACTCTTTTCTTCCCATGGTGAAAAAGAGGAGGGAGTTGTTATAAGACTGAAATGCAAAAGGCTGCTGAAAGGACATGCATGCCTATAACACTGTAAATGGCACACTCAAATTACTCACTGGCTACAGTACAATTTCTAACAGTAAAAGACAGAACAGGATGTATTTAGGTCCTGTTAGGTATTCATGATAGCTTGGGAGACAATCCTCAGGTCAGAACTCTTCTGTTCATCAGAATCAAAGTCAAATTGTATGAAAGTGCTTCCAAAAATCATCTATGAAGGTGTGAAAATCAAACAAAGGAATTTGTGAAATTTTTTGCAAATGTTGTTTGACTGAATTTTTCATATATTTTTGTAATTTTGCAATGAAAATCAATTTTAGCCCTCAGACTCCGCGCCACCTTTCTGCTTTTCTCTTGCTCTCTCCCACACCCCCTTGCTCTTCCCATCATGCTCACATATAGAATTGGTCTTTGCTCCACATACTTGGTTACAATATCCTACATCTTTGTTGCTCCAGCTTCAGGGCTTCCCTTGACTTCTGTGAAGTCACCAGGTTAAAGTCTGCTGTTGTTAAAACTATAGCTATCCTTGCATACTCAAACCTTCAAATGGTTTCAGCACATTTGTTTGTTTGTTTGTTTGTTTTTTTAAAAAATAGACAAGACCACTCCTGGATGTAGACACAAAAATACATGGCTTTTGGTTTGTGTCTGTTTTCACTACAGTATAAATCTTCCATAACTTTATCAGTTTAGTGAAAAAACTTTTCTATTTAATCTTAAGAAGATTTCTTTAAACAACTTAAGCCAGTTCTAGTTCCTATATAAGCAGTCCTTCCTTTACAATGAGCATAAAGGTAAAGCTTATTGCCATTTATAGTGGTGTCAGTAGTCTGCAGATTCAAAAGCAATTCCTCTCTCTGTCCCTTGCTGTGCTCCCACTCCTGACGATCTGTGCTGTGCCCTGCAGGCTGTTTGACACACGGTACAGCATACAGAGGAACGGGCAACTCCTTACCATTTTGAGCGTGGAGGACAGCGATGATGGGGTGTATTGCTGCACAGCGGATAACGGGGTTGGAGCAGCTGCACAGAGCTGTGGGGCTCTCCAGGTGAAGATGCGTAAGTGGGAATGCAATTTCTTGCTGACACCATGTGAGTATTTAATTGAAAGCCTGAGCAGACCCTCAGCTTTGCCCCCCAGGGATCTGTGTTCAGGGCACACCCATGTTCTTGTGAGTCTTGGTACAGTCCCTTGAGGTAGAGACATGGCATATTGGATTACATCCTAACTTAGTGCAGTTTTGATTATTCACTTTGAGTAACAGACACTTGTGCTAGAATCTGGGGATAAAACCCAATACTTTGAAGAATGTCTACTGTGCAAAACTCCATAAAACAGGCACAATTTGATACATCAGACCTCCATGGCAATATTGAATAAATCACTTGTGAATTTTAAGCAGATTTCTGCCAGAGCATTTCAAAAGCAAGTAAACAATGTTCAGATGCACTCAATATCTGTGTGGAATGGTCTGGAGCACCACTGGACAAATGGCATCATTCCACATGGAAGGCAAAGTACTTGTTCTTGCAAAGGACTACATACATTCTGAATTCAGTGAAGCTGAACTCATATGGCTTCAGTAATTTACACAAAGAGTTTAAAGGTCAGCAGAGATATTGTGGCTAAAGCATCTGTTTGTAGGAAAGGATTTGTTTGTGTTAATGAGCATGACCCTCTAGGTCTGGTAATTCTGAAGATCTACAGCACAGCAGTCACTTGCAGTTGGGGGCCAGGAGAGGATGCTCTCTTGAAGTTTGCCTATCTGCTGGTTTAGTATCATGCAAGGGAGTCAAAATATCCAGTGTCCAGAAATACTGAGATGATCTTTTTTACTTTCTGCTCAGACTAAGCTAGGCCCTAGTCTTTGTTGGGTAAAATAAATTTAAATTTATCCCTTATTAACTTTAAGGAACTTTGATTTATTTTTTCTTTAAGGATCGTTTATCCTTTTCACTAGCACAGTTATAAATCCTTCAGTAGGGATGTTAATTCAGTTTACTTGCCTTCTTGTTGAGCTAGAGGCAAGCCTGGGTTAAAACAATTTCAAAATCAATTCAATCCAGATCTGAACTTTCATACAGGACAGTGTTTATATAGTGAAAAATGTCCAAACCTGGAATGCAAACATTCTTCATTACTGGAAATACTCCTAACTGAATTTGGATTTTAGCCCGGACCCTAATTTAAATGACTGTCAAACTCCACTCAGGAAAACAAATAACCCATGCAAGTTAGCTGCTTTTGCATCCATAAATTGAGACTGAATGCTGTGCTGAAGCAAGTTCTTTCTTTCCAGGGCTACTCGTGACCAAGTAAGACTGCTCTACCTTTCAGCAATATACAGGAAAAGCAGCAGAATTTCTGAATTTTTCTTTTTCTAGTATGTCTTAGTTTAATTTCATCTTTAATTTTTTACTTTTAAAATTTTAGGACCCAAAATAACCCGGCCACCCATAAATGTGGAAATAATAGAAGGTTTAAAGGCTGTTCTTCCATGCACTACAATGGGGAATCCAAAACCTTCTGTTTCGTGGATCAAAGGAGAAACAGTTGTAAAGGTGAGTTGAGAATGATTTGAAGAAATAGTAATCCTTTGCTAAAGATAATCTGTTAAATACTATCATCGGTTATAGCATTTGTAAATTCTAGTTGCTAGAAAGAAAGCATTTGGAAAATCCAGGGCTCATCTCATAAATATCTTCATCTGCAATACTTCTGCATGGAAACCAAACATTCTCTGTATATCTGTATCTTATATTATATATCCTTATTACTACTAAGTGTGGACAAATGCTGATGAATGCACTTGTGAGTGTACTCGTAAATAAGAGCTTGTTTGAAGCTATAATTCACTGATCTGCAAACACAGGAGTAGGTGAGTGAGTCATGAAAATGCTAAGCAGAAAGATCTGGCCCCAATCCTTCAGTTGCAGGACAACACAAATAACGTCCATGCATGTAAGCTCAATATTTATAAATAGATATTTGATGCTGCTTGTATGCAGCCTGCAGGTATAGCCCTCACCTCAATTGTTCCTTCTTCCAGCAGGAGACTGCTCGCATTGCTGTCCTCGATTCAGGGAATTTAAGGATACACAATGTTCAGAGAGAAGATGCAGGACAGTATCGTTGTGTTGCCAAGAACAGTC
Source organism: Syndactyla subalaris (assembly GCA_035584875.1). Lineage (NCBI taxonomy): Eukaryota > Metazoa > Chordata > Aves > Passeriformes > Furnariidae > Syndactyla > Syndactyla subalaris. Next base: position 22,651,336 of record JAWMRD010000085.1, read on the forward strand.
TGGGCACAGCCTACTCGAAACCTGCAACTGTTGTAGTGGAAGGTGAGTAACCCTTGCACCAGGCTCCAGCTCCATATGCCAGCTCCTCATGCATACCTGGTTAACTTGAATTAACCTAAAGTATCACAATGATATTGACAAAAATATCCCAGGAGAGTG
>JAWMRD010000085.1:22653307-22696660 GCA_035584875.1 Syndactyla subalaris
GGGAGGGGAGAGGGGAGCGGAGAGGAGAGGGGAGCGGAGAGGAGGGGAGCGGAGAGGAGCGGAGCGGAGCGGAGCGGAGCGGAGCGGAGCGGAGAGGAGAGGAGAGTTTTGCTCCTTGTGGATGTGAACGTTTTCTGCACACTAAACTGAACACCATATTGGCTTTTCAGTTTTTCGTCTTTATGTGCTCAGTGTCCATCTCTTATGTACAGAAGAGATTTGCTTTGTGGTATAAATCATCACCAGTTTCAGAGTGCTGAGACTTGTGTACTGCAGGGGAACCAAACATAGGCAACAAGGCATTCTATCTTCCTGAATCCCGTAAGAGAATTTGGGTTGTGCAAGGGTTTGTTGAGTGGGTGAAGGAATCAATGTTTCAGTAGATGAACTAAGTTTTATTTCTGATTCTGTACTGTGGAGAGTGCAGAAAGGTATCCATTTGTCTAGCAAGCTTCAAAAGATTGTTGTAGGTTACATTAGGCCTGGGACTATCAGAAGGTACTTACAATGTAATCTCATATCTAAGTGGACCATAGACATTCTGCTGCGAGCAGGATCAGGTATATTAGATCCAACTATAAACTACTGTAGGTCTGGTGTTTCCGTAAAAAATGCATTAATTTTTCAGGTGGTTCCCCCCCCCCGGCCCCATCTTTTTAGTATTTATACATACAGACTTTGAGTATGTTAGAAGGTAGCTATTCCTAATCTGGGTTCAGAGCTGTACTTCTCTCAGGCTAAAAGCAATGAGGCAAAATGAAAACAGTTGGATTGTGATGTGAACAGCTTGGGTCCTGGGTTATAGTTTGGTCCATGTCACTGAGACAATGGACAAAGGCTTGTCAAGTGTTAAATCATAAGTGGCAAATACTTGGTGTCATGCACACAAAAGCTCTCTCAGGGCCTCAGACCCTGGGATTTTATGTCTTTGAATTCAGAGCCAGTTAGGGAATCTAAAAGGAGTCTGGAATTGCACCAAAAATCCAGGCTGCTAAGGTGGATATCTTGTTTTGTGTCTGTTTCTGGAATTATGCAACGGGCTGTTAATTCAAGGAAAGGGAAAATAATCCACAAATACCCTATTTGCAAAGCAGGGCCTGTGTGTGCTCTTTTGAAAATGAGAAAGATTAGTTTCTAATTAATCAATGGGAGCTCAGTGTTCCAGCACAAACTATCTGCTTGTATTCCCTGCATCTGTTGGGCGAACAAAGAAGTGCAGTGTTGTCCAGGCTCACATTGGTTTCTCTGGTAGAACACCTATATACTATATCTAATTTCAGGCTGCCACCCAAACTAGACTGATGCATGTTTGGCTTACATTTTTGGCTTCTAAAATCCAAAGCTGTTATTCCTGACTGCAGCTTGCTGTGTATACAAATTCCTTCCCCTCATGGTATTTTAGATTAATTCTCATGGATATTGAGCATACATACATATGCATACACATACCTGTCTATATATGCATACACATACCTGTCTGTACATGCAGATGCACACACATACACACACCCGCCACCCTCATACACCTCTTTTATTTTTATCTTTACTATCCCTCCATTCCTCTATTTTGAAATAACTTCAAGTAAATAATATAATAAAATTACTCAAAGCAGGAAAATTACACTCCAGTAGTAATGTTGAGCATTCACTGTGTTCAGAAAACTTATGAAAATTGTTGTTTATTGCTTCCCTAATAATACCACAGTATTTTTCATTAAATCTTGGTGCTAGTATTCACTGGAGTCACCACACTTCACAGTGTGGGTTAACATTAAAATAAAATGACTAAGTGTGGCTGGTTAACTATGAATATTTAATTCCAAGGCAAGAGCCCACTCACAGAGCAGTGCAAATATTTATGCCTAGCTAAATCTAGATCATAGAATCTGATTTTTGTTTTGAGCTTCCATTTTAATCTATCTAGCATTACCCCAGTGTGGTGTCCCATCATTATGGGGAAGGAAGCGCCCAAGACTCATAGGTCCTTGTTGAAAGGAATGACAAAAGTCAGAGAGTCTGTAAAAGCTTACAAAGTTTTATTTGTAAATTATACATTTGGCATGGAAATTTTTTAATCCCTGACCTCCTACATAACCACACAGCAGTGGGTTTTGAATAAAGGAGTAGGATGAAGGGTAAGGGAGTGAGAGAGAAAGATGGATTAAAGAATGGAAGAGAGAAAGAAGTCACTGTGAAGTGCTTCCCCACTAGTGTGCTGGTTTACAGCTCTGCAGAAGCTGTATGATTGTATTGACTTGTCTTTTCCCTGGTTGGTTCCTTCAGTTACAGCCCATTCCAGTTATGAATAAAAGGACTGGTAAAAGTGTTGGCATGAAGCAGAAATACAATAGGCAGAAACAAGCCTTTTCCACACTACTCTGCAAAGGAAAACAAATAAGCAACAATGAGTGTGCTAGGTCAGTTAAAATTATCATCTGAGATGATTTCCTCTTGCTAATGTACATCCAGAGATGTCTACAGAAGGTAACATGTGCATTGAGATAAAGGAACAATATTGTAGTCTTGGTTGTTTGCCAAGAAATGTGTTTTTAATTTCCTGGAGGCCACATTTCTGACCTGCAGTTTTGTATTTATTTTCTACCATCTTAAACATTTTTCTAACTAGCTGTTTAATCACTACTTTATCAGTTTTGATAATGTACACTTCTGCTAACCATAGAAGAATATTTATATACTCAATGAGGTTGTTGTATCTTGCCAATGGATTTATACAAATTTTCTGTTGATTGCTGTATTGATGCCCAGAGTGAATCTCTGGCTGAAGGATTCCTGGATCAATGCAACATTGAGGACTATGGAATAATAGAAGCATTTGATTGCTGACCTGATCACACAGATGTCTGAAAGCTGAAGTTTATTGACAAGTTATTGGTTGAGATGGCTAAGATGGTCAATCCAGTTTTATCTGAAGATCACTCCTTCAGAAATAAATAGGGGAGCAGTTATTGCCTTCAGTAGTGTTGAGAGTTGTCCTCAAGTGCAGAAATTCCCATTGATGTCAGTGAAAATTCAGGACAGTGTAAAGACTTTTAAGCTGTGCCAAGAATGTATTTTTTGGACCTTGTCTGAGCATTTGCAATCTGTAGTGTTTGCAAGACCTTTGTCTGTTTTTTCCTTCATGCATTGGTCAGTTATTTATGTAACATAGGCTGTAGAACAGGAGGAATTTTCGTTTTCATTGGTATTTGCAGTGACATCAATCCAGTAGATTACTAGGACCAGTTTCACAAAAGCTTCTCAGGTTCAGCATCTGGGCCTGCTGCCTTAAACTGTACACCCTCTGCAGTCCCCAATGTTTGACGTGTACAACAATGATGTTCTCTATAATCATTACGTATGAATTGTATGATATTACAAGAACAAATTTAAAGCCATGAGTTCTTGCCTGGTGAGAGGCATGGGAACATTTCAGTTATGAATATACTTGTCACTCAGACACAGAGAGAAGCTGCCTGGTATTTTTTTTTCTTAAGGTGAGAAATAAATTCCATGGAATGGCTTTGCTTTAATCTCTTGATATCTTTTTCAGATGTTGTGCTTATAACCAGTATTCAAAGTATATGTGATTTCTGCATCAATTAAGGAGTGTCTATTGAAGAACAACCATAAAGCAGTAAATTTTGTGATGATTCTCAGTTTTCATTGCCTGACCTGGGTTCAGTTTTTCGCTGTTTTGAAGAATGTTTCCTTCTCTCCTTGGTGAAAAGAAAGTGCCACTTTGTGAATTAGTAGAATAGGCTCCTGCCCTATATATTCTTCATTCTTCAAAATAAAAAAGTAACAAAAGAAACTGAAAAATTGATCATAAATTTCTTACAGTTTAGAAGTAACAACTATTTATAAGTGAGACATAAAGCCACAAGCCACATGTTTCAGCCTTAGTCTTACTTCTAGCTTCAGCTGTGGAAAGATCATTTTCTGGAAACTAATGGAGTTATTGTCATTGAAATGTACAAAGACTTGTGGATTAGGCACTAACACAATTGAAGTCTGAATGTTCTTCTGAGAGGTGCACTTCCAATCCAACAGAAGCATGTGTGTGGCAGTCTTCTGATGCAGGAAAACAGTGTGAATAGTCTATTGGGACTTAGTGTGTAAAAGGTTTTTTTTTCACCTGAGGATGAAAAACAGCTTTCCTGTTGTGGTTTTCTAGGTGTTGTACCCAGTTAGTGAAACCTCTGAAATCCCAGTTTGGCCAGTGATGCATACTCAATGTTGAAAAACCAAAAAACAGTAAATACATGGACCGTAATGTGAAAGGAAGGAGTATATGGACAATCCTTTCATTGTGTACTGAATTAGATACATCTCTGTCTTGTGATTTGCATGAAACTGAGCTTGAACTTCAGCATGCGGCACCAGAGAGGTAATTCAGGAGTTTTGGAGTATACTGTGTGATAAAGTTTAGTTTTGAAGTAGTCACTCTACAGAGACATGTCTAGAAATCGACAATCATAAATCTGTAAGGAAACAAACAAATTAGTCAGGACAAGTCCTGGAAGGTCCACAGTGTTTTAAAAGAAACTAACTGGATTCTTCATGGCTTTAATGATGTTTTTGGATCAAATTTCTCTGCAGTTTCCAGCAGTCAGAATGGGATCACTTGGGGGCTACTAATCTTTTCTTTATCCAGGCAGTTTCATTCATCCTTCTGCTGAAATGTGGCTGCACTATTTCATCCTGTGCTGGCATTGAAAGCAATCAAATCAAAACAAGGGCAGAAGCAATGCTACCCACACTCCTCTGACTTAGGTGTTGTTTGATTTTGCTTTCAAATCCTGGTAGATAGAAGTCTTTCCTGCCTGGAGTTTATTGCTTATTGCTAGCTGCTAAAATAATAACCTGCCACAGGCCACAAAAATCTTCCCTTATAAACCACTTCTGAGAACCACCTTAGCCTTAAAAATAGTAAGGTTTTCCTTGGAGAATCATTGCTTCAGAAGGAAGGATCTGCCAGATTTGGTCTAGATTTTTGATTTTTTTTTTTTTTTAAATCATTTTGTCTAATTCTTATGTTAATGAGGGGACAGCAGACTAGTTGACAATAGAAAGCAATGTCATTGGTATTTAGTTAAGTAACTACCCCCATAAAGTGTAAATAATTAGCTTCAATCAGCTGTTTTTTTGACTGCTTATGTAGTCTTGGGAAAAATTTGCATCTTAGATAAATCAACAGACTAGAAAGTCACACCAAAATTCAAGTAACAGGAATGACAATATGTATTTAGTGCAGGTAATCTTCAATTTGGATGGCCCACAATTCAGAGATGGTCTTTATTTCAAACGAAAGCTGACTCCTGATGTGCCATCCAGAATATTTTTTACAGTTTTGTGCCAACTTCTCTGTCTTTGACATAGATTTTGTAGAAAAGGGACATACCAAGAGACCACCAAAGCAGTCAGTCAGCACTGCTACCCTGACTCCTGCCGCATTTCCCATAGATTAGATATCTAGGTGAAATCAGAATTTTTATCTATGCTATCATTTGAGGTAGGATATTTTGGGGAAGGTGAATTGCCAACAGCAGGCTGACAAGGAAGTTTGTAGATCTTCATTTAAGTATTGGGTGAAATTTTGTCAAGGAAGTTCTGATACTGACGCTGAGGAGGAGTCTGGCTCTGTCATGAGCAGAAGGAGAAACTCTGGGAAAGGATGCCTTCCCTGTCTCCATTGATACTGTTGTATCTACCTGAAGGCCATGTCCTACGACTGTAAGCGGTGAATGCTGCTGTTAAAAATTACACAGGGTTTTGGGGGGGCAACATTATAGTGAAAGACAAGCTTGCCTGTAAATACAACAAAGTATTTGACAAAGCTGAGTAGGGTGGAATGGAAGCCCAGAATATTTCGTTAAATCTCCTCCTACCTACAGCATTCACCATAGTCATCCCAGGGATCTCAGGTACTGCAGATACAACCATATCCCTAATTACAGTGTAACAGGGCAAGCTGCAGGAGGAAGAAAACAGCCCCAGACCTTCACCAAATGAACAAATAGGTGTGAGCTCTTCAATTTACTCCTGAGTCTTGCTCTGCTGTGACACTGGCATGAGGAGTGTGCTGCCTTTGAGCAATTGTCACAGGGTGTCCTCCTGCACTGAGGAGCTGCAATGCAGGCCTCCTGGGAGCAAGAGGCTTCTGACAAGGCATATACACACAATTCTTCTTTAAGGAGCATTTGAACCTGCTATTTCCTTTAGCAAAAACCTTTTTCCCCTAACAAAGAGTTTGGAAAAGGTGCTTAAAAATATATATGAACTTCTCACATCATTGTATGAGCTGTGGTTTTAAGAAAAAAAAAAAAAAAGATATGGCAGTTAAAATTCTTCTATTTTTTAAACTGTTGGCTCGCCAGGAAGCATGTGCTTTCCACACAGCAACAAAGGGAGTAGAGGGTAGAGAATATCCATAGCTATCAGATAAAGGGGACCAGAGCAAACTGAGACAACTATCCTGAAGTGACTGCAGCCCCAATTATCCCCTCACAAAAAGGGCATATCCAACTGGGAGTTGAGAATTTGGAACAAAGATGGATCTCTGAAGTAGGAGGGACTAGCTGAGTTTTCAACAATGAAAATCAGGTATACACAATGGATAAAATGAGCAGGGAACAGGCTACTTGCTATCATCCAAAACAAGAAGCATCCTAGCAGGTACTGCTAGCAGAAGTTTAAAGTAGATTGATGGAAGTACTTTTCATATGCCATACAATTAAACTTATGACACTGCTATTACCCATTGGTGGAGACCGGATGTCAGGATGCTGCAGGGCTTATCTCATTTTTTTGTATCCCAGTAATTCCCATAATGGCCCACTCAATTTCTGAGAGCGGGAGAGGGAGAAAGAATTGTGTAGAGCTGTGGAGATGTCAGAATGTGTAGACAGACGGGTCGCCTTGGCAGCAGTCATGATGGGTTGTGATCACAAATGGAATAGGCAAAGGAATTACTCCTTGGCTCAGGAGACTGGGAACTTCCTTTCCAATTTCACAAGCAGTAACAGGTAATGGCAGAATTAAATGGCACATGCTATGTCCCTGTCCTGTAGAAGAGACATGAAGAGGCTTAAAAGGGTCTTTCCTTCAAAGAAACCAAGCACATATATAAGATCAGTACTGACATGAAAAGAATTTCCTTATTCATTTCCTTAGGAAGTAATTTGAACATGCTATCCTCACTTGTCCTTGAATCTGGTGTTTGCTCTGTATATAGAGACGAACACTTGTACAGAACAGGTTTTATATAGTTACACAGGATATAAGCTATCTATTTACATTTTACTCCTGGTTATTACATCTTTGCATATTTGCAGTGTCTCCTTTTAGGATTCCAGGGACATCTACATGCAATGTAAAGTCTTTCACAGCTGAGAAGTTAGTGGCTGCTGTGTTTAAGATTATATGAGGACTTCTGCTGATGCATGTTGTCCCGCCATCTTTAAATCTGGGAGTTCACCTTAGAATAAAGTTACATTGAAAAGTTACTGCCTTGCTAAGGAAAACTTTCTTGGTTATTAGACATTAGAGTTTTGAGTCTGAAGGAATATGCCTCAGGATGGAGACCTTGTGCTTGCTCTATCTCCTACATGGATCTTAAATTGTTCCTGCTGTCCCTCTCACAGCCTCAGGTTCTATGATGAGTGCCTATGTGTTACTGTGCAATCTGGCCTGTGCTTCTTGACGTATTAATGACTACAACAAACCTCAGGCCAACAAAATCATGTATCAGCAGCCAGAAGAGCTTGGAGATTTTGAGATTTTTGTACAAAAATCAGATATTTCGGATGCATTGGAGGGTTATCCTCCCAAGTTACCAAGATAACAGGGTGAGGGGCAGGTGAAAGACACAGTACTGCTTGCCTACAGCTCCTCCTCAACTTGCTCTTTTGGGGCCCACCCCTAACAGTGTTGTTCCTTGAGAAATAATACAGTGATTGTATGCATTTGCTACTGCGTTTGTGCATTCTTTTTCTTTTAATAACTTGTATACACATGGTTCTCAAGCAATAAGCATGTTTGGACATGGATTAAATAAAAATAGGTGAGTAATTTGATAGAGATAAGTGAAAGTGTCTTATATCAGCTTTGCCTGAGCCATTTTGCTCCTCTTTATGTTTACTTGATAGGCTTGCAAAAAAGACAAATATTGCCATTTTGGTAAGAAATACTTGGAGATCAAAGTGAAACTAACCTCACATTTGTCTTAGGATTTAATTATCAACCCATCAGTTTTGGAAGTGGTAAGCCATGTGCAGAGCCTGCTGCTGCTGCTGCAAGAGGAGTTGTTGACTGTCCTTACTGAAGAATTTCTTTGTTCTCCAAGCTGGGATTTGGTCCTGTCATGTCAGTTGCAGAGGCTGTGCCTTGCTTCTTCAGACCTGGGTCTTGGAATGTGATTAGCTGCTGCACAGCTTGGTGTGGCTGTCTCTGTGACCTCTGATCCACAAGCATGGTGTGTGGCCTGTGCTTGGCCCTGGTATTTCAAGGATTTTTTAGATTTTACGTGAGATAATTCATGTCAGAAAACACAAATGCTGTGGCTTTCTACATGCTTAAAAATGTATTTGTCATACCTTCTCTTGTCTCTCACCAGCAGGAAGGAAATCATAGCCCCTCTGCTTGTTACTTCTCCTTGACTGCCTAGTTTAGACTTGTCAGGAAATGTGAATGGGTATGAGATGAATGAATCCGAATGGGGATTTAGACAACCGGACTTCCATTGGCAAAAGACTGCAATCACAGTGGCAGAAGTTCATGGTTCTTCAGAGCATAGAGGTGGCAAGCATAACTGATTTTTTATGGATTAGTAAGCTAAGTCCCAGCCCAGAGAACACCTCTGCAGAGAAGCAGTAATTTTGATCTCTCATGCTTCAGGTAGCAAGGAGCTACAGGAACACTGGCAAACACAAACCAAAAAAAGCTTGCAGTTTTGCTCCTTAGTGCTCACACATAAATTTCACACAGTGTAAAGTCTTTGCCAGAGTATTTTTATCAGGAAAGTTTCCAAGAAAATGTGTAGCTTATTACTGCAGCAATGTAGAGACATTGGATCTCAACATGGCACCAGCTGTAGCAGCGGAAAATGTTTTCCACAGAGAATTGCCTTATCCACTGTGTTTTGCTGCTTAGCCGGAAAAAAAGAATGTATAAGACCTGGTTGCCATCACCCAAAAGGCCTTTTTTCATGATATAAAAAAAAAATTGGGGAAAATGGAGCAGGTTGAGCTCTCAGATCTGGCAGTACAGACAAACTGGGTCTGACTCACATGTCAAGGCAGGCTCAGGCTGTGGTGGGAAGGGCGAGTGCTCCCAGTGTTGCCAAACGGTTGCTGACACAAGTTTAGCTCCTGGTGGCCTTATCTTGGTTTGGACTATCAGGGATGCTTTACAGTGTGCCAGGACTAGCAACAAATTTTTGGACGCGAACACGTGTGGATGTTGACAGGCTGGGTTTATTCATGTACATGGGCACATGTTGCTCATGTTTTCTGAAAGCTGGGATCCACCAAAGCCACTGTAATCTCTGGAAAAAAATCAATGTACCTCGCACCCCAAAACAAGTGCTTGATTGGTCCTCGTGCTTTGGGCATCACTTTATGCTTTCCCAAAAGGAGCAGCATGGCCCCAGGCCACCTAGGCAGCTGTCTGGGTGTGACTGACCCAATCCAACCGGCTTTAACAAAAAAACAGACCTTACTCAGACAGAGGGCAGGCATCTGCTAGGATTGCAGGATCAGGGCCCAAACCCGGGAAATGAAACACAGCTCAATCAAAGGCAATGAGAAAACAAAGTCACCTGGAAAGAGTTTGCCATTCAAAGTGGGAGCAGGAGAGGTGCCAGAGGGAGGGAATGCTGCTTTAATCTTTATATAATATAAATTTTTTTGTGACTGAATTAAAGCCCTACTGTTTGAACTGGATGATATTACGCAATTCTGAGAAACAAGAGCAGCTGACTGCGATACAGATAACTCCTAGCAAGCCCTGCAGTGCACAGCACATCATTTACCAGGGTTGTAAAAGAAAGGACATTTATTAAGGGGCTTGGGAGTGAAATTTGACATGCTGGCTTGGCTTTTAGATGTCTGGATTTCATTTACAGCTCCCTTGTTTTATTTTCCACTTAAATAAATAAATAAATAAATGAAGCCCTCTTTGCCTGCCTTCCCAAACTGCTTTCTGCATGCCTTTGGGTAAATCCAATGCTGAGAGCCTGGGGCTCTTGATGTGAATATTGCTAACTTTGTGGCAATGTAGCTAAACAGGCAAAGGTCCTGGCAAAATGCACATCCAGGAGGATCTGGTAAAGCATGACAAATAATAGAGGTATTTAAAATCACCTGATTCTTAGGAATTTTCACTCCAAGATAAAAATGAGAACAAAACAGTGTTCTGAGTGCACCAAATAATGCAAATTTTACAAACATTTATTTCTATTTTCTTATGCTTCCTCTTTTTGTCTTTCACCCCCCTCTTCTGGGCAGCTGCACCATCAGATTTGCTATTTCTTCCTTGCCTTTGCCTCTTTCTTCCTTTGTGTAATTTACTGGGCAGGGTAGGAGAGAGTGAAGCAGGAGGAATGGGTTTTGAGACTTGGGTTCTGCCATTTAGCTACAGGACAGATTTCCTTGCTGATGAAGTTGGCAAAAGGGACCCTGAGCTCATCCTGGTGGTCTTGCCCTGCTTTGCATTGGTGGAAGGTGACACTGGCTGCTCTTATACAAACTGTTCTGGCTTTCCCACAGCACTCAAGTCTGACAGCAATGGTAGTGTGTTGATCATTCAGCAATATATGATGTGGGTGAGAAATAGCTAATGCTATTATTTTTAATGCTGTTTCCCACAGTGATTTAGAGCTCTTTGGAAAATGTGCCCCTGGTCATGCCAGTGAGGCTGCTGGGACCTAGAGAGTCCAGCCCTTGACCCAGGAAATGTCTCATTTAAAAATAAAATAATATAACCCCTCACCAGGCTATTGCAATAATAGTATCTACAGCTAAGTACTTAAATAGCTAAAATTTAAGTAAAATACTTCTAAAAAAGATGCAAATCCAAGTTCTTGAAATGTTAAGAAATTAAATCTGTAATTTCAGTTTTGAAGGTCCTGAAAGTAAACACAGTGACACTGGGGGTAGCAGTAGCTTCAACTGTTCTACACTTTGAAAATCACCTTATTTCCTCATAGACTGAATTTGATTTAGCCATTTCTCCATGCAGTACTTGCCACAAGAAACAAACGAATGTTGAGCAACTGTTTCTGGATTTTTTACCCCTGTATTTGGTGTTTTAACACTGAATAGCCTGGCCCTTTGCCTTCCCTGCGCTGGCAACTCTCACGCCAGCAGAGTGCTAGGCTACTGAAGCAAGTGCTGTGATCAGTGCTGGTGGGAGGGCTCAGGAAGTGGGATGCAGCTTTCTGGCCTCTTCACAGGTGTCATGCCATGCCAGAGCTGGACCAAGCTTCCTTTACATGCCAGAGTGGAGGGCACTCACTCTGGCTTTGCACGCTGCCTGTTCTATTGCCATTTTCAAATTGTACCTTTTTTATTCCTGGCTGAAAGATCTTAGCAGATTTTGGGAGAACAGTTAGCACAAAGGAGGGCATATATGCTAGCGTCCAGCCTCAGCTGACCGGGTGCTGGTAATTTGTCACTTTGGAATTAACTAAGCCGGGCAGGATGCGAGCAGCAGAGCCATTAGGTGGGCAGGGTCCCAACAGTACACTGAGCAGCATGAGAAAAGCACTCTCATTCCGACTCTCAGACCTAATTCCGTGAGCTGGCTTCAGCAGGAGCCATGAGAATGTAACTGCTGCCAGGGGACAGGCCCAAAAGTTTAATGTTTCTCCAAATGAAGTATAAAAGTACTTATGAGCTTGTCCTGCAACACTTGGGTCCGAATTCACAACCATCTGGTGCTAATGGCCTGAAGAGAAACTTCAGGCAAAGGTTCCATTTTACTTACTATTCATCAGAAAAGTCTCTGGCCAGTGACTGCAGCTTTACTCATTAGATGGAGCTTCATAACTGCTGTCTCACTGAGGGGTAGAGGTGAAGCAGCCTGATGCTGCTCTGCTTTGACTTTAAGCAAGTGGCACTGAGCACAGACAGTGACACTGCTTGGAGCACACAGAAGAATTAACAACTCAGTATAATGTTTACCCTATCACCATTTTATTTCACTGACATTAATCTTCCTAAAATTCCCTGCCCAGAAGCCTCCTAAATGACTGTACTCCTAAGACAAAAAGGATTACATGCTGAAATTAACTCCTAGTGTTACCTACCCATGAGCAAAATCTGGTTTTAGGCTCTTTGTTTAAATAAGTATTAGCACCATCCCATGTCAGAACTGGGTGGAAGGACTATGTGGAAAGCATATAATTTTTTTTTCATTCCATGTGAAATTTTGAAAAGTCTTCCCATCTGAAATAGGGGGGTCAGATGTTCTGTTTCTGAATAGGGCAAACAGAAGACTCTGACATGATCAGATATGTTGATAACATACAGATAGAAAAAGTGGCAAACAAGATAACAGGCTTGTTTGACAACTCCAAGGGAAGCTCCCCTGCTTATTAAAGTTTCTGATGGAGACTTTTAGTCATTGCTCTGCAGTCCAGAAGGTGTTGCTCACTAGGCATGAGAAACTGGAGTAGGAAATGGTAGATCTATTCAGACTGTTTCTGTACAGACATTCTGGCATCTCCATTAAAAATTTTGGATCAAAACTCAAATGTTCCAGGTGGGAAATATCTCTTTTCTGCTTTCCTCTATGTGGTCCAAGTACAGCAGCTTGTGAAGACCATCAGAACTGTGTTTCCAGATTGAAGTAGGTTTTCAGCAAAAATACTTCAGTTGTTATTTCCACCCCACAAAAAAAAAAAAAAAAAAAAAAAAAAAAAATCATTCTCAGGGACAAGGGAGTGCTTGTCTTCAAACTGCCCAGTAACCATACTGCCACAAAAGAAGCAATGGCAGTAGAAATGAGATGTCACTTTAAAAATCTACTTTCCCCATCATAATCTCATTTTCCTTAAGTCTTTGCCAGGCATTCCCTCTTAACTTGATGTTAGGCTCCCTCCCCTTGGGGCAACTTGTTGTGGCATGGAAAATGTTGCTGCTTGTGGCTCTCTATGGCAAGTCCTAATAACTGTCATCAGCCTTAGGAGTTTATCTGATCCTTAACCTTAATGGTACATATCCACACTGGTGGCCCTCCTTGATGGTTTTGAACACATTTCACAGGAGGTCATCCTTGACAGGGCAGCATGGTACCTTGTTGAGTATTTGTTGTAAGCTGTTCCATCTGCATGCTGCTGATGAGTTTGCTCCTGGTTTTCTTGCACATTATGTCCTTGAAGTCATCAATTCGAAGTTTCCAGAGGTAAAATTTTGGTTTGTAAGATGAAGAATGTAACCATGCTGATCACTTTCTTTCTCCTTATCCCTCTCCCAAAACAGTCAATCAATGGGAAGTCTGTGCTATGTTTCTCTTTTATTCATGGATCTGTGGCTTACATAAAAGCCTGCTGGGAAGGAAGCTCCCCCATGCCAGCACCAGCTTCAGTTGTACGTTACCCTTCAACTAAGCACCTTGGTCTTCTCTTGCAGTGTTTGCCAGAATCCTGAAGGCTCCTGAATCCCAAAATATCACCTTTGGGTCTGTGGTGACCTTGCGGTGCATGGCAACTGGACTTCCAGTCCCTACTGTCACCTGGCTGGAAAATGGGAAAGCTGTAAGTGCCTCCTTTTCACGCTTCAGTCCTGGAGGACTCCTAGCAGCCGGAAGCAAAACCCAGGGATTGAAACGCAGGGCTGGGAGCCAGCACCAGTGATTTCTATTCCTGCCTTTACTTAGCAACGTGTTGCACAATCTGGTTGAGTCCACCTCACCTCTGCTGCAGCTTTTTTCTCTGAAAAACACTCTTCTCCTTTGTCAGGGTGTTGCATGAGTTAATTTGTTAGGATCTGGAAAGCTCAAACTGAAGAGTACTTTAGACCCTTTTCAACCTTCCTCCAAGCCAGCGTATCTAAGACTTCGTTGTGGGTTTAAATATTTCTGAAGCTATCTTCCCTTTCCTTTCTTCCAATGTGTTACAAAAAATATGGCAAAATTGCACATTTGACAAAATAATGGAAACAAAGGAGTAAGACAGAGCCAACTGTCTTGAGGTGGAATCTCATCTTTGCAGAAGAGAATAGATCTGAAATTTTCTAGACTAATCTAGGTGACACAATGAACTATGTCCCCAGTTTGTTCCTGGCTAGAAGCAGAAAGAAAGCTAGAAGAAAGGCACATCCTTTCACTGGCAGGCAGCAAGAGATGCAAACCCACTGCATCTCACAGGAAGTTCTTTTGTGGTCTAATAATCCTGACCATTCAGAGTAAGTGTTTGCTATGAATTTTTATGGATTTCATGCCTGTGTGTGGGCCACTGTAATGTCTTCACTTCAGCTGAACTGAAGAGCTGTTTGACACCCAGTAGTGCCTCCACAGGAGCGAACAGTGCACCAGTCACAGCATCTCTGCAGCCTCAGCCTGTCATGGGTTTCCTCTAGTCTTCATATGGTTATGGTGAACATGTTTTATACTCTCTGTGGTATTTCAACAGCTTTTTTAATGACGTGAGCCCTAGGGATGCTGTGGAGGCAGGTGGAGTGCAGGTTGGTTATTTGCACCCGCTCTTTCCCATTACCCCCTGTCAACCCCAAGTCCTTCTGACCACAGGCTGGGCATGGCCATTCCTGTGGACTTGCTTGTCCAACAGGACCAATAAATCCTCTTGCTCAAGTTCCTTACTTCAGGGGGACTGGTCTGTATTCCCTCTGTCCATGTATTAAAATTTGTTATTGGGGACCCTGAGCTATCCAGCAGGCTGTCTTGCCTTCCTTACCTCCTCTAAATATTATAGTGTCCTTCAGTCTGATTATGGCTAATATTCCCTCAAGGCTGGTAGGGAGAACAGCAGGAGGATCAGATCAGCCTCTGCAGAGACCTATGGATGCTCACTGGTGTCTAACAGTAATTAATTTGAGGCAATTGCATGTGTTTCTTGAAGACTTCTTTCCCATTTGGGATGAAACGTTTTGCAGTGGTCTGGGGTACCTGACAGGGGCAGAGTATTCCCAGAGCACAGACCTGTGCTCTGCCAAGCTCGCATGTGTGGCTTCTGCAGACAGCTCTGTGTGAGATGTTCAACCTTTGCCTGGGGGCACTGCCTGGCTGGTCATATCGGCTCTGCACCATTTCTGCTCTGCAAATCATACCCCAGTCCTAGGAGAGTAGTGGTCCAGATTGCCTCATTGTAAATATAGCAAGGAGGCCTTAATGAATGCCTGTTTCTGGGAAAGTCAGCAGGAAGTGGTTGGACTGGTGATTGTGCATTTGAGGGCTGGTTCACAACAATAGTGAGTCATTAGAAGATGCAGCATGCCTGTGGCATTACGGTCTCTGAACACTGGCCTGTAATGGTCCAGAGGCTTAAAGAATAGGATTCTGCTGAGTTTATTAAGCTTCCCTTGAAGAGAAGGATGGAAACTACTCTGTGCAGCAGCTGCCTTGGTTACCTAAATAGGAACACAATTCATTTTGCTCCCACTACACACCACAGGGAGAGCCTCATGGACCTTATAATATGGTTTTCCACACCACAAAGAATAAATGAGCCAGGTGCGAAGATGTGAAGAGATCTCTGCCTTGGTGATGGCTGAGAGGGTACTTTAGAGGCTAAAAAGAGACCAGCTGGGAACGTAATCTTAGGAAATGTATTTGAAAAGAGAAGGGAATCAATTAACACAAGGGGACATCTTGAGTTTCCCAGTAGAGAAAAAAAGAGCTGGCCAGTGTGGAAGTCCTAAGCACCATTACCTGACACATTGACCTGTGATTTTCCATGGTACATAGTGCTCATACTGCTTGAAGTTACCTGAGCAACCTCTCCCTCCTGCATCCCAAACCGTAAGGAAAAATCCCAATTCTCTGTCCTCACCAGACACAGTCCAGTGCTGCCAGACATAGTACACCCAAGGCCTGAGGAGCAAGAAGGGAGAGAAGGGTCATCAAAAGCTGCTCAGGGCAAGCAGCCACATATCCCAGGTGGATGCAGGGAGGCAGAGGCAGCCTATAAGAAATTCCTCATTTCTACTGGGAGGGTCTCCACACCGTTTTAGTCTGAATGGTTCCTGTATTAGCACAGTGACTGGCATACCTAGTACAATACTTACAAAATTGTTCTGGTCTGGTTCTTCAGTGATTTCTTCATATTTCTCACATTCTTTCACCATAACTCCAAGATGAGCTCGAGTGAGGCAAAATGAATATATTATTTTCATTATTTTCTTTTCAGAGAAAGTCCAGTCTTACAGAAGACGTGATACAACACTTATGCTTTCCTTCTTGCTTTTTCAATTATTGCTGTTAATACCTATGAGTATTTCATCTCGTTGAAAGATCTCATTGAAAGGTTCTACTAACCTCCTGGGAGGTCAGATTGATATCTCTATCTTCTCAGTTAGATGCATAGGTAGAGTGCTTTGCTGGGATGAATCCAGGGAGACAATTCTCATTGTTCTTAGAGTCAGGTCACACCTGTGGGATCCACAGTCAACCACATCTCATTTAAATTACATTTGATGCTTCCTAGCAGTATGAAGGCAATGCTGCTCCTTCCTACTGCCCTTGCAAGGTAGAGTCTTGTTGTACCATGCCCTCCTACATTAACGAATTCCATATGAGCAGGAAATCAAGCCAAACTGGCCAAAATCAGCAGGCTCCAAGCTTCTTTACCTGCAAATTTATGATCTGGGAAAAGAGGTGGCCAAAATCACCACATTTGCAGCCCCTTCCAAACTTCCAGTTGTGAGATAAGAAAATCTGCCAGGTATTTGCTGAAGTATTGGAGCCAGAGTGCTTTCTTGCTCATGACTGCTTTGAAAGTGTGGCAGTGGTTATATTAATCAGGAATCAATGGCTTCCAAACTGTTTTCTTTTCTTCCTCTGTGTAGCGGATGTCCACAAAGTCACCTCATGCCCTTCCTTGCTAAGTCATGAAGAGGCAAACAATCTACTACAAGAAGTCCTGGAGTAATTAGCCAGATGAATCATATGTGCCAAATTGTGACTATGGCCCTCTGACACTGAAAATGAACTGCAAAAATATTGCTGAAGTGTGAAATAGGGGATATCTTTAACATTTATTTTTGTTTATGAAGGCAGGTGCTGTGAAAGCACCAAAGTAACCACAGCAGCTTTAGCTCTCCGCCACTTTCATGTGCTTGCCACATCTTTCTCTGCTAATTTAAATGCTTGGGCCTATGTCTCTTAGATTTTTCCTTAGTTTGATTGTTTATCCCTTTGTTGGAAATATCACTGCACTGGTCTTTCCACTCTTTTAGGTTTCCTCAGGATCTATAGCGGAAAGTGTCATGGACAGAGTGGTTGATTCCAGACTGCAGGTGTACGTCACCCGACCTGGCCTGTTCACTTGTCTTGCCACAAACAAACACAGCAAAACTTTTGGAGCCGCTAAAGCAGCAGCAACCATCAGCATTTCAGGTAGGCAGGGAAAGAAGGGGCCATTAATTTTTCACCCTTGCAAACACAGTCTTAGCTTTCCTGCTGGGGGAGAGTAAATGGGTGTGAAGTCCTCCAGAGGAAGAGGAAAAGCCTTGGAGAGCTGATAGCATGCAGGGGCTTAAATCTGAGTACAAGTGCACCCCCCACTAGGCAATTTCCTCATATATTCTTACACTTTGGAGACTGCCACAGCTGTCATTTCCTGAATGTTTGATGCTGCCTTGTACTTTATGTCCCAGAAGTGCACTTGGTAAATTCATCCATGTGAAGGAAGTCATGGCCATGACGCAGCATTGGTATCACCTAACAGCAAAGTGAAAATAGCTTTGAACAGTTTAGCTTCACAGGGGGTTGTATCCAGAAAGCAGGGAGTTTGCTGTCAGAGTAGTATCCCACCATGCCTGGAGTAATCTCTGCTCCCAGAGGCATCTCCTAAATGTGAAAAGTGTGTTCCAAAGCGGAGAAATACCAATGGTCATAGCTAGCTTACAGCATTTGGCACACAGAGAGCAAGGTGTCATCTTGTGCCTCTCCTCTTTGGATAGGCAGGGAGGTTTTGTTTGAGGAAAGAGGAATCCCACAGGACATAGGATGACAGCCACAGTCCTGCTTTTAACCAGGCATGCACCTGTTCCTCTCTCTGTGCCTTAGCTTCTGCTTTGTTGAGAAAATAACCATGCCCTTTCTTACACTGGGCATTGAAACCCAACAGCAAGGTCTGCCCTGTAAGAGACTCAGCACCTGGTGCTGTATTTCACTGCCCGACTTCTGCTTTTAACCCAGGCAAGTCTCTGTCCCACAAAGCAGAGATACAAAGGCAGTGGGGAGGACAGGTGTAGTGGTGGAAGAAGTTGCACTGCTCTCCTTCAAGCTGTGTGTGTCCAGCACGAGGGGAACAGTCCCCTAGACCTGAGAAGAAGTCAGCTTCAGCTTTGTCCCATCTCACAAGGCTGCCAGGGCAGAGGTGTCCTGGTCCTTGGCTGGTGCTCAGTATCTCCTCCTGTGCTGGTAGAGCCCAGCTCCCTGTGGCACTGGCTATGTGCCAGCGCTGCATCTCCAGCCCTGGTTTTTCATACCTGTTGCAGCTGCTGCCTGAAGTAATGGGGGTACATGGGTATTTTAAACAAAGGATGCTACCTCCTGGTTATGTAAGAACCAAATGATCAGGGTCAAAATGTGGGGTTAGAGTGTAACAGTCCACCTTAGCCAGCACTGCAGTCAACAATCCACTTTCTCCTCCTCCTCATTCCCTGTCACTTTACAGTGCCCACTGTTGCCCAACATTTACTTCCCACAAGAAGGTACCAAAAAGAAGGCCAGAATTTAGGTGCATTCCTTTTCATACAGCTTACTGTTCTCAGACAAATTTCCTAGCATGGAAATCTTATCTCACACATCTCAGAGAGAGCAGTGAAGTGTCACTGATGTCTTTTCCATTTTTTCTTTATCCTGGTTCATCACAATTCCTGGATCTGGTGCCTCTCAGCAGAGTGGAGGTAAGAATGACTTTCTGTGGCCTTGTGAATGTTTTTTCTGGACCAGGGAGAAGAAGAATGATGAACCAAAGGGATCTGCTTGACTTGGCTTAAATTAAGACAGGAGGATTTCTCGGTGCCAGTCATGCAGATGAGGTTCACATGAAGGGAACAATGAGTTCCTTTATGGAGGTAGAGTAGATAAGGATGATTTTACATCAAGCAAGCAATGGATCACAGAGAAGTAAGGGTGTTTGAAATATGGTAGTGGGCAGAATATTCTGGAGTAAATTCTGTTCACAGTTACAGATCCACACCTTCACTTGACTTTATAAATTTACATGGCAAAACTTATCTGCAAGTTAAAGTCCTGCCTGTACCAGTGAGTAGATATATTTGGTTCATTGATGACCAGGTTAGGGCAAGAGAAGTTTAGATTTGTTCCAGCAGATATGCGTGGGTAAAGCCACTTATATGTGATGAGCAATGCACTTCTATGTAGTAATTTTTGGAGTACTGAACAATTTAGCCAGATTTTTCTTTTCACTAAATTTTACATGCTGCACTGACAGACCAGTCTGGAAGGAAAATGAGAGGGTTAGCCTGGGAGGTGGGCTGGGAGCTTCTGGCCCTCAGAGAAAAGAACAGGGCCTGAGAAAGTCTGAGCAAATGGCTTTTCCAGTCTGCTGACACAGGCTCTCTGCAAAAGCCGTTTGCCTTCTTCACAGGGGCTTGCTAGGTTGATTTACGAAGTCTGTAAGTAATTAAGTGACCACTCAGTGATGATGGCAGACTTATGCCTTACACCTGCACCTGTGCAGGTGGGACAGGCATGGGGACAGTGATCAAATGCTCATCCCTTCTGTCCCACAGATATTCTCAACAGTCACTGCATAGAATTCCCTTTCTTTGATGTGGCATTGTGAGAAACACAATTCTGTGTTGCTGCTTCTCCATCGCAACTTGGTCTGTGTCTCCCCGTGTTTTTTAGAAAAGCAAGGAAACACAATATTAGCACTGGTGGCTCTTGTCAGGCTGCTTCTGCAGCCCACTGAAGTCAGCAGCATAGTAGCCCCATGCACACCTGTCCCTACTTTTCCCTCTTGGGCAGAGGAAGGATGCAACTTCCAGATTAAGTACAATAGGGATCATCAGGAAAATGTAAATAATATGACCCCTGAATGCTAAGAAAAGTTCTAGCACAGTGCTGGGGGAAGTGCATTGCTTTTGGGAAACCTGCTGTGTGCCAAGGTGTTGTCATGGGATGTGAGACTGGTACAATGTGCCGGGGGACACCTGTGTCGCGCAAAGGTGTGTCCTTGTAGCCTGGGATGATGCAGGGTGTCACAGCAACACTGCCATTTTGGTAATACCTCAAGGGCTAGGTGCCTTCCTGTGTTTTTTAGCTGATGTGAAATAGAAAAAAGTATAATTTAAAAAAAATTCACACGAACCCAAAGTTTGGCAGCTAAAACAGGGCCAGGGAGTGTCATCTGCAAAGAGCACATCTGAAAAGCAGAAATGTGAGCATACTGTGTAATCCCTTGTTCATGTACCTCCAGCTTTCTGAAGAAAAAGCAGCAAGAAACCCCCGAGTTAACAATGGGTGATTATTTGGGCAGGGAAAAGAAATAAAAGGCAAAGATACAAATAGCTCTGTTGGCTGCTCCAAATCGTTGGCGTGTTGTGAATTGAACTTGCTGACCCCAGTTACACTGACTGAATGAGCAGAGGGGACAGCTGCACCCCGCCCTCCTCCCTCCCTCGATTAGGCCATCCACCACACACAGCGTGTGTGTTGTCTCACGTTCCCCTCCCACACCAAAGACACTGCATCCCGCAGACTGCCTAGGCAGAGGGCAGGTCCTCATTTGTAGATCTTGCTGCTGAGGAGTGACTGTGGGAGCTACAGCTACAGCTGACCTATTCATTGCCCTTGCCTTGCTGCTTCCTTTTGATGGCCACGGGGAAGAAGGGAATGATCTCCTTCTAGATGTGAAAACTACAGGAAAGATAAATAAATGGCCCTCAAAGTAGCTGACCCTACTGTGCTTTTTATTGCTCCTGCATAGCTCTGTTTCCATGCTTTGTGGCAGGAGTCTGCAAAGTGGCAGATATGGTGAAGAGAGGAGGAGATGGACCTTGCAGGGAAGAACTAGGAATAAAAATGCAGAGGCTTGTGCCTTCCTCCTCTCTGTCTCCCACCTAAACATGTGTGGAAGTCAGGCAGGATCAGGAGGGGTGCAGGAGCTGGGGAGGGGCAGGCAGGTGCTTGGTCTGACCTTGTCAAAAATTCCCTGGCACATGTTGTGTTCGACTTACCTGGCTCCCGCTGACTGAGTCCATCCTAAATTAAACTGTTGTTAGACAGCAGAGAAAAAAAATCCTGAGTTATCACAGGGCTGCAGAAGCAGCATGGCTGATGCCTACTGCAGGGAAAATGAATTTTTTTCTCATTAGGGCCTAGGGGCAGGGTGAGGGGCCATGCTAGGTCATGGTCGTGTGTGATTGCTCAGTCTTTTGCTCACTTATAATGTTAACAACACTTGGCCAGAATCTCATCCCTGGAGGTCACCATGGCTCACACCAGGGTGCAGAAGTTTCATTTTTTAAATATATTAGCTGGTTTTAGAGGTTATAAACACCTACCATCTCCTCTGCTCTCTGTTAGCGTTACACATTCCACTTTATTCAGAAGCAGAGCCCAGGAATTGTGAGGCTGCAGCTTTTTAGGGCAGTGAGCTTATTCTGTGTGTTTATGCTCTTGTCCTCAACAGCAACCTGTACAAGGGTGATGCAGGTTACTGCAGCACGTACAGAGGTGAGGTGTGTAGTGCTATCTTGGCGAAGAATGCTCTTGTTTTCTTCAACTCCTCCTATGCTGACCCAGAGGAGACCCAAGAGCTGCTTGTGCACACTGCCTGGACTGAACTGAAAATGGTGAGTTCATTCTGCCAACCGGCTGCTGAGTCTCTGCTGTGTAACTACATCTTCCAGGAGTGCAATCCCTCGGGAGCTGGGCCAGCTCCAAAACCAGTGTGCAGGTAAATGAAGAAAAAAATGCTCTTATTTCACTTTCATTTCATGGGGATATGTAGGCAGCAGAGAACTGTCCAGGCTTGCAGTAGCATTGAGTGAAGTTAGGCCCTCTAGGTTTGCATAAGTTTTCCCTCTTCTTTCTTCTCTGTACCCACAGGGATGACTGATTCAGCTGTCTCTGTGCTCATTGCTAGGATCCAGATTGAATTCCAGGCTCAGACCTTTGTATTATATCAGGAAGTTAGCAGACAGTGTTGAAAAGAAGTATCCATTCAAATGACATGATTTGTTTAAATAATTAACATATTGTTATCAGTTAAATCTTACTAGGTCAGTATATATTTAATATTATTATCAAAAGTAACTGGTTATTTGGAATGTTGACTAAATACAGCTCCAGAGTGTGCAACAAATCTTGCCAAGGCAGTCATTTAGCACTTCCCACTATGACAAAGATGAAACAAAAAATGATGAAATCAGAGACACTACCAACGTAATTGTACCTGTTAAACCAAAACTCCAATCTGGCTCTTGTATCTTTCCATATGCAGAGAAATGTCCATTGAAACTGGGCTGACAGGGACTCTGAGGAGTCCAAAGCATCTCTGACTAATCCACCACTGACAGGTATTTGTGCACACATCCCAGAAGCAGAGACACTGCTCCCTCCCCATGCAAGCTCCAGAGCAGTGCAAGTTGTTCCTTGTTCTCCCACTATGGCCATAGAGGCGAGTTTCTTCCCTTCCTCTTTGCAGTGAGATTTTACATCTTTCCTATGTTCTCTGACTAGACCAAAACTGTTTTTTCCGAGCTCTGCACATAGCTCTTGCTTTCTGGCCAGTCCATGTTCTCTTGTTAACTATAATGGAGTTATAATTGCTTGGTGTGTCTTGCCAAGGACAACCGCACATAGATAGATCAGAATTGAAGCTTTCTTTTTTCCTAGTATATTCACTCCCTGGAGGACTGGCCATTACCCATTTCACATTTGGGCAGCTGACATCCAGGCCTGAAGTGCAGTGCTTTGTTCTTATCTTTCTTGAAACACATTTTAAAACTTTATTCGTGTCTGTGTTTATCGGAAGAGCAGCCCCAACTCTACTGTCTCAGCTAAAATATGAGTCTTCTCTGCAGATGTGGCAAGCACAATGCCAGTTGGACTTGGGCCAAATTTGGTCTACTGGCAATCATTTTTCCAGTTATGTAGTGACTTTTAAGGACAATAGAAGCATCTTGTTTTTGTAATCTGGGCCTTTCTGGTTGTCTGTTCTTTAATATCTCTAGAACAAAGGCACAGAGGAATATCCCAGAATGAAGCTTGACTACACATTCAGTTTTCTATTTGGCAGCTGTGATGTCCACTATTACACCATCAACACAGTGGTGGCATATATGCTACAATCGAAGTGTATGTCCAAATGCCCACATATAACGATGCAGCCAAGTACTGCAACTTGCTTTTTGCTGACAGACTCCTCCCTGCCACCTCATTATTCTGCTTTTTGTCATTGTGCCCTTAAGTACATGATCTCTCTGCCATATTTCTAGGTGTGTGTCAGTATTTATATTTCAGCCACACAAGCACAGCACATTTGTCAGCTAAGGATTTTGCATGGTACTCCACAAGGCATTTCAGTTGTATCAAGGCCTTACTTCATTAACCCCTACACAAAAGTGGCCCTGCTGGACCAGAACTCATGGTGATTGACTGAAGGCCTGAACTTCTGGGGCAATTCTAAAATCAGAGTGATATAAATCAACATAAATCTGCACTTGAGCTAACAGGTACAGCATTTGCAAATATGTCTAAATGTTAATTGACTTGCCTGGCATCATCTTTCTTCAAATTCATAGATCAGTGTTGGGTTTTTTTAATTATCGCCCCCTCCTCCACCCCCAATTTTAATTAAGGTTTCTTCAAAACAAAAGCCCTGTAACAGCATCCTTTCCAATTCTTGTTCCCAGAGTACATCAGCTGGACAGCAATTCCTCCAAAGCCCCAGCCTAATGCTCATTTTGATAACTGAAATGTCTAATATGCACTTCTGAATGGCTGAGAGGTCTGGGGGCTCTTTAACACATCTCATATGGCCTTGGTTATTTTCCAATTATCTTAACTACTTTTTACTTACAACTTTATACCTCTCTGCAGAAACTGGCTAGACTACACAAGTTTTCAGATGAAGGAATTCTTGAATAAGAATTTAACTGTCTCAGGGATAGGAGAATTCTCTCAATTTTTGAGACACATATTTCCCTTGACATATTTTCATGTGTTTTTGTCTTGTTATTTATTCTCAACACTACTTTTCCTCCATGTCATTTTTTTAATGTTCATTTTGGTTTGGAAGCTAGCTAGCAAGAATAACAACTGACAGACTAATTAAAGCTTTTATAAAAGTGACCAGGGGTAAAACAAGATGAAATGAAACAGAAAAATGAAGAGAAAAATTTAACTTCATGTAAATTAAGATGCAAATTTATTAAAATGAGAGTTTTTAAGGAATGTGATGTCTCATTTCATAATTCTTGATTATATCTTCTCTTTGCCACTGGCTACTATTGTGATAGCAAAAGAAACATTCTCAATTTCTGTTTCTGTCACTGCTGAGATGCAGTGACCAGGCTGCAGGGAACAGTCTTGTGTTGGAAAATGTCTCTCTTTGTTTGGGCCTATATGTCCCCACCTCCTCTTAAATAGTCTCTTGTGGTCCCTAAAATCATTACTGGCACACTTGTTCTCTTCTGCCATTACTGTTATTTGTCCATCTGTCATTTACATGACATAAAATTTCTAATAATAATCTGAAGTAATCTTTGCATATGATCTCATCAAGATCTTGCTGCTCAGCATTAAGTGTTACAACAATGGTATGAACCCAGCTAGAGGAGACTGACCATCCCTCCCTCTGGCTTCCTTACCATGCTTCCAGGGTGAGGTTGTGGTGAAGATAACTCTCCTTTAGTGCCAGAGCAGACAGCATTGCAGAGGAATGGTCTTTTGTGTTTTGCAGTTGAACATCAAATAAAGGGCTTATTTAAGGACGCTCAAGCTCCATGAGTGAACAGAGCTAATTCAATCCAGATCTCCCAGTCTCAGCCAGTGCTTCAAATGAAAGTTTTTCTCATTTCCCTATCTAAGTATTTCTTTACTTCAGAAGGTCATTCCTGTTTCATGTGTTGTTTAACATAAAAAAAGATAAATAATGCCATCTGGCTGCATTCTGGTTTCCATGGAAGTGAGGAAAGAATAAAACAGCACTGGCTAAAACCAAGGACAGAGCAGCTGAGATTTGATGACTTCAGCCTGCAGACTTGAAGGGCATCCATTAGTGTTGCAGGAAAGGTGTTGCCCTGGTAGAATTCCCAATGTCCTGCATCCTTCAGGTGCTTTAGAGGGTTTGCAGTGTTGCTAGTCATTACCAAATGTTATGGCCATCTGCTCTTGCCAAAACTGTTGTATAATTAGAGAGATTGCATCAGGTGAGGAATTAGGCTAAATCCTTCATCACAGATCCCAGCAGTATCTTTCTGCCTTTCTGCATTACTGTGTGATGGTTGGAAAAGTTGTGGATTTGTGAAGGACTTCAGCTGAACTCAGTAAAAGTAATTTCTGCACATGACCTCAAAGCTGGTTTTGCAACTGAGGCTCTCAAGAATGACTACATAAATAAGCAAATCAGTGATAAATTGACTAATGCAACAAATCCACAAACTTTGCACTATGGTGCATTTTCTTTCTATTTTGTTTTTTTTTTTTCTAGAGCAGATATTTTTGCGTGCCCTTCTTCACAAACAGTTTCTCTTCTAAGGCCCATTTAAATATCCAAAACACTTTTTGTCAGTGAATTTTCACATTGTTATAAAGGCAATACATTAGGTGGGAAACAGGTCTCTCTTTTAACAGGCACTCAAAAGCTTTTGCCACAGACAGCTGACAGAGAAAAAAGGGATTAAAAGTCTGTGGAGAAAAGAAGAAAATTGAATGAGTGAGTCAGTGACATTAGAAATACAAGCAAATATCTAATTTAAGAAGGTTAAGAATTGTAGCTCACACCTTACTTTTATTAGATGACATGGTAATGCACAGTTAAGAGAATACACCTTTATTGTGAGGGTGGTGAGCCACTGGAACAGGTTGCCCAGAGTAGCTGTGGATGCCTCATCCCTGGAAGTGTCCAAGGACAGGTTTGACGGGGCTTAGAGCAATCCCATCTAGCGGAAGGTGTTCTTGCCCATGGCAGGAGGTTGGATCTAAATTATCTTTGTGGTCTCTTCCAACCCAAGCCATTCTATGACTCTGTGATGTTTATTAGTAGAAAACATAAAAAAAATCTGTAGGCAAAGATGGGAATGAACTTCTCATGGACTGTGATGTGTGTTCTGTCTTGAGCATAACCCTGCTTCATTAAAAATGTAGCTTTGTTTCTTTCCTAAAGGAAGCTCTTAGTTTCCTTTATGGCTTATGAGCCAGACAGACTGGCTTTAAAGAAGTGTCACCCCATTAATGGATTTCTGTCAGCATGCATAACCCCTGCACATCACTGCTAAGAACAGCTGTTGTTATCAACGTTATCATTGACTGCTGTATTTCACTGTTTTTTGCAAAATAATGTAGAGAGAATTGCCTTGCTGTAAAGGATCTCTACTGCTTTAAGGAACAGCTCTCAGTGGAGGAAAACTCTCAGAAGGGGATTTACAAGCCAGGGCTGATGCTGCTCACTCTTCCTGAATGCAACAGGTTGCCCAGTCTGCATGAGGACCCTAGCTCCTGCACCCGCATCCCTTTCTTTGGTAAGGTGGCACATGCTGCGTGTTGTCTGGAAAGCTGTGTTCTTGGTAAGGGAGGCGGGAAGGATGAGATCCATAACTTACAGCCAAAGTAAAAGCCACTGGTGTGTTCCATCCCGTCATCACCTGTGCATGGAATTGCGACAGCTGCATTGGGTGTTTGCCTGTCTCATTCTTAGGATGTGGGAAAAATCCCTCAAGTAAATAAAGCCTGGATCTCTATTGAGAAGATCATAACAATTTAAAAAAACAGTCTTAATGACATCAAAATTGCCATTTGGGTACCTTTGCAAAGAAACAAGCTGTTTAAGCACAGCTAGGGTGAGAACTTTTTCCTATAACATGCTCTTATGTAAGCATCCAGTTACATCAGGTCCTGGACAATCCCTCCTTACATCTTGTCTTGTCTTTTTACAGATTTTAAGAAGGAGAATATAACCAGTAAGTAGACTGCTCCAGGCTCTATGTTTTTAGAGGTGGACATGATATTCTTCATTGAAGATGCAGTTTGCACAGTATTTTTGTGTTTTTCTCTGATCCTGGCTGGCTGAGTTCAGGTGATTACCTGGGAATGTCTGAGTTTCCACATCCAAGGCATGGGGAAACACATTTCCAGGTCTTCAGAGATTGGGGAGAATGTGGGCTGGTAACTTTTGAAGATGATGGGAGAAGCGTGGAGGTATTAAGTGGTACCCTTCTCTCCAGCTATTTCCTTTTCTTTCTACCAATTTCTTCTAGTTCTGCTTTATCCATATTTGGTATTTCTGATAATGCTACTGAGGTTATTCCAGCCTTATATGCTGTTACCCATTGGGTTACCTATGTCAGGCTGGCCTTCCAAGACCTTAATACCCAGAAGGCCCCAGCACTCTCCTCAAATTATCTCTGAAGTCTGGCTGTTTCTTGTGTGACTCCCCATGACCAATGGTGAGATCCAGACACCTCCTGTGGGGATGCTATGACTTCTGTCAGCCTTCTACCTGGCTGCTGGTCATGGCTGAAACACATCCAGCACTTCCATTGACATGTAATGGCAGTTTCAAGCTCAGCCACTGAACTTGCCCCATTGGAAAAAAGGAAGAATCTCTCTCCTGTTATGCTTCTAAGCAGGTGAGAGCTGCAAATCTGGCAGTGGTAGGCACTTTCTGCATGGAGACAGAAATTAAAAAAAAGAATTTTGGGGACTATTCTTTCAACGAAAGATGTTGGCTCCACCTGGCCACCCAGGCCCTAGGTGCCTGGTGATGCATGCTTGGGAGACAAGGACCTCAGCACTCTGTGGGCACTCCAGCATCACTGCCCAATGCCTACAGCCTGCAGGTGCAACCATCCCCTGCCTGGTGGAAGACCACAAGAAAGGGGTGCTGGCAAATGAGTGGTGCATTCATGGGATGGTTTCAGCCTCCCCTTAGATGTTTGCAAATTCAGGACATAGCCTCTGTCTCCTGTGTAAATGCAGGACCTTTTTGTTTGTCTTTCACAGCATTTTCCCAGAATGGCATTGCACAGATGTGCAAAATTCAGTCATGAATCAGGAAGACATAACATTAAAACTTTAGTAAAAGTGCCCCTTCTTTTTTACTCTGGAGCCCCTGTTGTGTGCACAAAGGTTTGGGGAGCATGAACCAAACTGTCTTCTAGCTTGCCATCAAATAAATCCCAAACTGACCATCCCAAATTGACCACCTATATAATTCCCTCTGCCCTCATGGTAGCAAGACCATCTAAGAAAGCATCTGCATTTTCCAGAGTATTAAGGACTCAGGGGTGCTTCCTTAATTTTTTTGTTACCCCTAAAACTCTCCACATTGATCCTCTAAGGTGTCACACTGACATTTATTTCAGATCTGTGCAGAAATATTTTTCATGTTCATTACTAGTTGCATCATGAGGCATATTTCAGGCATTACTTTCCTTGCCTTTGAATGTGAAATATGTAAAATGCTGGGCTCAGGCACACAAGTATGTATTATGGCAGCCTAACAAGATTTTACACCTCTGCAGAGCTATGTCATGTGGGGGCTGCTAGCTTGTTGCAGATGTGAGTCATAAATGGTATTTACGTATCAGTCAAGGAAGTCCAATTAGACTATTTTACTTTGTATTTATGATGGGTTTAAGCATTCTCATGAAGTCCACAGTAATTCCTATACTGAGTTGTTTGGATAACATGAACTTGATCCTTTGCTTAAGCTCGCTCACCTGGATCAAACCCTGTAGTGCTGGTTTTTCTACCTACTCATGTGTAGTGCCTGCTGCCTGGTGAAACTTCAGAAAGCTAAGGGTCTATAACAAAATATAATTGCAATCCTGAGTGCAGTAGGTGATTCAGTAAGAAAGGAGCAGATAGTCATCTTGGTGCATTGACTATGGTCCTCCTGCAGGAGAAACAGGACAATCTGCAAGGATAAATTAGAACACATAGCCTTGTCTCAAATTTGGATCAAAACTTATAAAGAGCTTTCATGAAGCTGAAAAAATCATTATTTTAAAACACATCAGGTTTCCTCTTGTTTTTCTTTTTTCTTGGGCTGCAAGTTTATGAACATAACAGAAAATTAAATTATGAGAACAGTATTTGCTGGTTTGTTGATTTGTCTAACAAGGTTAATAATGCAGTGGACCTTAATGCATGCCACCAGTCAGAATGTGGGCCCCTGTTCAGCCAAGTTTATGAAAGACTAGCTACCATGTGTTGAAGTGTGAAAGGCTGCTCCTCCTATACTGTCCTCCTGCTTCCTAGATTATGCCAGTGTGCATTAAACTCTCCTATGAAGTGGTATTTATATTTATATCTATTCCTGTAGTAAAATCCTCTCAAGATTTTCTGCTTAATTTTTCTGCAGCTGGAGCAAGCCTTGTGTATGGAAAGTGGACTACACATTCTTCATTAGAAAGAACATTGTTTTTCTACTGATACTATTCCTTCAGATCATAGTTGCCTTCAGTGTATGGTTTCCACACATGCTGGAAACCATAAGCTGTTTCCAAATAGTCAAAGCAGACAAGCACTGTACAGAAGCAAGAATCCCAGCCCTCTGCTACCTATATGAGGAACATGGGTGTATTCCTATTAGTGTCCCTGTAACAGTGCAGGCTGTGAATCACAGAACTAGTGCTTCAATTTGCTTTCTGCCTTGTTTTGGTTTGGATGGGTTCAGTGTGGTTCTGCTTGCCCTTTCTGCATGGAAGCACTGTGCACAAGGTGGCTGCAGCTCAACCATCACAGGCATAT
Organism: Syndactyla subalaris; assembly: GCA_035584875.1. Taxonomy (NCBI): domain Eukaryota; kingdom Metazoa; phylum Chordata; class Aves; order Passeriformes; family Furnariidae; genus Syndactyla; species Syndactyla subalaris. The sequence continues at coordinate 22,683,443 of JAWMRD010000085.1, forward strand.
AGCCTATTTCCTCAATCTGAAAGAGCTCCAGTTTCTTCTTTGAAGTTTTACCAGATTTGATCTTATGGACTGAGCTCAAAATCCATTTAAGTGTAAGCAAGAGGCTAAGCAGCACCTTGCCTGCAGTTGTCCTGTCCCATTATGTGCTTCAGATCTGATGCTAATTGCCACATTTTCTCATGCAAGGACATGACATTTATTCCTTAGTCCTTGCTGCAGGACATGGTCTGATGTGCCTTGACCACATGTTTGTTTGTGTTTGTTTTTTTTTTTTTTACCTCCCAGGGACTTGCTACAGTGGCAATGGCCAGTTTTACCAGGGCTGGGTCAATGTCACGGCCTCCGGCATTCCTTGCCAGAAGTGGAGTGACCAAGTGAGTATCAATGTTTCCCAGAGCCAGGCAGCCCAGTCTCAGTGGAAGGGCTGAGCAGGGCACAAGTTGCCTTTATTCTTGATTTCACTGGTGTTTCACAACCTCATCACATTACACTCTGCAAGTTCCCCTTCCTGTAGCAAGACACATTCTCTGTTGTTCTGGCAGGCTGTTTCAAGAAAGGCTCTGCCTTTCTTCACTCATTTATTTTGTTTGCTGTTATTTTACTAATAATGGCAGGAAAAATTGTACTTAAACACTAATCCAACTTGCTCCCTTCCCCAAGGCTCCCCACATGCACAGGAGGACTCCTCAGGTTTTTCCTGAGCTGTCTGATGCTGAGAACTATTGCCGCAACCCAGGAGGAGAGAACGAACGTCCCTGGTGCTACACAAAGGACCCAGCTGTGACCTGGGAATACTGCAGCGTGTCTCCCTGTGGAGATGGTAGGCAACTGCAATTTATGATATCTGCCACTGTGGTTGTTTTGGGGCCATGCAAGGTTTTTGCATCATGAGTATACTGATCTGTTCTGCCTTCTGGATTCAGCTAGTTCTGGGTCTCCTCATAGATTCATTCAGTGTCTTTGACTAGAAGGTATATCGTTACCCTTAAAGAGGGGAAAATGAAGACAGGCAAAGTGAGCACCTTGATCTAGGTTATATAAATGACAAAGGATGGAATAAGATTGCCCATTTCTGAAAAATGGTTTTATCATACTGTGTTTTGAAGGTAGGGTTTTGGGCTCTTTTCCAAAGTTGCTTTATTTTGGGTGATTTTTTTTTTCAGTAATATAAAAACCAATTTTAACTAAAAAGACATCTGAAAAAGATGGAAACATCTTTTCTCTCTGATGTTGAAACCAAGTGTTTCTGGTTTTTTTTTTTTTGTTTGGTTTAGTTTTTTTTTTTTTTAAATAATAGAGCAATATTTGAAAGATATTTCATCCAAGAATCACAGTTTTTGGATTTCAGTGCTTGGAAAAAAGACAATTCTTCTTGCACACAGAACAGGGGTTTCATGGATATAAGTGAACAGGTAATTTTCAGTTTAGCTGGCCTTAAAAAGAAGAGTTTAAATTTTTTCTGTTCTCAATCATTGCATGTATAGAGTAGCATTTTCTAGAACGTCTCAGAAAGTAGTCAGCAGGTAGCTATGTGATTTTTTTTCCCTAATGATACAGCCAACTGTGGTTTAAACTAGCTTTCCATATTTGCCCCATAAAAACACTGAGATGCAAATTGTTGGAGGTAAAGGGGTATTTCAGGAAAGTGTCACTGTGTACTTACTTTGTCTTACACTCTTCCCTGCAGATTCCTTTTAGGACACATGATACATTGTGGTTCACATTGTAGACCATTGATCTTTCCCACTGCAGACATAACTATATTTGAATACTGTTGAGACCATCAAATGTGTTCTTCCATTTGTAACTCCTGCAAATTATCCATAACAAAACTGTGTTTCCAGCTTAATGGGATCCATTTCTTGGTCTTTACCAGATACTGGATTTTCACATTTGGCAAGCACAAATGGGTTTTGGTTCCTGAAAACCAGGCTTCCCTAGTATTGTTCTCTCATGTGGTCATACAGCTGTGTCTGTAATGTCAGTAAGTCCCAGGACATCAGATTGACTCCATAAATTCCTCTTATAGAAAGTGCTCTAAAATAGCAGAGGCATAACCCTTTGATTTTGTTTATATTACAGTGTTGTTATCACTAGGAACTACAAAACCAAATGGAGAGACGCTAAATTTCCCCCCTGCTCCTCCCTTTTCCCCTACGTACTCCATGACTGTCATCATCTCAATTATCTCCAGCTTTGCTCTGGTTGTGATCTTCAGCATTGTCATCCTGGTTTGCTGCCGTCATCGAAAGCAGTGGAAAACCAAAAAACGGTAAACCCTGGGACTTAATTCAGTGCCTAAAATGCTGCTTTGAAAAAGGGCTTTCCTGTTTCTGAGAGCAATGTCCTGAAAATGCCTGGTAGGAAGGAGCAGCCCTCTCTTTGCCTGTTGCAGCCCAGTGCAAGTTCTAGAGAACTCCTATGCCAGAGCAGAACGTGACCTGGTGACTGGGAACATGGCATGACACCTTCCTGCAAGGCTCTTACAGTAGCTCTGCTGCACCTTCCCTTTCCATCCTGGAAGAAATAAGCCCAGGAGAAGAGGCAACTAGTTATGTCCTGGCTGAAGGCTGTGCACACACTGACCAAAAATCATTCCATTGTTTCAGAGAGTCCGAGACACCAACACTCACCACTCTGCCCTCAGAACTACTCCTGGACCGGCTGCACCCCAACCCAATGTACCAGCGCATGCCTCTTCTCCTCAATCCAAAATTGCTTAGCCTGGAGTATCCCAGGAACAATATTGAATATGTAAGAGATATTGGGGAAGGAGCATTTGGGAGAGTCTTCCAAGCCAGGTAAGCAGTCTGTGTGGGAGTCCTTTTTATCTGGAGGTACCTGTGACAAATTTGCACTGGAAATCATTCATTTATTCATTCTTTCACTCAAACCAAGATCAAATGCATGTGTACCAAATGGTACACTCAGTCTTGAATTATTGTTTCTGTTGTCCTCCGCTGTCTGTTGATACTGGTTAAACTTCTGTCACAAATGACTCTCTTGTTCTACTCTCTAGTAGATGTAATGCTTTACTCACATACCAAAGTGCAGTGTAAAAGTTTAGCTAAATTTATCATCACTGTTTTTGCCAAGAGTATTGCCTGTGACATATGACCTATTGTGAAATTCTTGCATTTGCCGTTATTTGTAAATTGTGTGTAGTGACCTCCATTATAACACCAACGCTGACCAGTAATTACCACAGAAGGCAATGTATTATGTTACAGTTCAGTCCTGACCTAGTTTCAATTTGATTCAGTGACAAAGCCAAACCGAACCAAAATTCCCCTGAAACCTAACCCCAGCTGTGCCAATCAGGATTTTTTTGTGTGTCTGTGGTGTCTCAATCTTAAGGCACACCTAAGGTTTGTGGATGCTTGTGGTTGAAAATAACAACAGAAGCCAGAGGATCTACAAAAGCTAACAAGTTCTTACACAGCTGGCATGGAAATTGTTAAGTTATGGTCCCTGACTTTCTATATAAGCATACAGTGGTGGGTTTTGAATAAAGGGGTAGTGTGGCAAGGAAGAGAGAGGGAGCGAGAGATATGGATTAAAGAGGGGAAGAGAGAAAGATAGGAAGAAAGAAAGATCACCAGCCCTGGTTTCAGCATCATTTCAGCTGATGGAATGTTTAGGGTCTTAGGGTGCATGTGCACAGGCTTTCCATGGGGGTACCTTTTTATAGATAAGTTTCCCTGTCCTGGGGATAAGTTTCTCACTTCTATGCAAATGAGTTAGCATGCACAGACCATTCTTCTAGACCTTCTTCTTCTTGCTTCTTCATTTTTCTTCTGGAAATGGGTTGGAGAGCTTTTTGGGTCTTTGATGCTCTTGATTTCCCCCCCTACTTGACCTCATTCCTGCACCTGCACTGTACTGTGTTGTATTTATCTCCAGGAGCTAGAACAAGGACATTTGTCCCAAAAAAGTTCTGCTTTAACTCCATATGGCCGCCTTCTCCAGCCACAACAATCCTTTGTTGGCTCCAGAGCTATCTGGCTATCATTGTTTGAGACATACACATTAATCTCCTTATCCTCCAGGCTTCTAAGGTGTCCCCTTTAGTTATTAATTTTTTATTTTTGGAATTTGCAACCATTGTTACCTTTTTTAAATTTAAAGTATTAGATAATATTCCGGATCCCTTAAATCTCTTGGGAGGTGATATCATGCACTTCTTCAAATGTGAAAAATCTTTAATTAACAAACCCAAAGATGAACCCAGTTCTTCCTAGACTGTGGTGGATGGAAGGTGTCTTGTTAGTCTTGACAGAGTCTGTAATTTCTGCAGGACAATCTTTTTACTGGTTTCCTCATAAAGTCTGCACAAATTTCTGAAAGAAGAGTCTACAGACTATCTAGTTCCATGCTTACTCAGGACAGTCTTTTACATGTGATGTGGGGTGTGGCTGATTTTGTAGCTGGAGCTGGAGCTGGAGTACTGTATGGTGCCCTCAAAAAATCCCCAGGGAAGTATCAGAGTCCCACCATGGGCCAAGATCTTTCTGGTGAAACTGCTTCCATTGACTTCAAAGACAAAGGACTCTCCTTGCAAAAAGCAGTCATAATGCAGATATTTGTAATATATATAGTTATGCTGTTAACATATCTGCTAGGAAATGAGCTACGAGCAGGTTAAATGTGTTACAGCTGGGAAAAATTTCACTAGCTGTGATGGATTTATTTTTCTAATGAAGGGATAAGTTATTTCTAATGGAAGAAATGCAGGCATACTTTTGTTTAATACAGAGAGAGCTAAAAATAACAAAGTTCAAAGGGCACGCAGTGGGAAAGTCACAGATGCTTAGCCTGTGATTGATTGTTGCCTGGATGGCTGAATGATTTGAGCTTGAAACAAGAACAAAACTGTAGAAACTGCACAGCAGCTGTGCTTGGGGCACTGTGTGCCAGCAGGGCAGCTCTTGTCCCAGCCTCAGCACAGTGCTCGGGGTGCCCTGTGGTGCACCGTCTTCCAGTTTATGCAGCAGGAGTCTTCACCATGCTGTGGTGTGCAAGCAGGGAAGATGGTCTTCCTACCAAGTGCCACTTTGGACCTGCACTGGAAGCTTTAATGTAACATAAGTGCTGCTCAGACCTTTCTTAGCTGGAAATGACTGTCATGGACATCAAGCAGGACCTCTCAAAGAACACACAAATGTGGCTAAAGTGATGGGTTAATCAAATGCTAAAGAGGTGTAGAGACCTCTTATGTGGATTTCATCCACCTCACTGCTGAAATTTCTTTTAATAAAACCTATTTGTTATTGACAATGGAAACTGAGAGAAAAAGAGATGGGGAAAAATAAAGCATCGCATCTTAGCCATCATTTGCCAAGTGGTGAGTACTATACCCTGAGAAATGCCTGCTGTCTGTGGCTCAAGGAAGGAGCCACAGATATTGCTTCTGAGAAACTTCCTTATTTTTATTAATATCTCTGTCAAAAGTTCTTCCAAGGCCTTATAATTCCTTCTAAGAAGCCACTGACATTTCTGCGCACTGCTGGTAGATCAGTGCAGTCTACTAATCCAGTAGCACAAGCTGTATATCCCTGCAGGTTACTGAAGTTATGTCAGCTCAGATTGTTGCCTTTCCATCTCGAATAAAATGTACTTTCCTACGTGTGTTAAATGGGCATCTTGAGCTAAGTTTAGCAATACTCTTACTTCTCCTGCTCTCATGTTTCTCCCTCTCCTGTAAACACAGCTCTGCGCACAGTGCCAGCAATGCCTTTGCCAGTTGGCTTGCTGTGAGTCCTGATTCAGTGTTTACTCACTCCTGGGTCAACATGTTAGGACAGGAAGTGTCTGGCTATCATTTACTAGGTTCTCCTGAAAGGCTGCTGTCTTCACCAGGAACAGCTTCACACTGGAAAGGATGAGGAAATAACCATGCTTAAAAAAAAATTCAGGACCCAGCTTGAGTCTGTTCCAACTGCATCCTGGACTCTGCCTCTGGGAGGACCACACTGCCCCCCACAAGCCACCAGAGCACCACCTTTATGCCATTTGATGCAGACCAGCATGCAAGTTTTCTCACAGAGCTGGAGATGCATGGTCCAGGCTAAGACTGAAGGCCAGGATTGCCTAAAAGTCCGGATGTTGAACCTTTACTAGTAGACTAGTAGACCTCCACTGCAAAGGAACAGCTTGTTGTTCCTGCAAGAGGCAAAGCTGCTTCTAAGGTTGGAGTTTCCTGACAGAAGTCTCCTTATGTTCTCTCCATCTGCAAATGGTGTTTCTTTGAGCTGATATATCAAAGATCCCTGAAAAACAGTATGGATGCTAATTAAAACAAAACAAAACAACCCAAAACCACCAAACCAACCCACCAACCAACAAAACCCCCAAAAAATCCCAAAACCAAAAGAACCACCCCCCAAACAAAAAAACTCTCAAAGCCAAAAAAACCCTTGAAAATGAAAAAAGGCATGACAAAAATGAGCCCCTGCTAGTTCAGAGCACTCTGCTGCCCACACACAAATTTAACCAAAAGAGGGAAAAGGTGAGTCACCACCAGACTCAGAATAGAATTATTGTACTTTTTAGAAAACACTCTACTTTCTGGCCCTCCACCTGAATTCTCCTGGTTCAGATGCAGCAGCTTGCCATTGCTTCCCTGCAGATGTGCCCCTATCCATTCATGCAAAGACTGCCTTTTGGGCATCAAAGGGGGCATCTTTGATAGGTGTCTCCCAAGACTTCAGACAATCTGTCTCTGTGCCAGATCAGTGTGAGTTTCCCAGGTCTGCTAAGAACTGGGCTGAATTAGCGCAAGTTACCAAGGCTGAAATTGCTTGCTATTGCTTGAAGGCCAAATAAAAGACATTGTGGAGTTTATTCTCACTTGGTGACATTTAGGATAATTTACACTGCAAGATTCAGTGAAGTTAGTTGGTTGAATATACATCAGCTTGTGGTGAGTTTCTCTCTCCAAAGCATGCAAGACCAAGCTGTGTCTTTCCCTGCTTTGGCACTGCACCAGGTCTGTTAGTCAGTGATGAGTGGTAATCTGTGAGACCATTTGGAAGAGATAAAAGTCCTCCTATTTTTACTTTTAAATGCTCTACTGGTTTCTTCAGGCTGTTGCTGCTCACTTTAGTGCTGAGATTAGACAGCAGCTGGTAGCTGCTGGTACTTCTACTAGACTAGAAATTGCTGCCAGCATAGGGGAAAAAAAAAAAGGTATCTTGCTGCAATGGAGGCAGTAGCAGACAAGTGTGGAGTCTCATCCTCCTCTCTGGCATGCCAGACCTCCTTGCCTGCGTTTTCCAGCTCTGATCGTCCACCTGTGAGATTCCTTTCTCATGGGCTCCCTGCCATCCACTGACATTTGTCATTTCCACCATCCAAGTGCAACTGTTGCAACTGCTATAAGTCTGAAGTAGATGACAAGGAAACTGGAAGTTTGCTTTGGAAATTGGAGTCTCCTCTTGGTAGTACTGAGCAGTAAAATAACCTGGCATTTGAGCAGTGGGAGAGCAGTTGGTTTAGTGTAGTGACAGGACACATAAATGGGCAACATTTTCTATGGGCTCTGGCTGGGTACCTGTAAGGAGCGTGCTTTAGATGCAGGACCCCTGGGAAGAGTTTGCATGGGCAACAAAATGTACACCTGAAGTTTGATGCATGTTTGAAAAGTGGAAAGTTACTCTTTGTTAGCAACAGCTAACCCTAAATCTTTGGCAAGCACATCTAAATAAACTTGAGGGTGCAATGACTTGTGGATAAGAAAATGAGTCTGTGATTGCTCTAAGTCAAGAAGTTCTGTTTCCTATGGATTTTTGTCTATAAGCTCTAGCTGAAGATTCACCAGTGTGCATTTGCACATTAACTTGTTCTTCAGACAGGGTGCGGTTATGTTTTGTCCCTTCTGTCCTATCACATTTCCACAAAACTTGCAGGAGTATAATTTTTTGGACCTCAGCTATATCACATTATGCTCAGCTGAAATCAGCTTTATAACTTGCTGAACTACAGGCACACATATGTCACACACACACACAGAGAAAATAGTGACAAGGCTGTTTTTCTTACAAAACCTGGGCGACATGCTTACTGTAATTGCTGCTTTCACTCTAATAGTAGCCAGATGTACCTAAGTCATCACTGTGCCAGTTATGAGAAAGGAAACTCTTCATCAATTTCATATAAATTAGGTTTGCTTTTCACTCTGATAAGCTCAGTCATTACACCCCAGAGGTGAATTTTTTGGACTGGAGAATCCATTCTATCCTTCATGAAGTTTTTGATGTGACCTCCAGCCTAGGGATAGGTTGTTGCTTACCAACCTGTTACTTATTTATGTCTTTACCAGTCTTAGTAATGAGTCTGTAGCCAGAAAGAACAGTGATCAAAAGAAGTTAATACTGGATTTAGACCCGGCTGAACCAAATTTTCTGTCTCTCTAATATGCCATGCAGACATGCCTGAGAGGTGAGGATGGTCTTTAATATTCCTTTACTTGGTGCTGGGGCTTGCCTGTTTTTTTTACTGTCATCCTATCCTTTTGCATCAGAAAGAGAAACATATGTTTAGTATGCATGCATACACTGATGCTTTCCTCCTTTCCCACTCCTTGCAGGGCCCCGGGGCTGCTGCCATACGAGCCTTTCACAATGGTGGCAGTGAAAATGCTGAAGGAAGAAGCATCTGCAGATATGCAGGCCGACTTCCAGAGGGAAGCAGCTCTCATGGCAGAGTTTGACAATCCAAATATCGTCAAGCTTTTAGGTATCTCATTGGGGCACCCATATAAAGGGTACCACCTTCTGCAAATCTTCTGTGGGCCTATTGAGGGTGCAAGTGACTGGAGCGTAATAAAAATGGCAATGTTGATCTGTTTAGCAAGAAAAAAAACTCCTCCTGCAAAGTCGTGAGCTTTTCTATGTTATATGCTCTGCTAAATTTTCCACTGAAACAAGGCTCAAAATGTATGCCTGATGCTGTTGTCTTAACATGATGGTGCATCATACTAAACCCTCCTCATGCTGCATTGAGTGTACTGTTGGCCATCTTCTTAGCTCTGCTTCCACTTTAATATATGTCTTATAGTGAAGAGATGAACTTCTTGGAGCTGTGATTTATTTTGAGGGTACTTAAAAAACACAGGCACCAGTCTTGTTACTTTTATGTGTCCCATATATGTGTCTGAACATTCACCAGCATTAAAGACACAAAAATTAAACAAATGAACAAAAGAAAGCCAACCACAAAAATGGTCTCTTCCTTCCCTTCTCATCTGAAAGGAAACCCTGATTTATTGTTTGTTTTGGGAAAGTCTTGATGTTGCAGCTCGGCTATAGGGCATCCTTCTATGAAGAAAGCTGTGGACCAAATTTTCTTTCAGTAAATTGTCATTTTTTGTTTGATGTAGGTGCTGCTGGCCACCTTAACCTGGCAATCCTGCTCTAAGTTGTTGTATGCAGATGTGAACAGGCAGCTGAGATCTTAATTTATTTCATTAATTTTGAATTAGATTTGAAATAGATAAACCATAGTTTTGGGAGGTCTGGGCTAAAACAGGTACTTTGGCTACAGAAAAGAAAAGCAGAAAATGCCCCAAAGACAAATAAACTTTGTATTTATTGTCAACACATTTTAGGTCAGGAAAGGGCAAAGGTACAGGAAAAAGAGAAAACAGCTACATCATTGAAGACAGCATAGGTGATAAATCTCTCACATACAGTTCTCATGATTGTCAGATCCTGATTTCATCACATTGGGAATAGCTATCTGTTTTGCCTTAAAGACTCCAAGGTTAGGTCATCAACCAGAATTTCAGATTTCACAATAACTTGAATCACCAATTGCTAAATGATGGCCGTAAGAAAGCAAAACATGCACATTTTAAATCTTGGCTTTTGCTTGTTGGCAATTTAATGATAGGCACACAAATATTTTTACCATATCACTGTATTCTCAGTAAGGCTGGTAGAAGTGTGGTCCTCTACTGACTCTGGTGCACTGGTACAGCTAATGTAGAGCCAAGAATGTGCCTTTCAGTGCGATTAGGTTCTGTATCTATCAGATATGGAAAATGCCTCTTTTCTGATGTCTGCTTTTTCTTTGTCTTTCTTTCATTTTTGAGTATCTCTCATGCCAAAAGTAATTTCTGCAACTGAAATTTTTTGCATGAGCTGTTAAAACAAAGCAAAAAAAGAAATATCCAGAAGGGGTTGTAATTGTAATGGGAGTATCTTTGTATTTCAAGTATCCTGCTCAACTCTTGAACATGCCACTTGTGATTACTTTTGAAGTCTTCCTGCCTGTGTGTTGCCTCCACACATTAATAGTTATAATAATTACTACAATAATTATAACAAATAAAAGAATTACAAAATAGCATGAGAACTTTAAAGATTACTTCTGAAAGTATGACCTTGCAGTTGCACCTGAGAAAAGGCAATATTTCTGTTAATGCTAACTTAAACAGGATCTGGCTCTTAATTAAACATAACTCTAAAAGTTTATTTTTTTCCTGGGATGTTCAGACAAATTAATCAAGTGCCTGACTTGTTCACACCTCCCACATAGCTCAGTGTTAGACCCCTGGTAAAGGAGTTTCAAAGACACAGCATGCATGATGGATGCATGGAAACTTGCTGGTATTTGCATGGTCACCTTTTTCTCTGGTTCTTTATGCATTGTTGAAGTCTCTCTTTTGGGTAAGTATTTTTTGATTTTTTAGGTTTTGCACATCAGAACTCTCTTTGCTACCCAAATGACCTGTGCAGTGTATCTATCCTCTTACAGGTGTGTGTGCTGTTGGGAAACCGATGTGCCTGCTGTTTGAGTACATGGCCTATGGCGATCTAAATGAGTACCTGCGTGACCGCTCGCCCCGCAACCTCTGCAGCCTGGCACACAGCAGTCTGGAAACAAGGATTCGTCTCCCTAACCCCCTGGCACTGTGCTGCACCAGCCAGCTCTGCATTGCCAAGCAGGTTGCTGCTGGCATGGCATACCTCTCTGAGCGCAAGTTTGTCCACCGGGATTTGGCCACAAGGAACTGTTTGGTGGGGGAGAACATGGTGGTCAAAATTGCTGATTTTGGTCTTTCAAGGAACATGTATTCGGCTGACTACTACAAAGCAAATGAGAATGATGCCATCCCTATCCGCTGGATGCCCCCTGAGTCCATTTTCTACAACCGTTACACCACAGAGTCTGATGTGTGGGCCTATGGAGTGGTGCTGTGGGAGATCTTCTCCTATGGCATGCAGCCCTACTATGGGATGGCTCATGAAGAGGTCATCTACTATGTGAGGGATGGGAATGTCCTCTCCTGCCCCGACAATTGTCCCCTGGAGCTCTACAACCTGATGCGCCTCTGCTGGAGCAAGCTCCCTGCTGACCGGCCCAGCTTTGCCAGCATTCACCGTATCTTGGAGCGCATGTACGAGAGGGCTGTCGCCAACATGTCTGTCTGAGGGATGCATCTTCTTGCATGTCCTTCCTTGTGTTCAGTGTGCTCCTATCCAGATTGACTTGGACCAGCCTATGAGAGATGGTGGTTTTACACAAAGTCCCACAGCTTGTTCCTCTACCAAGCATGAATTGTGGACTGCATCTCCTTATACATGTCTCTGGGTGGGACTGTACCTCCAAAACAACAGGACTGACCTCTGGCCACCAAGCCAGGACTCCTTAAAATGGTGAAGGTGCTGGCCATGCTAACTCAGTACCTATATTAAGCATTTCCAGGAGCACAGAGTTCCTCAGAGAAAGCAAATCATTGTTTCAATGGTGGCACTTCCCTTCCTAAGAAGTGTCTCCATATCCTTCTGCATTTGTGCTCTTGGCTTTTGTCTTTTTCCTCCCTTCCTCATGTGCTTTCAAGTTTTATTTAAAAAAAAAAAAGATTGCAGCATTCAATCTTTTTTTGGGGATACTGTTTATTATTTTACTTTTGCACACTCTTTACTATTTTGTTTTTGCATACTTAGTCTTTTGCAGAAAAAGGATGTTTCTGAAGCCATAGGCCTCTTTCCTCTTTCTTGTAGCTTTTACCTTCTCTCATGACAATAACACTGACAGAGTTAAAGCAGGAGCCTGCAGGACCATTGGCAGCTACATGCATCTCCTGTTACACAGAAGAGCAAATTCCTGTCAAGCATGAAACTTTCCATTTTCAAAAGTGGAAATCCACTCTGAGGCTCATTTCATGTTTATTAAGGTCTCACCCAAAAGCTTTCCTTAAGCATTGCAGCCCATCTTTCCTGCTTTCCCCTGCAGCAACAAAGCCACTTGGTGCTAAGGGAGAAATTTGTCACAAAAACCTGGTTCTGCACCTCACAGGTATCTGGGATGTATTTATTTGCCACTTCATGCAGTATGGTCCTCACTGTGCCAAAAGCAGGGAGAAATACAGTCCCTCTTGCAGAAATGTGGCAGGTTATGTAAATTATTTCTCTCCTTTTCCATTCCAATCTTCGCCTCTTGTTTGTGGTTTTGCTTTCCTGACACCAGCACCTAAGCTCCACTACAACGTTTGCCAGCCACCTTTCCTTGTGCCACAGTTTAGAGACACATAAGTAAGGAAAGTGGATGGCTGCCATCAGTGGTCTTCAGAGACACCCAGCCATGTAGATGGTGGAAAAAGTGGGAGTTCACACATCACACAAGAAGTGTTACAGCCTGTTCATCTGCAGGGCAAAAATGAGACTGGCTCAGTTACACAGGATGCAGTCCACTTCCAAACACCAAATATTGTTTCTCTGCTAAAAGTACTCCAATTTGTAATGGGTACTTCAGTGCCAGAGAAAATTGTATTTCTCTGAGTACAGGTTTCACCTTTTAGCGCCTTGGCAAGTGAGGAGCAGTTGTCCCAGAGCCTCACTGCTGATATGAAATACAGTCCAAGGCAGGGATGTGCACTATGGCTGCAGCAGGAGCACCAGTGAGTGAGAGTTCAGTGCGGCTTGTGTAACTGGGACATGCTGATTGAGTCTGTCCAAAAAGCAGCAGTGGAGAGCAGCCGTCTCTGGGGATACTGGGAGTAGCCTTGGTTTCAGAAAGGTAAGCTTGAAAAGGTCTGCCAACTGTCAGGAAAAACAAAACTGGACAGAATATATCTTCCTCTGCTGCTCCCCTGGTTTCTTTTCCTCTTCTTTCTCTTTTTCATTTTCCTCTTCTCTTTTTTTTCTTTTTCTTTTTCTTTTTCTTTTTCTTTTTCTTTTTCTTTTTCTTTTTCTTTTTCTTTTTCTTTTTCTT
>JAWMRD010000085.1:22696760-22784090 GCA_035584875.1 Syndactyla subalaris
TTTTTCTTTTTCTTTTTCTTTTTCTTTTTCTTTTTCTTTTTCTTTTTCTTTTTCTTTTTCTTTTTCTTTTTCTTTTACTTTTTCTTTCTTTTTCTTTTTCTTTCTCCCCTCTCTCCCCACAACTAACCACAGCTCATTCTGGTTGTGGCCACAAGCGCATAGTTTAATGTTTTCAGACTGCTGATGTCAATTTCAATTAGAGCAAAGAGCTTGCAACTGCCCAAGACAGTGGAAGAAAGAGGAAGTTTGGGCTGCAAAATATTGAACTTCTAAAAGGGCTTGGACATCTATCCGCACAGTGAGCAGAAAATGACGGATGCTCTCTTACTCATTTAGCAGTCCTACCATCATGCTACTATGACACAATAGTTTACTGAGGTTTGATGGTAAAAACAAATATGCTTGAAAACCTTGAAGCCTTAGATCTAAATAAAATGATAGTTCCTTATGTAATTCCTTTTGTCACAGTACGAACACCTCAGAGTGCTCAGCATTAAAATCTGTTAGGTTGTATTAGCCACCTGTCTGTGCTCCCTGTTCTGGGGGCAGGAGTGAGGAGGCAGGCCTGGAGAGTTGCAGGTTGAGTGGCATCCCCAGCTGACTTGCCTGTAGCATCTGCTGAGCTGAGCCCTAGTGTGCAGCCCAGCACCTGCTACATTTCTGTAAGGGAGGGTGTGTGTATTCAAGATCCTTGCAGTGCTTGGAAAAGCAAGCATTTTGTCACTTTCTTTATAGAGAGCAGGGTCAGACCTTATGTTTATGTAGTGGTGTGAGTCCGGGTACGTAGGACCTTTGCCTAATCTGGAATGGTTCTTACACTAAGTGAAAAGCACAGTAACAGGTTGCAAAACCTGCACCATGTGCTAATGTATACAAACATACCCTTTCATAGTCTGGAAGACATTCTGCCTTTCTGCCTTCTAGGTTCCCACTGCTGTTTTCAATGGCTCACTCTCCATTTCTCCCAGTGAGATGACTTTGACACCACTGTTATAGTTTCAAAACCCAGTTGGAATTCCTTCCAGAGAAGCTTGGGGGCAATGCTTTAACATCACAAAGATGGTTAACAAGGGGCACAATAGATATGCATATTCTGTTAATGACCCAAACTAGAGTTTTTGTTCGGAGCTCTCCTTGAGCCTGAGGGGGAAAGGGGTCAGCATCCCTGGGCTTTTCTGCGCAGGACAGGACTCACTGACTCTGCTCGGAGGAGAGAGAACAGACACACACACACCCCAGATCCAACATCGCTGGAGACTGGAACTGTGTCCTCTGATCCCTGGGTTTTCGCCAATCCCCCACAGACACTGCAAGGGCGTCTGTGAAAGAGGGGACTTGTCTGCCTCCTGCCCTGCAGAGGCTGTGCTGCTGCTGTTTTCCTGTGTCATCGAGGCCCACAGGAGCGGACTGGGGCTACTGCTGTCCGTGGAGAGAGAGAGAGAGGGAGAGCCGGCCGGGCACGACATCGCCACCAGCTGTCCGTAAATAGAACTGCCACCCCTGGGAGTGGGAGCAGCCAGCACTTGAGGTGCAACAGCTCCATCTGCTGTCTGCAGATATAATTGCATCTTCTCCCCTTTTGAGCACAGGCGAAAAGATATTTAACGGTTTGCTTTTTTATTACAATTGTTGTTGTTTGGTTCTTTTTGGATATAGATATATAGAGAGGTATATTGTATATCTGTGTATTGTGATTAAGAACTGTTATCCTTTCATATATTCATATTTATATTTTTCCCTAATTAAAGTTCTGGTTTTTTTCTAAATTTAAAGAGAGGGATTATTTTATTTCTTGGCCAACAAAGATATCTTAGTTTTCCCCTTGAACTAAGACAAACCACAATCATAGTTTTCTTCTTGTTAGATTACTGCAATGTCACATGCTTGGAAGTATCTCTCACTTTCTTTGTGAAAGAAGGACTCACATAGACTTGTAATGGTAGGCCTTTTCATCACATTTTCTTAGCCGAAACTCTTCTCTCAGTGACCCCATATTCAGAACAACAGTGGTACATTTTGTTTTCCTGGTACAGCATTCCAGCCGTTGCATAAGCAGGCACAGAAGTATGTGGTAGTCAGTTACTGCAGGTTAGGATGGAAAATACTTCCTGCATTGCAAGAGGAAAGAGATAATTTCAAGATAGAGAGGCTCTTAGCAATATATTCTTCAAGAATGTTAATCGCTTCTGTGTAGCGATCCAACAGGAGGGCTTAGCACTTAAATAGTGGTGTCCTTTGGGGATTAAATGGAAGGCAGAACTTGTACTTGCCATTTAGCTGGATTTTACTATTTCCTCCTGTACACTTTTCAGCTCGATAAAAGCTGGAGGTTGAACTGCCTTCATGATATGCCCTCTTTCACAGATTTTTTCTCCTCCTTTTGTTTAAGATTTCTGTGATCTTCATTCTGTGTTATGTAGTGTGCTGCTCTGGATCCTTCCAGATTTTCTGTACCACTACTATTTTGAATTGGAGTAAACAAAGGGATTATGAGAGAGTAGAAGAGGAAGAAAAATTTGTTACTCAAAAAGTTATTTGGAAGAAAAATAGTTTGCTTCTGTAGTTTGGATTTATAATTCATGCAGATAAAGAAGATGAACCAAAAATGAACATTTTTGTGCTAATTTTTGAACCTTTTTGTGCTGCATTGTAGAGTATTTTTCTACATCTAGCCCTGCCAGGACTGGCCCCTCAAATATGGAATGCTTCAGGAATTTGCACATTACTCTTGTGCAGGGGCCATGCTAATATACTAAAATGAACATTTTTAGTGCTTTGATTCCCATTCCTGCTGATGCGTGAGGGAGCCTTGCAGCCAGTGGCACTTGATGGGAACCCTGAGAAGACGAAGATTTGCACTACATTTGATGTATCTATTCCCTCTGCAAGTGTGCTGCCTAGAGCATTTGCAGCACATATACATACAAATATACATATATAAAGCTCATGTCCTTTCCCCAAGGGTAGTATACTAGTTACTATTCTATGATTGTGTGTTATACATTTCATGAATGATGGCTTTGAAAGACATCCTTAGCAGAAATGTACATTTCTCATCTCAACCTGTGTAACTCATGTGCTCAATATTTTTTAAAATAAAGAAGTATCAAAAAGTATAATACTGATTCTGTTCTCTCTGTTCTCTTCCTCTCCCAGCATGGTTTAGTTTTATTTTGATTTGTTTTCTAAGAATGGAGGCATTTAATTTTATTAAAATATCTTTATTACAGCCTTAATATCACAGTGGTTATACTGCAGGCAATTGCAGTAAAAAGTCAACTTGCTATGTGTGCTCAAATACATGGTTTTGATAGGTTAAATTGTGTACTATTATGAGAACACATTAAGACTGATCAAGGGAAAGGAGGATATTTTTACAGCAATGTGAGTTGGAGTCCCTTGACCACTTTCCCAATGTGAAAGATGTCTCACATAAATCAGAATGATATATACCTCCCTGTGTCCTGATCTCATGCCTAGATGTGCAGGCAATTAAGGCCTGATATAAATTCAAGAGAATTGAGTTTGCTGTCTGTAGAACACAGCTGAGAAAAGCTTCCTACCTATGGATTTATCTAAAACTTATATTCTGCACATGATCCTTGAGCATGAACAAACTCACTAAGTGTATGGGAATTTTAACTATTTTAAAATAATTGAAACTATTTAACAATCAGAAATAGGGAATAAAACCAAAGTTTTCCACTACAATTAGCCAGGCAAACCATGAAGTAGGCTTCATTTTTTATTTTTCCCAAGTACAATATAAAGTGTTTTTTGCAAATCTTCTTGCTAGAAATCCTAGGAAAAAAATGTTTTCCTCACTGAAAAAGTCTATAATGAACTAGGAAGATAATTACTTTTTTACTCTTTCAATGAGATTGAATCATATTAAAAGGGTTGACTATTACATGTCAGGTTTTTTCAAGGCACAAAGATAAGTGGTAGCCTCATTTCTCATCACAAAATGGTTTTCAAATCTGCTGAGAAACATTTTTTTTTAGCCTGGCTAACAGTTTGACCCTATGACAGAAACTGTTGTCTTCAGCAGTACAATCTCTGTTTGGTTTCCCTCCCTTGTAACCCCCTCTAAAGTCAAACCAGACAGCACAAGCAGACTCAATGCCATGAGTCACCCTGAATATTTTAGGTAATTCAGCAGTAATATCAGCTGTCCTGCATGAAGCAATGAGAGTAACAAGTGGCTGGGGAGAGCAGAAGCATGTAATATGTAGTTTCATTTTCCTTGGCTTTTATTTGTGATTTTGTGAATGCATATCTTTGTGTTTGTGTATGTGTGTCTGGGAGAGGTAGAGTGAGGAAGCATGCTTTATGTGGAGGGTGAAAGAGATTTTAGTTAGCCTTCTATGCAAATTCCTGGTCTTTCAAAACACTCAACCATTTCCCTTCTGTTTAAAGCTTCACATCTTCAGCTGGACATAATGACATCTCACTTCCTCAAAGGAAACTTTAGGTCCTAAGAGGCCTTTGTGAAGTTTCTGACATTACAGTAGTGTGGGAATTGTGCCCCTCTCTGCTGCTGGTATGGAGCTCTGAAGTAATATGAAGCAGCTTTTCATTTTTCATAAAGAAATCGGGGGTTTCCAGTGGTATTCAAGTGCAGGACTAGAATATTTTTCTTATTAACAAGAAGTAAAAAAGGAAAAAAAAATCCTGTCAATTTACCAACTCCACCAAAGACACAGAACCTGTTGTAATGATGTTATGGATATTTTACAAGTTTCTCAACCTTAAGAGAGAAACTACACACTCATTCACTGAAAAGTCTTTAGAAACTCATGTTTTATACAGTCTTGCTGTATGTAGCTAAGAGCATTCTGTAGAGGCATCTCTCCATATGGTGATTCACACACAGTGGGCAGCTGTGACTGTGAAAAGGGTAATATCTGAGGAGCTAGAGCTGCCCTTTAGACCACTACTTATAATTTTCTTCAGTGCAGGATATGGTATCTCTTAGCAAAGGTCATACTTTTTACTGCTGATATATTTCTGTGCTAACACAGCATCTTATAATGTCCCATAAATTTAGCATTAAGTAGATAAAAGTTTCATCAGCAACTGTTAGACAGAAAGTTTTATGAGAGATTTGAATCATCATGCAATCAATTAATTAATTGATTATATTTATTGAAGAAATATTTTTTCTGTCTGCTGGTATGCTTTAAATCTCATACCATTTGTAGGCCAGTGTATTTACTTTGACTCTGAGATAACCACACTATACATTTCTACTGAGCATGAGTGAACATCTTGAGGCACTTGTATGTTTATCTGCCCTCCGCCATGACTCTGATGTAAAAGAGATGTTATAGTTTGGGAGTTTGTATAGGCTAGCAAACTATTATGTAAACAAACAACTTAATGGAAGAGGGGTTCTGTGCAGAAATGAGGCATGCCAGATGAATGAATGGGGGTTATTCACCCTCTGGATGTTGAGCTCATGCTGTGCTAAATATAACTTCTTATTAAAGTGGTGCTAATTTCACAGCAGCACACTGAAGTACAGGAGGGCTTTGGTTATTGTGAAGATGGAGAACTTTCCGTGGCTCGCTGGGAGCAGGCAGGGTAACACAGAATTTCTGCATGGAAATGGTGGAAAGGAGAGGGGCCCTTTTTCCTGATGGATACAGCAGTGGGGCACAGACAGTCCCATGCTGAGTTCACTCAGATTTGGTTGGGATTTACTTGCAGTGCCTTGGTTACTTTTTCTTCTGTTCTGAAACACAATATGCTCTCTTGGTACTCCCAGCCCCTGACCTCCCCATGCCTTGTGCTCTTCTCAAGGCAAGCAGCAGGACAACCCTACTCACCTTCCTCTCCTCCTAACACTGCACCACTTTTATCTAATCACAGAGTCTGGACAGGTGCCTCTCTGTGGGCAGCACCAGGAAACAAGATTCCACAGCTCTTACAGTGGGGAAGAGGTGTTGGCCATATGGCCCCTGCAATACAGCACTATCCCCCATGGTGGGTACCTGACCTGTCATACAGCAGCAAGGGTTTATGGGACTGGGAGGCTGCACCTTGTTTGGAAAGAGCTCCTGAAGAGAACTGTACAAAATGTTCGGATCAAAACCTCCAGCAATGAAAAGACACCTGGGTTTGGGTGTCATTACTTGCCCTGATGAGTTTTGTTAAGAGGATCTGCATGCTGCTAGGCTGCTGCTCGGCTACATTTCAAGAGAAACTGTTCTGATTTATAGCTTGGTGTCAGTAACACACTGCAGTCCAACAGCCGTGGACTGGCAGGGAATGGACAAGACAACTTGGTATTGGTATGTCTTGCATGTGAGATCTTCAAGTCAACAGCAAAGCATGTTAATGATCAGTCTTCTCATTAATGTCAGACATGAAAAATTGTGAAATACTGTCTGGGCACCAGGTGGCACCTGTCTAGACAAAACAATAAAATTTTTGGCCCATCTATTTTACTGTGTAACAAACTAGATACAAACAAAACACTATGATACTTATACACATTGCTGAACGGGATTGCTGTCTCTTTTGCAAACAAGGTGCACAATTGCCTTGAGTGCACAGGACAGCAGAGTATTGGATTTGGCTTGCTCGAGATAAATCCTGTCAATGAAAGGGACACACTACTTATTTGGAAACATAGCCTGACTCAGCAAGACTTGCAAAAATATTTTCCTTGGACAACTACCATGCAATGAAGTAGCTTCTACTAAACATTTGCCCTTTTATGCCAATCCAGACAAAGGATTATCTGTTACCAAGAAGATTTTAAAAGTAACTTGAGAGTAAAATCTTACACACAAGATAAAATTATCTCTGTCTACAATACAAATATGCACAGTTCATCTTTTTGGACTCTGAAATCCTCTTTGACTTCACTTTCAATCCTAACTTTACTCAGACTTTAGTGGGGCTGGTAATTATTACTGCTTCTGCCCACACTGGAATGAGGGGCTACCAATGAACTTAAAAACAAGGACACAAAAAATCATGCACAGGGCACAATTACATGCATGTGAAGCTACAGATGCCAAAAGTATGAACAAATTTGAAGAAAAAAAGAAAACACAACAAAGATTAGACAGGTTCACACAAGAAAGGCCTGCCAATTTTTATTAAATTTAATGGTTTCAATGCTTTACAGTGGTGTTTTCTAGGACATTTTAGAGGAACACAGAAAAAAAGAAGTTACTTTATGGACGTAGGTTTGACTGGAACTGGTGCTTTTCTTAAAATATCTGCTGGTGAGTGTTGGAGTTAGGATACTAAATGTTTGTCCTTTGGATGCCTGTTTTACTGCTGCTTTTGTGAGATTCCTTTGCAAAAGGGCCTAGGTTGTAAAATCTGGGCTCAGATCACAGATGTCTCTTACCTGAAGGATAATCCTTTGGTCTGATCTTGGCACTGACATGTAACTGCATGAAAAAATGTTAACTTTCTATTTTCATGTGCTTTGTTTTAGTGTCTCTTGGATAACGCTATAATGTCTTCTGAACCAAAACCTGAGCATCCTTCAATAGGCAAATGCCCTGTGTGCATCTGCAGGGCTAAAACAATCAGAAAAAACTCTTCCTAGTGTAACTCGAAGTGTTGCAACCCACTAACTTGTGTCAATGACTTTTGAAGCCTTCACCACATTTCCAGCTGACAGAGGTGCAACTGTACTAAACATTGAAGGGAAATAACTGGAAGGTATAATGAAAAATAGACCAGAGGATATAGAGCAAAGAGACAAGCTCATCTGCAGAGAAAATTGCTAGAACCCGGGACTGAAGCCCTACCTGCACTTGAGATTCTGACTCTACTATCCCACTGTGCCAGCTGGGATTGCATACAGCCATTTTCCAAGTTAAAATCAAGAAATCATACATTTGGAGTCCTCATCTCTGAGCAAGCCATAGGAAATGTGATAAAAGCTCAATGCACACTCCACCAGATTCTGAAGTACCTCTGCATCCCTAAGGCAGTCCCTGAGCTGAACTGATTTGGTGCACCAACATTTCAGGATCATGTAATACTCTTCATGCAGATTTGGCAATGCCACTACTTGTAAAACACTGACACAGTATCAGCAGCGGCACTTCCTAGCAAGAGCTCTTTCAATCCAGTCACTAATAGCTCTCAGTCCCCCAGCTTCAAATGATTGCAGCCAAATGCAATTCTTTCAGTTCCAAACCCTGAAATCATCAACCTAAGTAACTGGCTGCCTTGTTTCCCCTGGGCCAGTGTTTTTCCAAGGAAACACATGATTCATCTGCAGATGGCTCCCTGGATCAGGAGGCAGCTCCACCTACAGCCAAGAAAACCAGCAATCCCAGGTCTTGCTGCTCCAGCAAGGACGTGAACCCCAGCACTGGCATGAATTCTGCATTTGCAGATGCTTCTTGCTGTTTATTTCATCCTCAATGCTTGGGTGGGTGGTAGGAAGAAGCAGGACTTGGGGCACACCATTCATTGTGATGCAAATTTGTGTTGCACAGACAATGTGATACTGCAGGATAATATCTGTAAGGCACCCCAGGATGGGTGTGACTACTTTGGGGGTTGCTTTTCTATCCTTCTGAGGAACACAATTTGTCCTAGCCAAGTAGCAGCAAGTTGTTGATGCTATTACCAAGTAACAAACATGGTGGGAAACAGCATCGATCATTTCCCGATCCACTTAATTTCCTGTGGAAGGAAAAATGGGGCAGAAGTATGAGAACCATCTTATACCCTTCCCCTGTGTAGTTAGTGCTGGTTGCTGGCCCTTGAAGTTGCACTTCCCTTGATTTTGGCACCAGCAGGAGAATTTGGCTTGCTCAGAACATGTTTGAAAATGCCACCCTCCCTGTTGACAGGAATATTTTCATAATGGCAGTGATTATGCAAGGCAAAGATTTATAACATCTATGCTGCTGTGAATCCAGGCAGTTTTGATCACGTAACACAACATTTTGAGTCACTGCATATTCATGCTGAGTTCTATAAGTATCGTGGAGAGGGTAGACAAGACAATGTGATTGATAAGCAAGTCTCCAACTTTATTGAGCTAATAACAAGCTTTTATATGTTTCTTACAATGCTTATTATAATACTTATTACTCATTGGTCTACCTTAACTTAGGTAATGTTTGGCACTTCTACAAATTTACTCAATACACAGCTTTCAGCTTTGTTAGGTATCTTTTGCTACATTATAGTACATGTCTTGCTTCTCATCCGTCTTCTTATTTTACTTGTTACCATCTTTTACATATCCATTGCTCATGGACACATCACCTCTTCTTCCCAGCATGTAGGCTAAGTCACTGTCCTTGTTTCCCAGCATGTAGGCTACTCTTGCTAATGTTAAGACTTTATATCAGTATTTAAACTTTGCTACTTCGCAGTAAATTCTCTAGAGATCTGTGGGGCCTGTGCAGGGAGCTGTAGCTCAACTCTGTTGCTAGGGCCTGCTCCGTTACCAGGGAGTTGTGGCCTTGCTCCGATAACCATTCTCCAATATATAAGAATGACCTGTACTTGACCTTCCCTGGCAGCTTCCCATATGTAATTAGAGATCTTCTGGTGACAAATTTATGATTGGATCCAAAAAGTTTGGCAAATTCTAGATATAGATATTTTTGGTAAGCTGGAACTCCAGAGCAAGTTCATGCTGTGAGTCTCCCAAGTCAAAATGGTGGGACAGCAGTGTAAGTCCCCTGTCTCCTTGCGCTTGTGACACTATGTGGATAAGTGCAAGAGCAGAAGAGCAAATGGGGAAAACAAACACCTTGCTAGGTCAGGTCTTTCTCACCTAATCCTGTAGTGGTGGGAAGGGGCATGCTGTAATTCATGGGTGAAATCAGGCAAACAAGCAGCCCCAAGACTTAATTGAACTAAAGGTATAATGCCAGGCTCATGGGAGACCCAGCAGACAATAGGTGCTGGGGCCCTGGAGATCATAGAATCGTTAATGTTGGAAAAGACCTCTAAGATCATCAAGTCCAACTTACTTTGCCTTTAGTTTTACCTGTTAGTCTCTAACCTGAACAAACAAATGGGTGGCCTTAGAGCCATGATGAGTTGTTCATCAATGTTCATTGAAGAATGGTTTTGTCTAAAACCCATTTTTCTAATTCTGTCCAAACAAAGGCATCAAACATACACCCACAGCAGCATAATTGAAATTTTGTGAGACCCACCACAGCCAACTCATTCCTTAAGGCTCATACAAAATGAGACAGTCTGTCTGTTGGTGAGCAAGAAGAAACTCTACTCCTATTGTGAATGGATTGGGATCAAGCTAGTAATTATTCCTTAGTGTGTGATTTGTATGAGCTGCTGAGAGCTGCTGTGGAGCCAATAGGTGAGAATACTTAACAGAGCTTGCCATAAAGGTGTGTGCAGTTTATCTCTCTCTGAGCACAAAAGTTCAGACAGAGACTTGCCCATAAGCATCTGAGTAGGAACCAAAAACCTATTATCAAGCAGGATAGTTCTCTGAAAGAGGCTCAGACAGGTTTTTCAACCTCCTTTTTTTTTTTTTTTTTTTTTTAATTAGTCCTCACAATCTGGGGTAAAATTCAAACAAGAATAGCTTACATGTCATTAAAACTATCTGTTATATAGCATAGCGGAGTCTAATCCAGCTTTCATTTAAATCAGTTGAACAATTCCCATTGACCTCACTTAGGAGGTAGCTACACTTCACAGCAAACTGTAGTTAAGGTAAACACAAACCCAAACATTCAGAAAGCAGTGAGGAATGCCACAATGGCTGCTTTTCCCTGGTGTTGGCATCCTTGGGGCTGCGAAACAACAAATTTTCTGGGAGAAATTATTTCACAAAGAAACAGGTTCTTTGACATGAATGAACAAACTTTTTCCACAGAGGTAGTATATAAATCAGTTAGCAAGAAAGTGTGCTAAAACAGTATTTGGGAAACTGTCTTGGAGGCAGAGGGTGAAGATATCTGTTGCTTTCTTTCATTCTAATATGTATAATTTTACTGGCTATTCCTGGCTTTCCTTGACAAAGCAGTGACAAATATCTGTAGGTGTCCTGGGGCACAAAGCATTGTTGTTTGATGAATACTGGACAAAACTGATATTACTGCAGAGCTGGAAGTGGTTTGAACCACACAAGTTTCATCATTGCTAATAGTGGTCCTGGCTGGGCACCTTTGTGCTGTCTGTGATTAAATGGTAGTTGTGCAAAGGAGAGAGAAGAGGAATGGGGTGATCTCACACTGACTGCCCAAAATATTCACAGTCCGGACTGTAGGAGACCTTCTCCTCTCTCCTTCTTTCAGATCCTGAGAAAACAAGGCCATAACTCACAGGACTTAATGCCTCTTTGAGTAGGGCTGTTTTGCTCTCCTCCCTCTCATTGCAACAGCAAATTGAGGACAAGACAAGGCTAAGCATTGCACTCACTAGCATTGTGGTTTGTGGAGGCTGAGACATGAGTAGTCACTAGCTCTGGGCTGCCTATAAAGCTAAAGGTTGCATCTTTATCAAAGGGAAGCACAGAAAGTTAGAATCTCATGAATGTAAAAAAAAATAAAAAAAAATCCAAACAGAAATCTATCTACTTGGAATTAAGAAATGTCAGGAAGAAGTAAGTTTGTCTCTCCAAAAAAATCCAAGTGGAGCTATAACTGCTGATCTCCATGGCTTGTGAAGTACCATGGGCAGAGGTCACACACAAGAGACAGGTACAGGTGTAAAGAGTAAAGGGCTTGAAAAGTGACAACACGTTTGTGGAGTTCAAATGCTTTGGCAGGGGCATGTGTCTATTCTTTAGGGGATGTTGGTCTGCCAAAGTATGATGCACACTCAAATCAGCCACAGAATACACTGCCACAAGGGAGACGATGGTACAGAATATTTTTCTGAGATAAGAATAAAATCAGAAGAGCCAGAAAAGCAAAAATCAGGAGGGAGAGCTGACTGAAGGTCACTTACCAGTTCCTTCAGTTCAGTTCTCCTCGTATGCACTGTTAGGGAGACAGAACTGACTCTTGGCTATCTGATACCACTTCCAGGAGGGGAACGACAAAGGTTTACAGCTTTTATTTCATTCTGTGTTTCTGGACTACATTTCTCCTTGCCCAGCACATTTTGTGTGTCTTAGTGTGTGCTCCCAAGCTTGCAGCAATGTCTGCCAACTCAAGCAGGGTCAGGCCACACGCAACATGTAGAAGTCTTAGAAACAACAGCCGTTGCATTTCAGGGCACAGAACTAGCTCATAAATATTTACAAATCTGTCAGTTACTGGGATGCAGAGCTGTTAGCAAGACAGTTCTGATCAGAATAGGGAAGATGGGACTTCAGCATGCTTGATTAATCTAGTCTGGTAGTCACACAGCAAAATCATTTATGAGCACAATGAAAGCAGTTTTCCTCCCTCTGCTTCACAAATAAAGCAAGAGTGTACATTGGAGCATGGCTGTGAAATCCAGTACTGCTCAAAATGTATCCCTTGCAACTGTATTTTTGAATCCCTATTTAAGCATGTCTCTTTTTAGAGAGACTAAATAACTTCTCCCCATACCCTCATGTGTTGTAGGCAATCAAGAATGAATACATCATCTTAATTATGACCCAGTCCCAGGTCACACAGTCCTGGCCAGTGCCAAAAGGAGAGAAGTAAAGGTCAAACCAGTGTCCTGACTTGCTGCCCTGCTACCTAATGAGGAGACACAGCCACTCAGAGAATCTTCTTCAACGGCAAATGCTGCTCTTGCCCTTCCCTTGGTAGGGAGGTCCAGGGAATTATCAGCAAGGTACCTATGTCTGTGGCTAAGGGCTTGCTTCTGATCTCCCTTGGAGTTCCTGCAGCTGCATCATGTCTTCAGGCACTAAATTAAACCTCTGAAGGCTGTGCTGCCTTTGCAGAACCAGAAATTCACTGCTGCAAGCTTCTTGGAAGAAGCCAACCTGCATACTTGGAGGACTGGCTCTTGGAAAAGGTAATGTCTTCCTGAAAATCTATATGGATTTTTTTTAAGAGGTCAAGAGTTTTTTTAGTAGAAATATACTGTAGAAAACAAGGAAGATGTTGGTGTTTGGGGTTTGTATGTGGTAGGGTTTTTTTGTTTGTGTCTTTGTTTTTAATGAACATGGTAAAAGATCTCAATGCTTAACACAATGTTTTGAACAACAGTACTCCTTCTCAGTAATCCAGGAGATAGAAAGGAAAAGATGAGCCACGGTGGATAGGTGAGAGACTACAGCATATGGGGAAATGAAAGGGTTGATATGGATAATCTTGTTTTCTCTGAGCCAACCCACATAAGACGCAAACAGGTCTGGGAACATGGGCTGGACTGGTCTGCAAGAAGCTCAGCAACAGGGATTTAAAGAAACTTGGAGCTCCTAGTTTGGTCAGGAGTACACAGCATTGTCAGCCAAGGACAAGCCTGAGGCCTGTGGATAATACACAGAGTTAAGGTACATTACTCCATTTTCACTTGTTTCTCTTCTACTTCTCCATTAATATGCCTTTTGGCCCAGTATATGGCATTTGCTTAGGTCTTGTTCTGACTGACCTATTTTGGGACAACTTCCCTTGTCCCAGGGGAATGCTCAAGTATAACCCTGGAGCACACAAGGCTTTTATGGATTAGGAATAGTACTCCCCAATTTAGTGCTCCCACTGAGACTCTCCAAACCATGAGCAGCTGCTCACTTGCTGCCCCTCTCCTTCTCCCCTCCTACTTCAGCAGGCTGAAGTTGAGAATTGAAGGAACAAAAGGTAAAGATCATGGGCTGAGATAAGAACAATTTACTGTAAACATCAATGAGTAAGAAAATGAACAGCAACAGCAATGATACTAATGACTGAGGGTACAAGAAAGAGGTGAATGATTCACACAGAAACCCCTCAACAACAGAAAGTACCCAACCACCTCTTGTGCAACTGACCCAGCAGTGACATGAGGTGATACAGAATAATCTCTGGGTCCCAGCTGTGTCCTGGCCAGAACCAGGATAGAGGTTCTATCTACATAGACTTAATTTTGAGATTAGGTGTTAAAGGTAAGATTTTTTGGAGAGAGACTGCCTCTTGCTCTGCTTTATTTCATTACTCAGCTTAATGGATCTGTGATCCCAGTGAAGTCTGGGCACAGGAATCAAGCAACAGTGGCCCAAGAGCAGCAACCTCTTGATATATTTTATCTACCAGGCACTCTGTAAAGGAATTGCACCTTAAGCCATGGCTCATGTTCAAGGAGTGTTTTGGTCAGTACTTCTGCACATCATTTGGTCTACGTGTACTTTGCAAGTACTACTCTTTTTGCTGTTTTTTTTGACTTTCTGATGTTGACTACATTAAAAAGTTGGAAAAGAGGTAGTTTTATTAGGGATTTTTGTGGTTCTTGCAAGGCACAGAAACTCAAGGTGTTAGAGACCTTTTAAAGAACAAAGGGAGCCTGCCAGTAGAGTCTGAAAATTCTGAATCCTGCCTAAATTATCCCTCCATTTCCACCCTGGGGGGTTTGTGAAGCTTCACTACACTTCCACTGTCCAGCCTGTTGTGAGAGAAGAATGACACACACATTTTTTTCACCAGTGACCACATGAAACACTCTGATATTCAATGAGATGAGACTAGATGAGAAATGTGCCTGGTGTTTCCAGAGTGTCTGATGCAACAGGAACAGAGGCAGCCAATACCAAATCTCAGATTTTTGCCAAAGACAACAATAAGGTACCTGATGCTGTCTATGCTCTCTACCCCTGAGGCTACTCAAAAAAAGCAAGGCACTCACAGCTCTGTTATCCTAGCAGATGCTGCAGAGGTGAACATCTCTGGGGCCAGATCATAACACAGCTGGAGTAACAGCATGCACTTCCCATGGTATCAAACCCTCTAGCCTGGATGTGAGTCCTATAGGCATGACAGTCCCTTGCTTCTGCCACTGGCATCTTCCATTCCAAAGCTGTGAGCACAGTCTCTTTGCTCTGATCTGACAGTAAAATATAGAGACTGCTAATGACTGCTCTGTGTGTGGTCAGGAGTCTCCAGGAAGAAAATTTTTTGCCTTATCCTACAAAATACAAATGGTGGGAGACTAAGAGAGTACAAATTTAATAGCTGATTTTGGAGAAAAATTTAAAAGTGAGAAAAATTGGAAAACAGTTATGATAAAAAAGTTGAAGTGTTTTGCGAAAATCAATGCCACAATATGAGATGACTTGCTAGGGGGTTACTCCTCCTTTGATGAGGGACAGAGAAAAAAAAATACCACCAATTTTGGTGGGACTCAGTCTTCTGAAATACAGAACAGCAGGTCTCTGTCCAGGGTCTACTGATTTGCAATATTGCAGTGGCAGAGAAATATAAAACCATAGGTATGAGGGAAAAAACTGCATGTCAGAGAAAATTTGTAAAAAGCCATGGTGAAAGCAACCAATATTTTGCAAAACTAAGAATTATCTGTAAGCAAGATATGCATTTCTTCAAGAGACAGAGCCTAATTTCCCTAAGTGCTTTTTTAAAAGGAAGAAAAAGGTATATAACTCAATGATTTAACCAGGCCTTTGCATTATGCTTCAAAATATCTCCTTTTCCTTAACACTGGCCTGAGAATGATTGCTCTCCCCTATTCGGCAAAACACATAAATACATGTTTAATTTCAACCATGTGTTCAGATGCTTTGGTGGAGCAGCACAGAGCCTGAACTCACTGGTAGAAGTTGACCTTTGAAGGGATTGCTATGGCACCCCAGCACCTGGGAAGCCAGCCTTTCCCCACAGGATTTTTCAGAGCTAGGAATTCACTCTATTACCCTGTGGGAATCTCTCCACATTTAAGGGATCAAGCTCATTAATTAAAATTTATTTTAAGTTTTTAAAAATTTAATTTATTAAAGTATTTTAATTTATTAAAGAGGGATCTCTTTAATGGAGAATGGGAGCTGAAATATGTCTCCCTGCCCCTTTAGTTCCTGAGCACTGCAAGGGAGCATTTATGTGCCCTTTGGCCAGATCTTTTCCCTCAGTGAAGCATTAGGTCCATAAACCTGTTAGTGTTATTATGTCCCTAGACTTCGCAAATGTTTCCTTGCCCACTGTCTGCAGGAGGAATGGGTGCTTTAGGGTGAACATAAAAGTTTCACAGGACACTTGCATTTCAGAAGGTGCAATATATATTCTATTTAAGGCTGTATTTGTATCATGTTACTTATTACTAAACAACATAAGAAAGACTGGCTGGAGGTAAGCGTCCTCGGAGGACAACCTGGTGTCAGTCAAGCCTTATGCCTTCATTCTGCATCAGTAATATGCACCAACTTATGAAAAAAGACTAACCCCTGGAAATAACTGGTCTTCAGCCAGTGCTTTTCTTCTAATTAAATATACAGAGGCTTTGCAGGATTTGTTTCAGAAATATGAGTTCCAAAGGCCTGTCCTGCGTTTCTGGAACATGTTTCCATTACAAGTCATCATCTGTGCATATGTGACTTATACCATATTCCACTTTATCAGCAGGCAAAAACTCAGGAAGATATCTACCCTCAGCCTATCTTTTCATACACATGTACCTGGTCAAGTTCTTTTCAATTCCTTTTTTTTTTTTTTCAGTGAAGATGCCACAGAAATTTCCAGCTCAGGTCTGGCTACAGGTGGGAGAGAAAGTCACCTAAAGACATGATCTTTCTGCATTACTTAGTGCAAAATAAAAGTGCGTCTCCCTGTACAGCATGTAAAGCACTGGGTCTCCTGCAGGCAGCACTGTGAGAAGAATAAGGTCCTGCAATCCTTGTTTGGCAGGTCCCATCTGAGGCCAAGTGGTGGCTATGATGCAAGAGAAGAGTCACAGTCTTTGTGACTTGACATGGCTCAAATAATAGGGATGATGTCTTTTGAGGAGGGAAAGTACATCTCCCGGAGGGGAATGTATATTATGTTTCATGCCACAGAAGATGGAAGCTGTTACTAAGCTTTGTCTGTGGAGCTGCTCATGTTTGCAGCCCTGGATGCCCACCATTTCTTAGCTCCCTAGCCACTGGCCAAGGGAGACTTACAAATAAACAAAAAATATTGCTAGGGTGAATTTTCCAGCACTTCTGTAAAACAATGTGGTCAGCTGAAAACAAAACAAGGCCTGATCCCTGGCAGGAGATATTCAGGACATTGGAGGATTGAATTTGAGCTGAGCCAAAATATATCCCAAGGGGCAACAATAAGTCAGCAATCTCCATGCTAAACAAGACTTTCCTTTAGATTATCCACTTCTGTTGTTTTACTGCTTTGGTGTCAAGGTCCTGAAGAAAACATTTTCTCAGAGACCAGAGAACAGAAAAATTCTGCAAAAGTAATAGACACCTCTTCACCTCTCACAGTGTTCTGGACCACACATTACTGCAAATTATGGGCATATCTCCAAAGAGAGGAGAGGGAAGCTTTGGCAATGCTGATAGCTTACAGACTTGAAGAATTTGCTGCTATTACCTAAAGAAAATAGTAGTAAATGCCCTCACTGCAAGCTGAAAAGACTGCCCCAAGCTCTTACTCTAGGAGAACTGTCTGCTCCTCCATAACAAACCCTAGCAATATAAGGACAAAGACAGTCTGTCCATAAACAAGTCTGAAAAGATATTAGTTGTGTGAGCAAAACTCTTACATCTTACTCTGCAGACTACCACAGAGTTGCCCTTGGTACAGAAAAGTGCAATGAACTCTGTTAAAAATCACAGATTGGGGCTTTCAAGTCAGCTTGCAAAACCTGACCACTTAATTTGCTGCAAGCTACGGGGAACCTGACTGAACAGGAATTACTTGGGGTAGAACAAAAAGCAGGTGAAAAAGTAACCCAAAATAAACTCCTCATCTAGTTTCAAGCACAAGGCTCCCAGTGCATTCAATTTCAGATTACAAATTCAGCAATGCCGGTGTTAAGTCCAAGTCTGGACATGTGTGCTGAACTTTTCTGTAGCTGATAGGAAAATTCTGGAAAAATTCTAGAACACCTGGAAGAGGGACAAGCAGGAGGCAAAAGTGTCCTAAAGGCACTGTTTCAAACTATTAATAGCTTTTAATGCAATGCCATAACTTGTAGAAATCTGAGTCTAGAATTATTGCTAAGCCTATACCAAAGCAATGCATTCAGTCCTTGGTCTTCAAGAAATGCTGTGTGTAACAAGCATGGTGTTTGTTGCTCAGAGGTTGTGCTCCCCATCAAACCTCTGACATAACAACAGATGCAGTTGGTTTTAACGTTGAATTTCCGCTACAGTTTTAATGTATCCATACATTCCCTTACTAATTTCTTGAATATCCCATGGTATTCAAATAGTTGCACAACATTCATTACACAGAAAAAGCTATGTCAAAACAGCCATCAATATGAAATTACAAAATGATGAAGAAAGAGGTTGCCAAAGATTCAAAAAAAGGTTGGCATAACTACTTTGGGACAGAACAGAAAAACACAGGAGTATGCATTTATTTTCTTATCAGATAATTAAGTGGATCAGAAATGGTATTAAGTTCATGTCAAACTTTAATATTACATATGATTTTAAAAGATGTAGCAAGGTCACATGCCCAAAGGCAACTTGAATTGCTGTGTTTATATTGAATGATCATGTTAAAATGAAACAAACGTACAAAGCAGAAAACACTAAAGAAATCCTTAGGGCTACTGCAGAAAAGACTGAAGGGCTGAAACTTTGTTTTTTCCAGAAATGTACAGAAATGACTGTGCTTGTCTCTGGTATGTGTGTGATTTCTGGCTTAACTGAAGCTTGGAATATCTTAGAATGCTACTCTTTCAGTTTATTTCATTCCACCAATGAAAAAAAATTAAAAAAATTTTTTTTACTGTTTTTTGATCCTGAATGTAGTGAAGATACAGAGATGCTAAAAATATTAGTTCATTGCCAGAAGGGTTCTTATTCCAGCAGAAAGACCTGGTCCAGACTTGACTTAAACGTCTTTGAGCTCAATCCTGTTGACATCTAAAAAGAAAGCATCTTGTTTTTGTCAAGTGCAAACAAGCAACTTCATGGCAGGAGTGCCAAGACAGGTGAAAAATAGCAGGATAAGCTCCTGGTGAAGAGGAAAAATGGGTGAAAGTCTTTGTGCACATATAAAATGAGAAACTTCCTTTTTTCCTTCTCTGCCTCTTGCCTAAGGCCAAAATAATCCAATAATCCAACTAACAAGTGGATCCCTGCTCTGTCTTACAGTGGCAAAACCCACAGAGAACATTATCTATATGATCTGATTTAAATGATAAGCCAACAAGGGACAGTTTTTGAAGAATGCATTACAAAATAATCAAATTAATGTATTACACACCTTGAGAAAATTCAGAACTGGCAAACTTCACACAGGAACTTACCACATGTTTTCCAAGGGAAAAAAAAAGTACATGTATGTTCCCCCCATGAAACCCAGCAGCTTTATTGCTATCTGTCTACATTGTACTAAGTCTGCATAGGAATGAGTCACAGCCACTGTTCTGCTCCATTTGCTTTGCACTGTACTTTTTCCTGTGCAGTGCAAGAATGAAACAAGAGAGGGAAAGCAAAATCCAGAGATAAAATCGAAGACAGGTAAGATACGGAAAATTAATGGGGCAAAAGATGCTGAAAGGCCAAATCGCAGGAGTGTGTTGCTCAGCTGGGCACTGTACCATGGCATATGACCCAGGATTTCTAATGTTTTATGACAAGCAGACTGCATGCAAAGGCTGGATCATCCATCCTGGGCAGCCCACTGCTTTCTACTTGGCCTTTTTGTAAAAGGCTTTTTTAAACTCCTCATCAGGTTTCCTCCTTTTGCTGGTGTAGTTCAGTTTCTGACAGCAACGGAAAACATGCTAGTACATGGCATTAACCATGGTGCAAGCTAGATCTCCACCCAAGACATTTAGAAAGTGGCTCATTGGCAAATTCCCAGCTTTCACAAGATGTAAGTCACACCAGGCACCAGGCTGTACCATTTGCCTGCTTATGTGAATGCATTTGGATGGGGCAGGGTACATGGGGAAAGTGGACAGAGGAGGGGAGGCACTACTATTTTGAAGTTCTCCAAGCCCTGGAAAGCTATACTAAGAAAAATCTAACTGGTCCAAACCAACCACCACCACAATGACATCAGCAATGCAAACAAACAACCAAACCAAACCAAACAAACAACAAACCCCAAAACAACCAACCAAACAAAAAAAAATCACCATAAATGCCAACCAAACCAAACTAAAACCAAACCAAAATGCATCAAACCCCAACATGGAAGCTAGTGGTATCATGTATCACATAATTTCCTGGTGCTGGTCCATCAAACGCCTGTGAAGACTGAAGGGTGATATGTGACCACTTGGGACTGCAAGAAATGGGCAGGTACCATGGGAAGCCAGC
Organism: Syndactyla subalaris; assembly: GCA_035584875.1. Classification (NCBI taxonomy): domain Eukaryota; kingdom Metazoa; phylum Chordata; class Aves; order Passeriformes; family Furnariidae; genus Syndactyla; species Syndactyla subalaris. Next base: position 22,717,102 of record JAWMRD010000085.1, read on the forward strand.
ATGTCAGAGGCTCATTTTTCAAGGTCAGGATGCACTAACTGCCCAGCTGTGGATCATGAGTGACACACAGTGGAGGGATCCGTGAGCAGAGAGGGAATGAAAAGCAGGATGCAGCTGAAAAAACCCAAAACAATGTCACGCTGCATGCAAAACCTGAGTAAAACCATGCTGTGCAGCTGCAGGACCAATCCTCAGCCATGCCCCTACCCAGTGCTCCTGGGCTTTCATGAAAGGGACTGTAAACAAAGGGAAAAGAAGCAGAAGGGAAAGAAAATCCAATACCTTTCTGAAGATAAATTTAGCTGTGAGAAAGCAATATAGCAAAACAGGAGCTCCTCTCTTCAGTCTACAGCTGAACACAAGTTGGAGAAAAAGCCTTGCCTTTCATGCTTCCCAAAAACGAGCAAGCACACTTCTCCTGCCAATTTTCAGCCCTCGCACCAACATTTGCTATTAACTCCTCCTTTGCCACAGTGAGTCTCTGAAGGTCCTCTGTGGCCAGCTGCATCCTTGGTACTTTGCTGTGCTAATTCAGAATGGTTAGTCCTTAAAAAGCTGAAGGGCAGCCAGTTGTGTGGGGAAAAATTTGGTAACTAGATCACCCGCAAACACCTCTTCATGAGGTTTCCACAGAGTGTTTTCCAATAATCTGAACTGATGTGCAGAAAATCTGACTTTCTGATTGTGTGACAGGGTTTTTCCTAGCTTTGTGAGCTAGATTATTAAAAGTACCCTGTTGCCTTCTTTTATATTCTTTCTCTCTGTGAAAGTGAACAGACTGCTTTTACTTTACTGTGAGCAGTAAGGACAAGACAGGGTAGTTTTAATGAGCTAGTCAGAGCACAGATGCATTTTCCAGGGCCAAGGCAGGTGGTTTTGTCATCTGGAGGAGTGTATATCTGCTGCTGCCTACGTGCCTAGCAGGCACAGTGCCTCACCCATCCTGGCTCTGAGTTCTGCATTGCAACTGTCTGAAAATGTCTCATACTTGCTGTCTCCCCACGAGTCTGCACACAGTTTGCCCCTTCTTTATGAAAGAAAAAAATAAATTAAAAAAATCCTCTTTTAGACTAACAGGGGCTGTGAGACAGACTTTGTCTTTTCTCATTAATGTAAGTTGTATTTTACTTGAAGAACAGCTCCTTTGAAATCAGTGAATTTCAAGCTCTAGATAAGTAGAGGCAGCAATTATTTGTTGCAAACCTAGGACTTCAGGAGCTGAAGAAGGCTTAGAAATTAAACATCGGTCATAGTTTTCAAAGAGGTTTTTATACAAATTACTGAAAAAAGTTTATTAATAGGTACTTAATAGTTTGCCTTAGTGACAGGTAATCAATTTTTGAGGAGTCCAAAGGTCAATGAGTTGTCTCTAGCCATTATTTATTTCAGAGTTACTTGAAATTCTTCATGACATACATTAAGCTTGAAACATTTGAAATCTTGCATTAACCTATAATAAATCTTTTCCAGCATAACTTCCATGTGAGTTATGGCTGCAATTGTTCTGCAGTGCATGGTGCCCCTCCTGTCTGGATAGATATTTAGAGAGTCCTGTAGAATAGATCTATTCTACTAGGACGACATAGGGTAAGAAGACTTGCCTTTCCTGTGATCTTCTCCAGGACAGAACGTCAGGTTTCAGAAGCTGAAGAGTGACTTTGATGGGGCTGTGCTGATTAGTATGAATTGTTGTATGTCTGCAGCAATTTTTCATTAAAAATAATAGTGGTTATTACCAAACCTGCTAGTGATTTCCTATAGTTTTAATTTCAAGGCATATGACTGTAAAGAGTGATTTGGTATGGGTTCATTTCATTTATTCCCTTCTTTAGAATCACTTTGGGAACAATTTTTTATCTTTGCATATGGTTGTACTACTGCAATGTGATAAAATTCCCATACCAGTTCTTTGCTCAGAAAATTTATTTCTGGCTAAAGGGCCTTCTGTGACTAGCCAAAAATTCATCCCAGAACAGTTTCATGGAAAATAGTTACCAGCTCAAAGCGTTTTGATTCATTAACCAGACTGCTGATAGGAAGTGGTCTGGGAACAGTCTTGAATGAATTCAATGAAGTAATCCCCAGACTTTCTCTATTATTTCAAAAGTTGCTGTGTGCACACAGACATTCAACTTCTGCCTGCAACTACAGCATTTACTCCACTCCTGCAACAGGGACAAGCTGGGACTCCTTGTGCAGGTCACAGTTAGCTGTTCTTTCAGTCCCACTAAAACCAGTACAACTGGCTGTCACAGACAGTTAAATGAATCTGATAAACAGGAGATATTTATATTACCTTTTATGCAGCTGTTTCTTCTGTGGCTGCAGTACCTTTGTTAGTAGCATACAGCTACAGAAAAGAAAAGCTTAAAAAGGAAAAATTCTAGTGTGCATGAACAAAATAAACACTACGGGGAAAAAGTAGCCTGCAAATACACATCTATCATGCTGTCTTAGTTCGAGGGGAAAACTAAGATATCTTTGTTGGCCAAGAAATAAAATAATCCCTCTCTTTAAATTTAGAAAAAAACCCAGAACTTTAATTAGGGAAAAATATAAATATGAATATGTGAAAGGATAACAGTTCTTAATCACAATACACAGATATACACATATACCTCTCTCTATATATATCTATATCCAAAAAGAACCAAACAACAACGATTGTAATAAGCCTTTTTCAACTCCAAAACGGCAAAAAAACCCCAAAGTTAAATGTCTTTTCGCCTGTGCTCAAAAGGGGAGAAGATGCAATTATATCTGCAGGCAGCAAGTGGCGCTGTTGCACCTCAAGCGCTGGCTGCTCCCACTCCCAGGGGTGGCAGTTATATTTATGGACAGCTGGTGGTGATGTCGTGCCCGGCCAGCTCTCCCTCTCTCTCCCTCCACGGACAGCAGTAGCCGCAGTCCACTCCCGTGGGCCTCGATGACACAGGAAAACAGCAGCAGCACAGCCTCTGCAGGGCAGGAGGCAGACAAGTCCCCTCTTTCACAGACGCCCTTGCAGTGTCTGTGGGGGATTGGCGAAAACCCAGGGATCAGAGGACACAGTTCCAGTCTCCAGCGATGTTGGATCTGGGGGGTGTGTGTGTCTGTTCTCTCTCCTCTGAGCAGAGTCAGTGAGTCCTGTCCTGTGCAGAAAAGCCCAGGGATGCTGACCCCCTTCCCCCTCAGGCTCAGGGAGAGCTCCGAACAAAAGCTCTAGCTTGGGTCATTAACAGAATATGCATATCCATTGTGCCCTTTGTTAACCATCTTTGTGACGTTAAAGCATTGCCCCCAAGCTTCTTTGGAAGGAATTCCAACTGGGTTTTGAAACTATAACACATGCATCTTCCCAAACTCATGTTAAATGCTCCCCACAGTCCTGACTTTCTTTTTTTCCAGCAAGATTAATTCAAGTTGTGGAATCCAGAGAGCATCAGAAAACATCTCGGTGTATTCATATGTTCACTGATCCAAAAGACAGTTTTATAATTGAATCAGAGTCCTTGGAGTAACTATCTATTTATTCAAAAGCATTTTAAAGGGCTTAGCAACAGAGACAGAACCTCACATGTGACACTCCAAACCACTGAGTACACAGCTCATGAGTTTAGCATGCCATTTTTCTCAAAGCAGAATTTTTCTCATGTTTTAACACACAAGGACAGGCATACAAGAGTGTCCCAGAGATTTCTTTCTGTAGGGTGGGCTTATTTAGGATAAAAAATAGTATAATTCTGCTATGAACATTACACATGTGCAAAACACCAAACTTATTTCTTCCCACTGGAAAAAATCCTCAAAATATATTCTTTGACCCTAACCTAAGGGGTATAAATCTACTGCAAAAACCTCAGTGGTATCCAAGGCCTCTCCGTAAAGTTGGAGGACTTTATGGTGCTAGGTGCCGCAGAAGCATTCAGGAAACAGGATATTTTTGCCCCGTATCTATGACAACATGCAACAGATGGAGGAAACAAGAGGCCAGGATGAGAGAGAAGGGAGCAAGATAGCAATATAAGCATGTTTTCAGATAGGCAAGAGCAGCTAATCTGTTTAGAGCTGTCATGGGAAGTCAACCTTCTGCAGCTGTGTTTCTTCCTAGATTGTGCAGACTGCTTCTGCTCTTCTCATAGGACTTGGACACAAAGAAATGCTGAGACTGTAGAATTGTGAAGAATTGTGTTTGGGACACCCAGAGTTTCATGATTTTTTTTTTTTTTTTTCCAAGAGACTAGGAGTTGAACTCAAAATGGAGAGATGTGTCCCTTAAGTGAAAGTTCTGAAAGTCAGAAATATTTGGCATTGCTTCATCTTCAGCTCCTGCACTTGCAGATGGTATGACTCAGAAATAGAAGAAATTTGCTAATGGAAAGTAACCTGAAGGAACACTGGTCAAAGCAGGTAATGCCTCAGGGAGTAGAACTGACAGGAAAAGCATCACTTACTCAGGAAGCCCTTGGAAAACCAGGAGCATGGTCAAAGAAAGATGAAGAGAAGGAGTGGTGGACAGGGAAAAGCCCTGTTATGCAGCAACAATGCTAAAGCAATCAGCATCTCCAGATGGTGGAAAATGAGGAATTCTTCTCTGGTTTTAAGGTAGACATTTTGTTTCTGCAGTGATCAGGGTAAGTTTTAGCAGCCTGAAGTTTTTCCTGGCAGTTAGACTTTTCCAGATCAGCTCTAGACTTTTATGAGAGAAAGGTCACTTAATAACACCCCTTCTTGCAAGAATCCATCCCACAAGTATTTCCAATAAACCCTTAGCCATCACATTGCTGAAATATATATTTTCCAGCTGCAGGAAGAGACTTGTTAATGTGAGCAGCCCCAAATACTGGGATAGCTTTTTACAGCACAGTTCACATGCCTATGTTGCTTTGTGCAGTTTCCTTAAAAGCATGTTTTGATTAACTTTAAAATAATTAAGAAAATAGACTAGATGATTAATCTGCCTGTTCTGGATGCAGAGCTAAGGTATGAAATGTACATGAATTACCATATTCCCATTTCACCACAGAGAGACAACAGCTGTGGATGAAGAGATCCTCCTATGCCAAAACACATGGTTTGGTCTGTTTCTGCCAAGGTCCACAGTCATTATCCTCCCAAGGGGTAGGCATCCAGGCAGGTGGTCTGTCAAGTACTTTGGGGTCCTCTAGAATGCAAAGAATTCTCAGTGGAAGATGGTGACATTTTTCACTTGATACATTGATGTCTCTTTTTATCTTCCAAGTGCCTCAGGACAGATTCATGCCTGCCTTTCCCCCTCTTAGGTTTGCTGGAAGCTCAGATTTTGGTTGGGTTCATAAGCATCTAGTGGCCACTTGTGTTTGGGTTGTGTCAACATAAGAGTGAAAAGCTATTTCCATAGTATAGTAGTGATGAATGATACTCTACATAAACAAACAAAAAATTCTTTGTACTGGTTTTGCTATTTTCCTCACTTGTAGTGGAATTTTAGCACCAATTTCAGAGACAAGGGTAGTGCCAAGTCCTATGGGAAAAGGCACCTCTGAAATAATGAGGAAATTGTTTTAAACAACTGCATGAGAGGGTGCAAACAGTTTGTGCATTGGACTGGAATATCCAAAGCAATAGTTCTCGAACTCCTTTGTAGTGATACCATTGCCTGGATCAGACAGAAAGAAAATCCTCCATCTCTGTAGGCTTTTCTTTCAGTTTCCATTTCCTCTTTACAGGGTCCTGCACTTCCTTTCTCCAATAATTTCCCCTTCCTGCTGTTAACACCTCTCCATACTGTGAATGTTGTAATGACATCCCCTTCCCAGAGTCATCATTCAGCTCATTTCTACTCTTACCACATCTATAACTAGTGCTCATTCACAAAATAATAGGAAATGCAGTCAGCACTTCTGATGTGTCTGTGCTAATGTATGATGGATCATTTCTGAAAAGACTTCCAGGAGTCTATCTTCATTCAACTGTGTTATTTCTGTTTAGTCTGTCACAGTTTGCTGTTTTTTGCTTCAGAGTTTACTGAGGGCAATTCATCACAGAGTGGTCCTGGCTTCTCAGCACTCCTGCTACAGCTGGAGATGGGAGATACTCTTTCTGAAATTTGTAAGGGCTGGTGATGTACTGGGACCTGCCTTCTAAGTCCCAGAAATAATTTCTGGAGGTCAGAAATTCTAGGTATTTTCTCAAGAAAGCCCATCTTTGTCCCTGGAGCTGTGAGTATTCTTCAGCTGATTAAGATCATCCATTTGGCCAATAAAGCACATGTCAAAAGCATCCTTCAGCCAGTCCTCTGCACATTTCCTAAGCTTTCCTCTCTCCACACCATCCTGTGACCTCTGTTCATAATAAACATCATGACACAGTGAGGATTTTTGCACAAGGGAGTGAGCTGCTCCTCAGCAGATGTACAAACTTTGGAAACACCTCCTGAGAACAACCTACCACACAGTGAAACTGGAGGTGAAGAAGAAACTTCTACACTAAACACTGCACCTGTATATCTGGTTGTCCTTCTTTTCACTTTAATTTTGGACACTGACTTATTTGCTGAAAAATAAAAACCACTGTATGTCAGTGTAAAATTTATTGTACTGGATACCTGATTATGTAGCAGGCAATTAGTGTTGTCCTCAGCTCTTCTTTTGATTTCTAGAAGAAAAATGGAGAGTGAAACACCTTTGGAAAATTGAAAAGTAAGTGCAGTTCAATAGTTAGCTTCCAGGAGCATGATTTTTGAAGTGTCCACAATGTTTAAAAACAATTGCATAAAAAGCAGGTTGCTCCACTTACTCTGAAACCTACCTTTGATACTATTGACAATGCCTCTGTCTCTTGCCAAGGGTGCTACTATGCTGCTCGGTGTCCAAACATTCACACTTGGTTCCAAAGAATAATGTACCAGGGAACAGATATTACCCCCACTCGATGTGGATCACTACCTGATTTAAGAGCTCCAGTTTTCAACAACCAGAACATTTACTTACCCCGACTCTGAAAAAATCTCCAAAACAAGGAGGCTCACAATTTGCCGTGGCAGATTTGTAGGAGATTGTGAAGTAGGGTGGGAATGTTTCTCTGAAACACATTTGCAGAATTAGTTTAGGATTCTTGACTGGATGTGAACAAGATCAAATTTTTTCATCATTAGCACTAATTCTATCCAAATTAATATGGAAAGTTTTTCTTTGGAAATCTCAGCCACTGCATCAGTATGATTTCAAACTGCAAACTTCATATTTACCTTAAACAAAAAACCAAACACAAAAGTATTATGAGGATAATGATTAGGACAATAGGACAATAGGACAATGCTCACCAAACTATTAGTGACCAACAGCCATGCTTGTAGCCTTCCACAGCCTGATCTCTCGCTGTCACAGAGATATCTCAGAGACTTAATACCACTCCTCAGCACAGGGGAACTTTGCCCTTGTTCTTAATATTAATATGGACTTTAGCCTTCATTTTTATTTTCATGACTTTTCAGAGCTTACATCAAAGACAGGTTTCACTCCCACTGGAAAAAGAGTAGAAGCAGTGCCCAGGCTTTGATCTTGGTCTTACAGACATACATCTGGAGTTGATTTTCTGATTGCAATAGGATTGTCTGGCATTTACAGAGAAAGGAGACAAGATCATGACTGTACAGAAGATAGTAACACCACTTTCTGTATTTCGTCTTGTGTGGTTCTGTAAACAGCTTAAAAGGTCTATTTTAGTAAGAATTTAAACTTGTGTCAATTGATTTTTCCAGGGTATACCACCCGCAAAACTGTGCAAACAAGTTAATGATCTTATTACAGAAGTAGTTCCCACCAGCATACTGACTGTTGCAGTTGCAGGAAACCTGATGGAGACTTCATGAAAGAGAAAAGATGTTTCCTTCCCAAGAATGACCACTGGCCTTTCTGAAGAGCATTTGTTTGCTCTAATGGACAAGTGCTCTTACAGAGTGGTCAAAAATGGTTGGCATTGTGCATTCCAGTTAAACCCCTGGTATGGCACCTTCTTTTCTGCCTCCAAGGACATGTCCAAGGACTAAAAGGGTATTGACATCCTGAGCATCCTGAACATCCCATCTGGAGGCATGGTGTTGGGCAGCATGGGAAACTCTATGCTGGCTTCAGCCCCTGGGACCATTGTTGAGACTCATACTTCCTTCGATGGCAGCAATGTTCCCACCAAAAAGTTCCTGAAGTCAGCAAGATTTCCTTCCCTTTAGTGGTCTGGGTGAAAGCAGCAGGCTACTGAACTCAATAATCTTGCAAAACAACTTAAATGAAAAGGCTTTCATGTGCCCTGATATGATTAGAACTCCATAACTTCAGTTATGCTAGAAGGAAATCTCTTCCAATAGTACCAGTCTTGTCTCCCTTGGATGCTCCACTCCCATTCAGTTATGTTTCCACTTGCAGGGGAAAATCCATTCTGTCCTTGTCTCTACAGAGATATGAGCACTCTGCTGTGAGGCTGATTTTGAGCAACTGTACTACCTTCTTTGTGAACTTGATTGTTACAACAAAATTCAACAGAAGAGTGTCAGGTTGATTGTCTCAGCCAAACATTGCTGTGGCCATGGCCTTGGCTCTGGTGAGCGAAGCAAGGAACACATTTCCAGCTATTACAAAGGGGAGGAAAGAAATAAGTCCAGCTGAACTCAACACAACAAGAAACAGAAGGGCTGGCAGCTGAAGAGCTTGAGCTTCATCCTGGTCAAAGTGGGATGGAATTTAGCCCCAGTGACCTTGCAGCTGGCCCACAGAGGGTCAGTTCAACATGGTCACCAGAGCCCTTCTCTTCCCTGGATTAGACATTTCATCCCTGTGTTTATGAATGAAAATTCTTAGTTGCCACTGGGCAATTACCAAGCCTGAAAAGACCATAAATCCAGAAGACAAAACCAAGGAAAAATCAGCTTCTGTTTTTCCATAGGGTGTTGCGGGTTCATGTTCCCATCCAACAGCTGTCTTACCCATTAGTGAGTTTGATGCTCTAGGTTCCAGCCAAGATCCTCCATAATAGATCTCTTGTTAACTAAATCGGCTCCAACAAATGCTGTTCTGTGTTTTAGCCATATTTTGAAGCTGAATGGCTCTGCTCCCTGTTTTTCAGGCAAAGCCCATTCCCTTCTTTCTCCTCCCAAGCACCACAGGCTCCCCTTTAACAGCACTCCACAGGTCCACATGGTCCCACTGATTTTCCATAACCCTCCTCAGCAGTTGTAGAGGTCTGTGTTCGCTTAAATGATAAACCTGCTGACTAACTCAAGCCTTCCATGTTTTCAAGAAACATGTGTGTTTTCTGATGGACACTACTTCAGCCTCTTTTCAGCAGGTCCTTTGATTGCTTCCTTATCTCCAGTCCTGCAGAAAATCAAGCCTTGCAGCCCATTAGTTTTCTGGATGTGGTTCAGCAAAGCTTAACCACGAGAAGTTTTTCAGCTTTGCATTTAATCCCTTAAATTTACCTTTTTTTATTACAGTTTTCCTCTTAGTCTATAATCACTGAAGATATATATTTTGCTTTCTTTCTTTATTATTAATTTTTGGTGTCCAATTGCATTCTTGTGTAATTCCCTCTCTTCTGTCCAAACTCCTCTAGAAGAATGAGGTAAATAGATTACTAACCAGCTCACGCCTAAGTTGACAGTGAGTCAGTTGGGTGACTGAGTTGTTTAACTGAGTGATTCTTGAGTCTTCATCCAGAAATGGCCTAATTTGCTGGTGTAAGTGCTTTCTCATGAACATATTCATTTATTGCAATGGGTTCTGAAAAAAAACCACATTAGAAAGAGGTATTTCCCATACTGTGGAATTCCTGCTGTAAAGGGAGCAGGTGGCATTGAAATGGAAAACTTAGATACTGAGGGCTAACTGCCTAGTTGTATACAGCCTGTGGCACAGCCAGGCATAACTTCTGTCTCCAGAGTCTCTGCACAGTATTTTATTTGGCTGGCTGTATTTATTATTATTATTATTATTACTACTATTATTCCCTGTGTTTTTTGACTGTGTCCAGGCCCTCTAGGTTAGAGACAGGACCAGAAAGGAAGGCACAGGATGCTACAGTGACTGGACTGCTGCATTGTATCGTATGATGGCCTTGTGCACAGGCACTGAATCTCGGGAGAGACACATGGATCAGGACTGCAGCCAGAGCCCTTCTCAGCATGGTGCAAGCCCAACTGTGAATGGGCTGGGCATGGTTAGGGAAGAAGGAGGAGGCAGAAGCCCACCCAGACTGGTGGTGTGATTGCAAAGGCTTATGTAGCTTTATTGATGAACAATTCTTTGATGAATGACTGGATCTGCTTTGTTTTTCATTGTATGCTTGACTTACACACGGTGTTAACTAATGAAATCATGGCTTTCTTTACTAAAATCACACATATGTCACTGTTAGTTCATTGCAAACAACATGGCTTCATAGTAAATTTATACACTGTGTAATTTTTTTCCACTCTTAATGGAAAACACACTGTTTTGTTTGGACCATCTCCAGACTTTTCAGTTATGAAGTTACTCACTGAAGGTGAAACATGTGGGAGGTTGCATTAAGGAACATTACTAGCAAAGCCACTTACTCTGAATATTGGCTGCTCTTTTACTTTATTTGGATGAAGAGCAATATTTTCAAAAGTGTCTGAGCTACTTAGGAGTCCACAGCCTACACCAGAAAAATTTCACTGGCGCATACTGGATTGGATGTAATGTTTCTCCTTCAATGGCTGCACCTTCAGACAGCAATACAAGACACTGCAACAAAGGTGCCTTTTACTAGTGCAGTTTCTTTTAGTTCCTGAAGCACATTAACCTGGACTGGAAAAGAAATGGTGGACTGGTGCAAACAATGGTGGACTAGCACAGATATCTTGACACAAGCTGTGTTATATCTCTTACATGAAACTTAGCAAAATGAATGCAGCTACATTTGTGAGTGATTTAGGGCACTTGTGAAGAAAAGTCTTATTGACTTTCAGCCAAATTATTCTAACAAAACTTTATGCTTCTTCAGCTATGTAAATGCTTTGGGGAAAAGCTAGCCTTGCAAGTAGAGGAACACAGCACTAAGATTAAGAGAAAAAAACCCAACTGTGCTACAAAGACTTCCTTTTATACCACTGTTCCCTGAAACATGAGTACAAAAAGCAAGAACTTGAGTTTTGCATGGATGATTTAGATGTTTTTTCTTAAACCACTGCCTGGTGTCTGCTCACTGTTAAAACATCTAGCTTGGCTATAGCTGTGCTGCAAGAAACTTTCAAAATGCTATTAAAATGCTAGAGAGAAAGAAAATCCCACACCCTGCTTCTATCTTCAGGATACACACATCCTGATAAACAGCATCTGCTGTGGGATGGACTCTGCTGCCATAGTTCAGCCTTCCAGCCAGGCAATGTAATCCAGATATGTGCACTGTTCAGGAGCTAAAGAAGAGGCAGAGGGGCCATCAGGCTGCCATTTTTTCCACACTCCTGGGAGGACCTTTTCATATTGTCAAAGCCATATATGTTATTTGACATGTCCTTTTTGGCTGAGTTATAGCCATAGAGTGCAATTTAAGGCTAGTGCAGAGAAGCCCATCCTGAGTTCATTGTGGAGCACTATGATGTCTCCTGACATGAAGTCTTGTCCAAGACAAAATCCTTGTTCTCTGGACCAGGTCTGCAAACCTTACAATCCAGTTTATGGATTCATTATAAACATATAATTAATTCAATAACAATTTAATGGTGTTCTGTTGTATCCCCAAAGAGATTTCACTTCTTTGTAAAGTGCTAGAGGCAGGGAAGAGTGTAGTCAAGCCCAGTTTCATTTCAGGTAACTACTTGCAAACATCTTTTGCCATGATCCTCTTGCAACATGGCCCTGTGGCTCACCTGTGGTTGCTCCTCATGGCAAGGCTATCCTGGCACAGCTGCCCACCCGGGCTTGCTTCACACCCCAGAGAGACAAGAGCTTCTTCTCGCCTCCATAGTCTTTTGGCCCCTGCTGCCTCTACACGACTACAGCCATGGCAGGGCAGAAAATCGTGAGGGTGAACAAAACCTCACCAGTGCTCCCTTTCCTGAACTCACAGGGTACAGGTCAGGTTCAGAAACTGGCAGCTTTCAAGGACAGTAATCCCTCTATAGCAGTTAAGTTAACATGGTTCATTCAAAAAAGGAAGCTGTCATCTCTGAATGGCAATAAAAAAAATCATAATTTCTCCCTTTGGAGTTGCTCTTTTTGCTTTTCCAGGATTTTGGAACACTTACTTAGATTCAGGGTATGTTCTACTTAGAAAAAATAAAGTAATGCTTCCCAGTTCTATGCATAGAAATAGAAAATAAAAAATGCCCCCTTTGAAGATAGTCTTCTAATCCTTCATGTTTTTGTGAAGTTTGTCTAATCAAAATCATTGCCTGTGTCGCAATTGTATTTTATATGTGCACTTGGAATAAGTCACTAAAAGTGTGTGATGTTCCCAGACCGAAAAACAGACATCAAAATGCAGACTATGCGTACATACAGTTGACAAGAAAAGAGGTCTGACAGACAAGGACCCCAGATCCTGCTTTACTTTTCTGTGCACTCCCTCTGCTAGGTCAGGTGTGCATGGCTTGTGCTTTTAAGTATGTTGAATGAAATGCAGGTTTTCCACTGTATAGAAAATATATTCCCTGCCCCTGCTTCCCCCACCCTCAGCTATGCTTTTGAGGAATGAATTCACAAGGAAGCACCAGCTTCTGAACCACAGGCACCTGCCATTTCCAGCAAGCTTCCCCACTCACATGGGTCTATGCCAGTTTGATGTGGTCATGACCAGATGCCCCAGCCTGGCCACCCCTTCCCTGCCACAGGGCTACCCTCCATTGCACCTGTTCCTGAAGAGCTGTCAGCCGACTTCAAGCAGCACTCCCAAGCTGCACCTGGGGCCTCAGAATGACCCTTCCTCCCTTCAAACATGGAAGCTCTCTCTCTTTCCTGAACAAGGAGGGATGAAGCCATGGGCATGACAGGTTGCCATCTCCTTGACTGGCATCATCACCATCCCTGCTTGTGAGCACAAGACCCTTTGGCCAACAACCCAAAAAGTCTGTTTGCTGCTGGGGTCCTGTGTGCCAGGTACTTTATATCCCCAGAGGGATGTCTCCACCTGGACATTTGAGGTAAAATAAGTGATATGGGAAGAAGAAAAGAGCAATAAGTAAAAGTAATGCCAAGAACCAGACTTCTGCAGATGTCCACAGAAGCACAATTTCACTCTTCACCTCCTCAAGCATGGGCTGGGAACTTTCTTCTCCTTCCCAGTGGGTTTGTCACCTCCAAAATGAATGGTTGGAATTGCCAAGCTTGTGGACCAGGAGCCTACTAGGGCATTGCTAACACTGGTAGGTCAGTGCAAATCTGTGCTGGCCAGAGCTGGATCATTACTGAGCCTTTTGGCAAACCCTCCTTCTGCCCCTGCACCTGTCCCATGTTGAGCACTTCTCATCCCAGCACTGTTGGCACTGACAGTGTTGGGGGTGTCAGGGCCATAGACAGGAGTGTGTGTATCTCTGAACAGCAGGAGAAAGGACAGATGATCTGAAGACTAAACAACAGCTCACCCTAAGCACGTTCATGCAAAGATGTAGGAATGATGTTTCTAAAATAAAAGACAGGTCAGTCACCTTTTTCAAACCCTTAACTGAGTCCAGCTCAGGAAAGTCTGTTTTTCTGATGTCTCTTGAAGAAACACCACAGGGGCAGCCAGCTTGCCTGCAGCACATTGCATTAGTTGTAGGGACACATATACATTATTGACATTTCCCCTGACGCAAGAATTTCTAAACAAAATAATTGTCACTTGCTAGCATCTAGCTGTGGCTCAAAATCAGACCTCACTGGGAGCAAACAGGAGAGACGTCTGGAAGGCTGTAGCAGCTGGACTAGCTCAAGCCAGGCACATTTTTGAGTAACTCCCTAGAACTAAGGAGTGTTTACATATTTTGAAAAAGCATGATTGCAAAGAGACACTTGAGGACAAGAAGAATGTACAAACTCCAAAATCTGTGGCAGAATAAGCCATAAAATATCCAGATATCATGAACCTTGGAAAAACAGAGAAGTAAAAAACCCCCTAACCTATAGCAGTCCTTGAAGTATCCTTCAGTCTTTGAGTAGTAAAACACCATTTATATAAAAACAGTTTAATTTTGTGTTGAATGTGTGTGGTAAATAGGAAGACTTTTTCTTGTTTCAACTGGCCTTTTCATCTCTTAATAAATTAAATACACCTAAACCAACAATCAGACAAAAAGAAAAAAAAAAAAGAAAAAAAAAGTAATGCCATGGTAAGGGCATATTTTTCTCCTCTTGAAGAAAAACCACAACCCAACATTCTTTCCTGAACTTGTCAGAAAGCCTTTGACAAGATCACAAACCAAATCCTGCACAGAAGGTAGAGGAGTCTTTTCTGTGTCGCCCCTTCCTCCCCATAATTATTCATTTCCTTGCTCTCTATATATTGTATTTATTTATTTCCCTTATAATAATAGAATTGTTAAGATCATCGAGTGTAACCATTAACCTAGCACTGCCAAGCCCACTCGTTATTCATGTCCCTAAGTGCTACATCTACATATGTTTTAAATATCTCCAGGGACAATGACACCCATCAGACATCATTGATAAAGATATTAAACTGAACTGGCTCCAGTACGTGCCCTGTGAGCACCACTTGTGAACAGCTGCCAACTGGATTTAACTCCATTCCCACCTTGCCCCCCAGGGAATTATAAAGGAGCTGTATCTGAGGTGTAAAGCAGCTGGCATTTACAGTTTGACACAAAGGTGGTTTAAGCTTCCTGGAGGAGGCACAGAGAAAGACAACACAAATGAGGAACTGGAAGGACTCTTTGAGGGGTGACAAGAATGTTCAACAAGAGGTTGAGCATGCAAGGACTAGAGGAAGGAGCAGCAGATCCATAACTATGTGAAGTCTAGGCAGTTAAGAGGAGAAAGGCTTTCGACTGACTTACATATGCTTCTGCTGGGACCAGCTCATGTGCAGCAGGCCTGTCTAGTCAGACACACCCATCCTGAAGGGGCACAAACAAGTACCAAGCAGGATGGGAGTGTTGGCCCATGCAATGCAGGGAAGTGTGCTGCAGGTGCTGGGCATTGTGACCTCAAACGTGCTAGCTCTCTGCTCTCAGAACTCCTGCTCTGTGTGCTGCCTACTGTGCACTGAGGCTGTGTCCTGTGTCGCTGCACGTGTTGTGTATTTAATGTTAACAGATCGCTATATAAACAGTCTGACTTTCCCAGCAAATGGTGATCCAGGGCTTAAACAGAAAATCCCAGAGGCATTGCAGTGTATTTTCATGAGGCATGATTTATTTAGCAATTGTGTATTTTGGCTTTCTGCTCATTATGTCCAGCACTCAAGCTCTATGGGGCTGCTTTACATTGCACGTGACATGCCACAAGAAGCACAGCACTGGTGCTTTCAGTCATGAATTACCAGGATCTGAAGAGATGAAAAAAATTAAACTCTTTTTTTATTTTTGTACTTAATACTGCCCCAAATCATTAGGAACATCAACTTCATTTTCTTTCATTTTGCTGAAGCAGACACTTGGCTTCTATCAGTGTGTAAGTGACTGGATCTCTAACAAAAGGCAGGGGGTTAATGAACCCTTTACATAAGTCCTCATCTTCCAAATCTGAAATAGGAGTTAGCACGAAAATAGAGCCTTATACAAGCTATACTTTAGCAGCACTGAAATAATGCTTTTTATTTAATTTCTGCCTACTTCCTATGACTTTGCAGATCTGTGTGCGGACACATCCATTTATATATATATAAGCCAGCCAGCTTCTGGGAACACTTTGTAAGACAAACACGTCTATGCAGAGCAAAAAAGGAAAGGACGATAAAAAGTAAAAGGAAAATAAAGAAAGCTGAAGGAGAAAGAAGAGGGAAAAGAAACAGCAGGTTTGTTTTCCCTGTGCATGAAAAATTTTCTATATAGAAACAAGAGAGGCCTGAGGCTAACTGGTGCAAATGTGGGCTTGAAAGGAAGGTAGGGAGGTAATTATCAGGACCAGAATGGATTATTAAGCAATTTACTGGAAATAACCTGTCCCTCCCTTGTCCCTGTGCTTCAGCCCTCTGCCATCTCCTGGAAGAGACCAGCCTGTGTCTCAGTCATGTTTTTTGAGTAATTCCCCTTCACATCCAAAATACAAGCTCTCCCGACAAAGGGTATTTCTTTCACACTCCATATTAAACTTGCCAGATACTTTATTGTACTAATACAACCTCTAAACATTGACAGTAAGTGCACTTAATAACAAAATTGTTTGCCAAAACTTATTTGCTCTCTCTATACTTGTGAGTCACAAACATGTCTTTATTTAAACAGGAAAACAAAAGAACAGATTCCTGAGTCTCCCACATACAATTTTGGTTATCAGAAGTTTATCACAGGCAAATGGGAACATTTCTTGGAGGCTCTTGTTAAAATGTTGGCAGCTATTAGTGGGTTGGATTTCCATGCACTGCAGAAGACAGCAGAACAGCTTCATACCCTTTTATTCTGTGTTTTTGTTCTGTTTTGGTTTGTTTGTTTCATGGGGCTTTTGTTTAGTGTCACTTTTGGTTTTATCTTGGTTTGGTTTTTAGTATTGACCTCTTTTTTCCTCCTTGATAGACTTAGAAAACAGGAGTTGGATAAATAGTTTCTTGGAAAATCCTCTAAGAGAGGAAAATGGGAGGAAAGAAATAGGCACTTTTTCTTGAGGCACTGAACAGGTGTGGAAATTAATGCTCTTTAAGCTGTCTATTGGAAGTAGTCTTTCCAATCAAATGGTAAAGCCCAAGCAATTTGTCTGAACAAATGAGATTGCAGTTGAAAATTTCCTCCATAAAGACATCAGTGTATAGCACAGACTGATGGCTAACAGCAAGAACTGGTTGGAAAGGACATGACAGTACATTTGCAACAACAGGAAAGCCTTAAAGAGGACCAGAAAAACGAAAAGCCTGTATTTGGTTTATATTACTTCTGCACCAAATGCTAAGGCTGACCTCTGCCAGCTCCATCCAGTCTTGTGGTCAGAAGGGACCCAAAAGAATGACAAGTACAGTGGGGATGAGGTCATTCTTCCACATGGGATGGGGATGATGCCTTACAGAAATGCTTCTGCCTGCTCTTCTTTGAATCACCTTGATTCACACTGATTGAAAGACAGAACATGGGTGTTTGCATCAAAGCCTCTCCCTCTGCTGGTGTCAGTTTTTAATCCCACCTGGGAAGAACAATCTGCTGGGTGGGCTTTATTTCTTTCACAGGAAAAACCATATGGTTTTAGTCTGTGGCACCTACTGCAGTGATAAGAGACAGATCTGGCTGTGGCAGTGTCACAGACAAAAAACTTAAGATGGCTTTACAGTTGGTAAATATGCTATCTGGTAACATACTTCTGGGACAACACAGAGGCCAGAAAATGCTGCAAAACCTGCTTCAGAAGCGGAGCCTGCTTGAGTTTTCCATGACAGATTGCTCCAAGGATCCAGACTGGCCATGGTCAAACCTCTGACCACCACAGAGGTACAGACCAAACGACATACTCCATGGAGTGACCTGGAAAGTTACATTTCAGTGCAATCCCATACTGGGAGAAATTGATACTGATATGGAAAAGTTATTTGGGAGGGTAAGGAGAACTAAGACACTGAACATAAAAACATGTCCTTTCCTCTCTGACTTCCAAGTTACCCAGACTTAACTTGCACCATGAAGATAGCATGCTTGCCCTTTCCTTTTCACCAAATGATCTACTATGAGACTTTCTTGCCAGCTTGTTTAAACAGTGCCACAGCTGTGACTATTTGAGAAACACAGAGTTAAAAAACCAACGTTGGATCTTGTGGCAAGTATTTTTAAAAAAACCATTACCAGTGCACTATAGATAGACAGGTGTGCTTAGTTTTAGGAATCACTGAAGAAGTCTTTATTTGGTCTGCCCCTTCTCCTATCTGCCAAGATTTAGCATCTCAGAAGCCAGCCTGAAGCTATCAAGAGATCTCAGAAAACATGGAATAAAAAAGGGGTTGACAAGAAGACCAATGTGTCAAACACACATAGAATATACTTCCAAACTTTTACAAAAAAGCTGTGCTCTTTTTTGACCAATCGGTCACCCAGCCTCCTATAGATAGCAATAGGGAATTAAAACTCCAGTTAGCAGTCCTTCATTCAAAGGCCATCTTTTCAGTTAGTTTTCAGACTTGCACTGCCACTAACAAACCCCATGAATTAGGAAAACACATTTTCCTTGACCTGCAAATGATTGCATCAACCATATTCCTTTTAATACACAACTCCCCATCACTACAGTTGCTGACACAAACATCATTACATTTTAACTTCAAGAGGATTTACTTGGACCAGAGGCAGCCAGCAACAGAAGAATTTTAATGACTGTGGGAGGATCGTTGGTATTTTAAGAAGTCTTCTAAAATCTTTTGAAGAATTTGAGATAAGTAAAAATAAGTGGGGCAATCTTTTCACTAAGTACTTCGCACCATGTTTTCACATAGCAGAACTGACTTCCACAACTGCACAATGAAGCTGGAAAATCTGAATAGAGAAGTAAAACTTAAAAAAATTCTGACACAAAACCAAATGGCAGGGAAACCATTCTAAAGAAGACAGCAAATGAATCCTTCTATTGCAAGCTCTGGTTTTTATTCTCTTTGCTCACTGCAGCTTTAATTTCATTAGCTTGCAAAGAAGCACTCAATTCGCAGATCAGATTTGTCAAGGATATAGGGACAACATGTCAATAACACAAAACATTAACCAAATTTTTAAACAGCAGCCAAATGCTCAGTGAGTTCCTCGAGTGCAATCATACAAGCAATGTTTACCTACTGTTGCTTTTGATCTAAAGCACTATACTTCACCATTTGGAAGAAAATCACCTGCTGCCAGAAGTGCTGCTGGATTAATATACCTGACAACTGAAATTCAAGGGTTCAAAGGGTTCAGTTTCTTGAATTGTCCAGTGCATCCTTCGAGAAGGGCTGATTGATGTACCTGGACAGCAACTGCCACCTGTTGCCATCACAATGTCAAAAGAAAAGCCTCCTTGGGTATCCACCTTCACAAGAGGCCTCTGGACCCACCAGCGTCCTGAACGATGACACACTCTGCTTCAAATTATTCACCCATGTCTTCTAAAAAACCACCACACTTTGAACATGGTAAACTAAGGTGAATGATTGGCTGTTATTCTGTAACATTATCCTCCCTAGCAGTAAAAGACACTTGGAAAGGGCAACGCACACTCCCCCTGCAAAAAAAAGTGTCTATGATGTTCTTTCTTTTGTGGGAATATTAGAGACATGAGAAAGTGCTCTCACTGGATCCAAGGAAGAAAGGAACTCCAAACACTCTCACAAAATGAAAACTGTTTTTCAGTCAAATGTCCCCTGTATTTGGAGGCAGTCTTATTCTCTCTTTCTTCTGCTTACCTGCATTAGTTCAAACATCAAGCAGGCACTAAGAAAAAATTATGAGTGGATTAGCAAGCAGATGCTTTTAAATGAAGAGGTTGATACAGCCTGTTCTCTTTCTCAGTATAGTTATGTGAATAAAATCAAATCAACCTGTACATTTACATGCTCTCAAATACAGTCAGAAAAAAAGACCTTGTTTTGTTCAAAGCAAGTATTTATATTCAAAACCTCAGTCAACTGGCAGATAATGTTATGTTTATCCTCTCTGCCTACTCCACCTTGCAACGTCCACACAAAATGAGCTTGACATTCAGATGAGTTTCAGTATTACAGAAAGCAGTGTCAAAACTCTCACTTTACTCAGTGGAGGCAGGTTTTGCTTACTTGATTCTCTTCTCTCTCTCTCTCAGCAAGGAACTGCTTGTTTCAAGCAATTTTAGGCATCCTCAAAGCAAGAAATGTTAAAAACACTAGATTTTGCTGGGCTGTCCTTCTCCCTCCACTTCTTCCCTGCCCAAATGCAAGAATAATTTCCCCTAAGTTACATTCCAGTATGGCATACTGAAGGATATACATCTGTGATTTTGTTTTGTGGGTTTTTCCCCCTGTGTTTATTTTTGTTTGTTATAGAGGCAAATTACAATGAGGAAAATGGCCCAGGAATTTACTGCTGATATATTTTACATTGTTAGGAGAACACATAGTTTCCCAGAGAGAGGTCCCAAGTTTTTTATCAGCAAGATCCCACCTTTGCTTACATTTATCCCTGTCAAGAAGGAGTTTTGTTTAATATCTGTCACTAATTCCTGGCAACTAATATCCATACGAGTGGCATTTCACTTCAGAACAGTCTGGTACGAAAAAATCCACCAGTTAACTTAGCTATTTATAACAATGTACATGTGTGGCTATTATTGGTAGCACAGTCCAGTAATTTGCAGTAGATGACTACCTTGTAAAGTCTTGACTTCACAAAATAGAATTGTAGTTTGGTTCTTAGTAGCTCACTGCTTTTGAAATGAAGGGTATATAATTTAAACAATACCCTACAAATATTTCTCAGTGCAAAAATGCAAAAGGTGTTTTCTTTTCAATTACAAGAAAGGTTACATAAAAACTTACACAATTTTTTTCACATTAAAAATGCCTATGCTTTTTGCCATGAACAAGAAAAACATTCCAATGCCATAAATACATTTTTTTTTTCAATCTATCAACCTGATTGTTGCCCTTTAAGAGCCGTAGTGATGTGTTCTACTTTAAGAACTTGTCCATAAAAAACTTGGTACCCCTCACATGTTACACATTTCATACTGCGCTTCAAAGAAGAACCTTATATACATTGTGACTAAAGTACTGTTTATTTCATAATCTAGTCAAACATTGGAATATAGTCTATGCTTTTCTACTTTCCTGCAGACTTTACAAAGAGCTTTTTTTTCATAATTAAAACAATCGGCATACACACAGAACATGCATTCTCTAACGCCAGTAATGAAAGTAAGAAGAGTCAGTTTCCATGATCTTCCTGTTGCCTGTGTTAGAAAAAAAGACTTTTGTTTCTACTGTAGTTATGGCAGTGCCACTAAGGATACAAAGACTAGAGCACAGTTTTACTCCCTGCACAGAAAATGTTCAACACAAGCATGCTGATGGTGATACATATTACATGTCTATTAAATGATAGGCTTACTTTTATCCCCTTTACTCCCTTTTTAAAAATACTAAGTGGCTACATGTAAATGCAGTGAAGCAGTTATAAGCTTAATTAATTAGAGTTGATTCAGACTGGCACCAAGATGCAGCAGAGTCCAACAAAGTCTCAGCGAAGCTTTCCATGAGCAATGGATGACCTCTGCCACAAGGCATATACCTTCTACTCTGTGCAAGTAGAAATCAAAGGTCTTGCAGCCTGGCCAGTCCTGTAGACGGGGAGGTCTGCCCTGGTGTGCCAGGCTCCCTGGAAAAGATGCACTTGTAGTCCATTAGTGTTTAAGAAAACATTGTGAGTGGGTTACCTTCCCCAGGGCCATGAGCTCACCCGCTCCATGATGTAGCCTGCTGCTCTTTGTTGGTCACGTGGCTGGCTGTGGTTTTACACCACAGAGTGGTCATTGCTGTGGACACCAGCCAAAATAGTGTGGTTGAGTGAGGACGCCGATCGATCTGAGCCTTCGGTGGGGCCATTGGCACTCTCATTGCGCTGGCAGCAGAGGATCTGCTTGAAGGTTGCACTCATTTCCTTGTCCCGGTAGGAGTAGATGATGGGGTTCATGGCAGAGTTAAATTCTGCCAGGAGCAGGAAGAATTTTTCATAGGCCAGAACGTTGCACTGGGGACAGCAAACATCGAGGAGCAGCAAGACTAATCCTGGGGTCCAGCAGATTATGAAAGCACCTAGGAAGACAAAGAATGGACAAAACCCAACAAACCTCACAAATATACTAATGCACCATTACTTGTCAAAATACAACAAGAACCATCCATGTGGAAGTGGCAATGGTTAATTTCCTCTTTCAAGAGCATCTTCCCACACTCTTTCTTCACTGATCTGATGAGAAGGGATGCCTTTCAAAGATCTGTAAATGGTTATGGGAAGCACATCAAAAGAGCAAGGCACACCCCCATGTCCCATCCCCACCCTCCCTCCCATCTGAAATTCTGCTTGGCAGATACATTTGCATTTAAAGTTGATAATGAGGAACACTTTTTCCCTTCAGCTAGAGACCTCTGACTAATCAATCTCTTGATCAGGAGAAACAATGCTGCAATTTACTTCTCAAACTAATAACAACAAAACCTTTCTGTGAGTGCTGTGACTGAAGCATCAGTAATAGAAAAAGAGTGCAGGCAGCAATTCTCAAGAAAAAGAAAGCCTGGGTCTTGTTAATCCCTTTCAGCCTCATTATGTAATGGAAAGTCCTAAACACACATCCTTCTTGCACTGAAATGCATCCTTCAACAGATCTTTTCTAAGGGCTATATTCAATTGAAATTCAGAGGCTTCTCAGGCTTCAATAGTTGTCAAAGCCAAAGAGCCTTACCCTGATTAAAATGCTCCCCTGCTCCTTTCTCTGTTTTGCAAAGCTGACGAGAACAAAGCCCAGACCAAAATTCAGAGTTCAATGACAAAATGAAATCAAATGCCTTTGTACTTTACTGGGAGAAAGTTAGAGGGGTTTTATATACAAGCACTGCTGGGGAAGCCATTACACACCAATCATATCAGAATGAAAATGAGGCACCTGAGTTTTTCCAGGCTGAGATGCTTGACTGAGGTGGAAACCAAAGTTTTATCATCAGTTAGCAGGATTAGTGCAGGCAGCAGCAACAAGGGCTTCCCAGCGCTACCGACTGGGAACTGTTTTCAAAGTGGTTCTCCTGTCATTGTGATATTTATTTGTTAACATACTGCTCCCATTTTTAATTCAGTGATGTTTTCTGCAGGTCTAGCAGCTGACTCAAGTCAGTTCCAACATCATACAGACTTTTTGCCATGCCTGCCAAGAAGGTGCTATTTTCAGTTTAGGCAGTGAGCTTGCTCACAACTGATGGAGCCACAGTGCCACTCTATGCCTATAACTTTGCTGACCAACAAAGCTACCCAAGGAAAAGAAGCTGGGAGGTGAACTGCCAGCTGCCAGTGCAACACACTGAAGCTTCTGACCAAATGACTTTCTAAGGGTCTGGCAGCAATTTTACAGCATGGGAAGGATGAAACTCTCCCACACTGAGGTGGCACTGAACACATGAATCCACTTCAGAGCTTTTGCTGGCTGCTCTTTTGGATTCCAGCAGTCCTAGAAAAGAGTACCTGAAACCCATGTAAAGGACTAAAGTCTTTTTTCCCATCTTTGTAACTATTCCCGTGAGAGTAGATAACTGCATCTCTTTATTTGCAGGATTGTCTGTGTTGATAAAGAGTCTGCCCTCTGCACTGAGAAGCTCTGCTGAACTGGTTTCTCCAGAAACCAAGCCAGTCATTCAAATTCAGCCACTTACTGCTGAAATAGTACATGTTGTATTCAGCCTCCTAGCTAGTGAGGCAGTGGTGGACTTTGTTCTAGCTTGAGCATGTATTTTCTTCATTATAAGCTGCCTTGGGAAAACAACATCAGAGACGGGAACACTGCAAGTCATGCGATCTACATTCAAGGACAAAAGGCAATGACAGCATCCTCACCAGGCCTGTAGCAGAAAAGTCCAATGTGGGAACAATGGAGCTGACAGGAAAGCTCTCAAAGCGTTGTTCAAAGTTGCAATTGAAAGCTTCCAATTTTCCAGCTTCTTTTTTTTAAAATCTGTTGTTGAGAAACAACAGAACATTTTGTTCACATAATTTCTGATACATTAAAAACAGCAACATGAATCTGTATGGTTGAGGCAGACAGGAATTTGCTCCTGAAAAAGCCCCAAAATCATCAAGAAAAGTTCACATGTAACCCACTGCACTGAATACTGATCTTAGGTGGAGTTTCTGAGCCTCTCTGGGCACCTTGGCATCTCAGATGGGTTTGATAACCTGCATGCTGAGGCTTGATTGACTGTACTCAAGAAAAAGTGGACTGTAGTTGAGCAAGCAACTAAATGTGCAGCTCATGTTACAATGAAAAATGATAAAAAAAAGGGGTTGCCTTCCCACCCAGCTCTGGAAGGACATCAATGTAGGGCAAGCTGTCGTTCTGCAGCTCATGCCAGGCCTGTAGCTTGGTCAAGAAGGCCATGCTGTCTAACTCCAGACCTGCTTAGGTAATGTGGGCTTTTCCACTGCCCTCACCCTCAGCCTCAGACCACACTGACTTTCTAACCAGTTTCCTCCATAGGGCAGCAATGGCAGCAGAGGAACACACAGCACCCAGGACCACATCTTTGTACAAACAGGGCTTTCTTCAACCGTCTAAACAGACTGCTCACTTGTTACTGGGAAGTAAAAGCCATTGAAGCCAGTCCCACACAGTCTAGTGGGTTTTATATTACTTTAGCCCCTGAGATTTTCCTAGCAAAACCTCCCACCCTATTAGTGACTCCAGCAGCTTATTAAGTGCTGCAAATGGTGACACATAAAATGCCTCAGGTTTGCTCACTTGTTCTGTAACTGTTAGTACGCTGGAAAATACTGGAAAGCATCACTCATGGTAAGGGCATGCTTGAGTCAGGTACAATGCAAGAAACACAAAAATGCCAGGCTCCTGTTACTTCAGATTTAGGAAAGTTCATCTGTGAAATATGGAAGGAAAACAAACCTTGAATTTTTTTTTATTTTTTTATTTTTTTTACTTCTTACTTGGAATATTTGCCAAAGTAAGTGAAAATTCAGGTTAAATTCTTCCCCTCCCGGAAATCTGTTGTGTGTTGATTTCACCAAGAATGAAGATCTAAAAATATCACGTTTAATAAAATAGTGAGATCCAAAAGCTTCTTGCTGTCATACACTGGAAATCCTTAGGCATACACCAAAATCTTGATGTATTTTTCTGCTCAGAAACAGAACTCACAGCAGCCCAAAATACAGTGTTAGTAGTTTCCAGGTAAATCCTAACTTTTTACAGACTTGGTCAAACCCAAGTTACAAAGACATACAAAGCAGAAATCCTGTATTCAGTAAATCAAATCTTTGTGGATATGCCACTGTTATAACATGGCACTAGGAAAGCCCAACATGCATAAATAAAAGTGCAGCTTGTATATCCCTGTGTGGCTAAAAAGCACTGTTGCTTAGACAGAGAGCACCTTGGGATGTCACCTCCAATCCTGGCAGTCCTTAGAAGGCATTGCATGAAGCTGAACAAGCTGTCCACTTGTAATAGGAGGAATACACCTATGGTGCACATCCAAGGTCTGCCCTGAGGTTCTGTCCACAGAGGGATGGGTGAGGAAGTCATGAGGCTGAGAGGTGAATGGCTAGATATTAGACAGGAAAGCTTCAGGGAACAAGAGAAATGGCACTTAAAAGATTTAAGGACACAAGATGAAAAGGGTCCCCATGGACTGAGAAGTATGTTTTACAGCAGGAAATATGAGTTACAACAAAACAATTATGACATTAATCTAATTTTCTGTTGCTGTATGATACTTCTCACTCAGGACTAAAACTCCAGCTTCTTGTGCATTGTCTGCCTTGAAGAGCTGTGGCAGAAATTCACTGGGGGCTTTCCAATGATCATGATATGACTACATCACACCAGTCTTGAACCCAAAACTGGTGCACCAGTGCAGATTGTGTTTCCATAGTAGCTGGATGCTTAGAAACATGGCCTCACAGCAAGATTTGATTGCAAGAGAGTAAAAACTGTTGTGGGCAGTAGACGTATGAAACCAACTATAATAAATCATACAAAAAGAGTAGAAGAACGAGAGAGAAAACAACTGCAAAAACCTGTGACAGAAAAGAGTAAGCTACGTGAGAATAAACACTGATGAACTAGTCACTCATTACTAGGATACCAAATTGGATGGCTACTCACAAAACTTCTTGTGTTAGCAGGAAAATTGTTTCCTATGCAGTGCCCTTTTTTTTTTTTTTTCTTTTTTGTCTTTTGCCTTGGACAGCCTATGTCCGTGTTTATTCCATGAACATTTATTATCCTCTAACTCGAAACAGCAAAATAAAACAAGCACTTCTGCTTCTGCCAAGTCACAAAGTGTTGTCCCTCCGAGGCTCTGGAGAGACGCAGGTCTTGTTAATACACACCTATTCTGAAACACCCATTTACTACTGCTTAACCATATTGTGTGCCTTTTGCGCACCCTCTTCTATCTATCTTGTGTGTTAACCCTGACTTAGTGATTTCTGGCATGGGCTTACACTCCCCCAGTGAATTCCTTGGTCTGCATGGAGGGGAAAAATATTAAAAGGGCCTCTTTTAGGCAGTGAGAGTAGAAAAGGAAAAAAAAAATCTCTCGCGTGATTGCAGTTTTGTTAAGATTACAGAACACAGTAAGGCACTATCATATCAAAGATAGAAAAGATACATTACAGCTGAACTGCAGGAACATTTACAATCTGCTTCTGTTGCCCACCTGCTGTTGTCCACCCGCTATTCTCTCCAAATCCCACCCTGCCCTCAGAGTGGGACTTGTGGCAGGCAGCTGCACCACCTCTTCCTCTCGGAAAATTGACTGAGAGAGGAAAGGACACTGAGCATCACTGTTATCACAGTTACCAACAGGGAGAATGGTTTTTCTGCAGGCTGAAAACAGTGATATGGGTGAATGGTTTGTTTCATTTAACAAAACCATGGCTAAAAATGGGCTACAAAAATGCCTGGCATTTTCTGCATCCTGGTGCAATCCCACTCTCAGCAGGGAAAGCCATTTGCTATGCTAGCTGAGGAGCAAGCTCATCAGCTGGCAACACAACTACCCTCCTTCATGTCCTAGCCATCTGTAAGCTGTATCAATGATCCTCCTTATCACACTAAGCATTGTTTTGTGCCTGGCATGAATAGAGAGAAGTACTGCATGCAACAGATACAATAGTCCTTATTTACAGCTATGTGCTGTTTTTCCTTGACACAAATATTAGAGCATGAAATCTAAAATGAATGCTGAATTATTATATATGCAAAAGATCACGAAGATTGTTTATCATGCTGTACACATACAAATGTAGGAGTAATTCTTCTGTCTGACTTAATATTCCCCAATTTTGCCACAACATTAATACCATACAGCTTATAGTTCTTGGTAGATGAAAACACAGATGTTGATTTTTTT
Source organism: Syndactyla subalaris (assembly GCA_035584875.1). Classification (NCBI taxonomy): domain Eukaryota; kingdom Metazoa; phylum Chordata; class Aves; order Passeriformes; family Furnariidae; genus Syndactyla; species Syndactyla subalaris. The sequence goes on from JAWMRD010000085.1 coordinate 22,744,279, forward strand.
TGTAATTTCTGATGGAAATAATTAACATTTGGGTAACGCTTTCTTCCACCCATGCAATTTTTACGTGAAGAAATAAAATGTGAATACCACAATATGGACCAGATTAATAAATGTAAGATAACTGTATGCTAAACTTGGCAAATTCTGCAGAACATCATACATGAAAGGCTTGCCTCTCCATCCACAGATAGCAAAATATTCGAGGAGGATAACAGTAATGGAAAGTCCTTGAAAAATACCCCAGGTGGGGAACAGCAGCCTACAGGGTACCAGTAAGAACAGCCTTGTTGAAATAGTGATATCAAAACAGCCTTATTTATTGAAGGTGTCTTTATAAAAGGAAGCTGTATGAATTCTGAATGAGTGAGAGATTCTTAGCACACTCCTGCATTTTTGACTGAGGGCAAAACACTGCCTTCTCTGACATGTATCTGGGAGACTATGGGTGCCTTTGGGTTTCAAAAGTTTCTCTGGTGGGACTGTGTGGGAAAGAAAGAGGGGATACCTCCAGCAGTGTAAAACAGGAAATGAGAAACAAAGCAAAGGTAAGTTAAATCTACATTCATATTCATGCAACACTATCTTACATGTACTTCTCTATGATGATTTGAATCAACAGGACATGAGAATATAAGGGAAAATACAAAAACAGGTGGCATATGGAAGGAGCTGGGTGGTATGGGCCATCAGCTTGTCTTTAATAACACTATATGTGCCCCATCTCTAGGAATCCCTGTTCTAGTCTCCCATGAGCTGAGCAGCTCTGAATGCGCAGCTTACAGATAAAATCCTCACCTCAGCTTTACCAAGTATCTGAACTCCACATGAAAATGTTTGCCAGATTTTTATCACACCCATGGTTTGTAAAAGGATTTTAAATGAAACTGTTTCTGCCAGTATTGCATCTGATCCCTGATTTCACACCTTCTGCATAGCTCCATGCACATACACAGTCCAACCTCTTCCTGAGTCCTGTTCTGACAATTTGAGCTATCGAGTTTGGTCAGACTTTGCACAATAATAATATCTGGATCATGTAGGAACAGAGAAATCATGTTGAGCTCAAAAATGTATTTCCCCTTCCCAGCAGGAATACAGAATGTGTCTGCCTTCAACATCTGTCTTCACCTTTGAACTCCTGTGCACAGAATTTATTTGGTGTTCAAGGCATGGTTATCTTTGACAATAAATCACCACTTCTCTGAGGAACCTGTCTGCTTCCATATTGAAAAATTTATCTGATTTAAAACATGTAAATGACTTAACATGAAAGCAGGCTTGGGGCTCTGCCCATGCTCTGGCTGGGCTGGGAGGAGCAGCAAACCTTGACCACAAAGAGTGAAGTCAAGTATATGTTAGCATCACCTCATTCTGGACCTTAATATTTTGTATTTCACCTGTGTCTGTTCATCTGTCCATTTCTCATCACCTTTTTTTTTTTTTTTTTTCAGAAAAAAATAAAGCAAAAAACTCTTTCTAAATGCACACACAGTCTTGACCACAACTGATACTTCTGCTGGTGCACAGACAAGGCTACGGGTCTGGCCTATGCTCTACCAGCTCTCGTGCAATGCTCACATCACCACATTGCTCCTGACAATTTATCATTTAAATATTCAAAACTCCTTGGTTAAATCTTCAGGTTAAAGTTTTTCTTTTAAACCAGACACACTTTGGCACCTACATCTGCTACTCATGGGGCCAACTGAAAAAACACCTGACTCATTGTGGAGTTTCACAAGGTACTAACTACCATTAGCGAACAACTCCACTGATACCACTTGCTGCACAACCACCATCTTTGAGCATGGAGATGCTCAGACACAAAACACCTGTTGGTCAGTGGGGCTGCACCTACAGCCATCATGCCTTCCCTTATCTCGGTGTGGCCAATGCCTTTTGTCTTCTCTTCCTGCTTCAGTTTGCAGACCATAGGTGACGAAGAGCAGGTTTCCCTCAGTAGGACTTATCAATGGCAGCTGTGGGTGTCTGTGAGCTTGCTCTCAGCAGCACTTTGTGCTTACTGCCCTGAGTGCTTGCTGCCATGTCCTGGAGGCAGGGTATGCTGACACTCAGCCGCTTGGCTTCCCTTCTGGAGGTCCTGTCTGCTGGATGTCTTCCTACCTGGATGCAAAGTGGCCTTTTTTTGGAGCTTGGCACTAGCTGTGGATGTTTCCAATACCACATGGGTCTCCAAGCACTTGCGTATCCCTGTATCTGAGGCTTTTGAAGTTTGAAACTACAAATGAACAGAAAAGCCTGGGGAGGACTGAAAACAAAACAAGACTGAAGAGAAAATACGACTGGGCAGTAGCAAGCTGTCAGAACTGACCTGTTTATTCCACTGGTGCTCATCAAACTCTAGCCCAGGCTAAGTTTCTTGATGTCATTCCCTGCCTGATGCTCGCAGTCCTGCAAAATGGGTTCACCGGTCTCCAGACAGCTGATTCAACTGCCCCCAGGTATTCCATGGCTGACATCGCTGAAGGGCAACTCAAGTGCTAATGCAAATGGAGGAGACCAGGACTGTTTTTTAACTGACAGCTGCAAAACAAAGGTGTTTGAATAGCCCTTGTTTTGAACATACACTTGTAATGGTTTTAAAGAACACCTTGCAAAGGCAGCATGCACAAAACACTTTTTAAAAGTGAAAGCAAAAGCTTGAGCCCATGGCAATTTATCTGCATCCACCTGAATCCCTCAAATCAAGAAAAACGGAATTTACCTCTGATCTAGTGACTGCAGGAGAGAGATGGTGCACTGCACCCCGGCAAAGGGAAAAACTAAGCCTTTTATCTATAAAAAACATTTTAGAAAAAAACAGGTAATCATTAGATGCCAATGGTCAGGATTCCAACTGATTTCTAAATTCATAAAGATATGTGAAGCTAATTTCCGAATAAAAGTTCGGCTGTTGTCAAAGCACTCTGAGTATTTGTCTCTGCATAAAGACAAAGAGTGGTCCCTGTGGAGTTTCTCTGTTGCCAAAAAACCTGACACACAGAGTTATTTCAACTTTTGAGTGTTTTACACAAGTTGTTATGCTTTATTTTGAATGAAAATGCTTCTATACACCCAAATCAGTTCTGGGAGCTGGGCTAGAAAAAGAACACATCATCATTGTCACTGTCATCCGCAGCTCCTGGTACTTGTCTTCCTGGGTCATGATGACAAAGGACAAAGAAAAGCAGTCAAGAGATGTCTGGGGAAAACCAGAACTAAAAATCATAGAATCACAGAAAGACTTGGACTGGAACAGACCTTAAACCCCATCATGGGCAGGGATGCCACCAACTAGATCAGGTTGCTCAGCGCCCTGGCCTGGAACACTTCCAGGGATAGGGCAGCCACAACTTCTCTGGGTAACCTGTGCCAGTGCCTCACCACTCTCACAATAAAGAATTTGTTCTTAATATCTTATCTAAATTTACTCTCTTTACATTTAAAGCTATTCCCACTTGTCCTATCACTCTGCGTCCTTGTCAAAAATTCCTCTGCAGCATTCTTGTAGGTCCCCTTCAGGTACTGACAGGTGCCATAAGTTCACCCCAGAGTCTTCTCTTCTCCAGGCTGAACAACCTCAATACTCTCAGCCTCTGTTTCAGCCGTCTGATCATCTTTGTGGTCCTCCTTTGGATCTGTTTCAACAACCTTCACTCCATACCTGGCAACCTGTTTTCATTCCATAGTCCAAACTCAGCCAGTATGCTCTTTAGAGGTTCTAATTGCTCATTGTCATGACTGGGGCCAGACCCAACCCTAAACAGCAAGATCCCTCTCTGAGGGGTCTGGGCCAGACTTTCCAGTCCCAGGCATGGGGCAGCTGGAGGTGACCAGGTCTGGTGGCAATGTGAACGTGCCCATGCAAAAATGAAGGCTCACTGCAAGAGGTCATCTGAGGCAGAAGCAAAAAAGCTGGCACCCTGCAAGCAAGGCTCACAGACTGGACTCTGTTCTGCCTGCTTCTGCAAGGTATATTTACAGTGCTTGGGATTTGGGTGTTTTGCCACTTCTCTAGTAGCTTCAGTCTCCAATCACAGAAAAATAATTCACAACCATGTTGAAAAAGCTCCATTCTACCTTTTCCAACAGAAACTCATATACCTTTGTGGTATCTTGGTTCTTTTCCAGGCATAGTCACAATGCTATGCTTGAACAATACAGATTGTTTGGTACATGAGATTGTTTAATTGTATTTTGTTTTGTTGTTAAGGACATTAAGTGTTACTGATATTATGTTTGGATAAACTCCAGTTGCAACACAAGATTCCAAATTAAGCACGGGTGGATGCAATTTAATATGTAAAAGATGCCTTTGACTCTTAGATAAGATGAAACTAATAATATTTAAAAAAAAAAATTAGCCCCTATCTATTTCCTTAATAGGAATAAAATTTGTTTCTGCCATGCTAATACCAGACTGAATAGGAGAAACTGTTACCAAAGGGTAGAGACACTGAAAATGACTATATTACACACCAGCTTTGTCTCACCTGCAGGAAAACTGCATGTGCTTTTATCTTTATATAGCCATACTGACATTTACCTGATTATAGCTATCTGGTTAAGCTGCAGTGGACAACCCTTGATGGAACTGCATTAAGACCAGTTACACAAAACAGGTTTAAGAAGCAGGACCCACTGTGATAGCTGTGTCTCTCTGGCTCCAGAGTGAAGCGGACAACAGGGGAAAAGGGAAGGTCACTCTAGGATAAATCTTCTTGGAAAAATCTGCCTGTCTTAGGACATGTTAGGATAGTCTCTTCCCCCCATAAACTTTCTATTCCTCATTTGAATGTTAACAAATCAAACTACTGCCTTAGGGCAGAAGCAGGCTTGGAGAGACTGTGCATGAACAACAGCACTACACTAAACTGCCTTTACACCTCACCACCCAGGCAGTGTCAAGGTCATATGGACATTACTCAGGCTATGAGACTACCAGTGAGGCATCTACAAACAGCAATGATAAACGAGGGGTAGTGGCAGACACAGCGTTGCACTTCTCAGGAGAAACACTGAGTGAAGGACTACCCGTACTTTGATTGTGGTAAGTAAATACTTAAAGATTATCAGAAAGTTAAATTCCAGGTTCTAGTACTTATTTCTAAATGTACTTGTTTAAAGCTATTCAGATGAGGCTGAAAATATATTCAGGCAGAAAATATAGTTTATTGTCTATATTTCCACATTAAAGATGAGACATAGTTTAAAGGGATGCAGCTACCTCTTGGTTCTCACAGGTGTCTCTGGATTCCCCATGAACATCTGGTTTTCCCTGTCTGGACAAGATGCCCTCATTCTGTAATGTAGGTCTTAGAGAGAATGAAAGTTTATTATTTAATCAAATTCTATGAAACTTGTCTCTGATTCATTAAAAATACTGTAATGCAGAAAGAAGCACTGCAAAAGCATAGAGTAGGTACTTTTCGTCCCATCAGAAGAGTGTTATGTGTCCTGCAGCACATAATTTTACTGTGGTAACAACACTATTTCCCATACTTCAAGAGGGAAATTCAGTAAACAGACTGGAAATATTTCATTGCTGGTGGTAAATAGACAGATTCCAGTGGCAGCTTCTCTGTGATTTCCTTTTTTATTTACCATTACAGAATCTATACTGTTTTAATGTTTTCAGACAAACACAGAAGAGAGCATTAATAAAATTTATCCTCTATTTCAACTCACATAATCAAGAATCACATTGCCAAATCGTGCATTACACTGAGGAAAAAACCGTGCATCTTCAGGTAGCTCTTTCTCCCATCACTACACATCGGTGTAGGTTCTGGAAAGGGAGCTACATACTCATCACTACAAATGAGGGAAGCCCAGTCTCGCCCACTTAGAGGGTTAGCCATTAAAACTGCTTCTGGGTTAGATGAGTGATGTGTCCTCCTCCCAAAATCATTGTATTTATTGGAGATGTGAACTTTTTTCAGCATACTGAACTGATCCTTGTGTTTCCATTGGCTTGCAGGAACAGCCGTCTACCTTTGGCAGTCTCCTCTGCTGTTCTAAATTTAACCCTGCTAAGAAAAGTATGGCACCTAAAAGCATCCAAGAATAGTGCTTGCACTGTGTTAGCACCACGTATTCAGTCACTGGCTTAAAGATTTCTATACAAATAACCTCTGAAGCTGCAAAAAAGTAGCACTATCATGCTATTTCCAAGATTGCTCAATCTGCTTGTTTCGGAGGATGTGACTCTTTTGACCTCTGGCAGACAGTTTGCTCCAGTGTCCTTATAAAAGACCGTAGATTTTGGCCATAATAAAAAAGAACAATGGTGAAGAAGAAAAAAAAGGCACTAAGTCTTCTCTTTCACTTAGTCCCACCCACTCGTGAAGGAGCAACTGTTTAGCAGCAGAATACTGAAATAACTGTGTATGCAAAAAACTGGGCTGATTCCCAGCTGCCTTCATCTCTTTCAGAGGTGTTCATGAAAAGTGTCAGACAAAGGTCACTTAAATCTGGCCTCTATCTGCCACGCAAGGAAGACAGAGGTGTCAGCATTGATGTTTTCTCTGTAACATACCTTGCCTGCAGCCCAGCTTTGTCCTGGTCTTTTGCTGCTGGGCATAAGCAAGCCACCTCTGTTCCTACTGAACTCTTGGCCTCTCTAGTGAGACTGTCAAAGGCAACTGTAATTATTTTCTTCCGTCACCTGTCTTCAGACTAAGGGCTTGTCTCTCAAGTGACACAGAGAAGGCAAACTGCTGCTCATGGCTGCACTCACGAAAGGGCTCCCCACTGACCTCCTGGTGAACACACTGCTTCTGCAGGGCAAGAGCTTAAAAATGCTTCCCTTTTAGCACTGTCTGCTTGCCAGGGACTTCAGTCCTCAAGGGATAAAGGATTTAAATGTCATCCAATGTAAAATCATTGCCAGGTGAAAATGAATCCATCTAGAAGTTTCCAATATACAAAAGACAATTTAAACAATTCTCTAAGATGCAGACTGAGATGATCTGGTAAAAATGCACTTCAACATTTTGTACAGCAGGATACAACTTGAATTTTTAAAATAACACTAATAACAGTTCCATCAGATGTGACAGATCAGTACAGTGCAGATCACATCAATGGCTGCCAGAGACAGAAGATACCTGTGAAAACATTTACTTCACACTTGGAATGCCTGAGACGGCATGCAGACAATGACAAAGCAGTGGCATCCAAGAAGCAAGCCTAATTTGTTTTGTGTTGTCTGATGGCCCTTAAAGCTGTCCAGTCCTCTCTGACTGATCCCCCATGCTATGCCCTTCACCAGCCACACCTGTGCAGCACTGCCACCCTGATCACTCTCTGGGAACAGGTTCTAGGTGCAGTGCTGGGATGTCTGCTCCAAGAGAGGGGACAGCATTCAAGCAGGGAGTCAGACAGTCAGACACCAAAGAAACTGCAACTCTACTGACTCCCACAAGCAGTTGTAAAAACAAACAGTTGCAAATGGTACAGTGGCATTGAAAGCCAGCCTCTAACAGGAAAACAAAAGCCTTCTCCACACTCTGTGGCAAACCACAAGAAGTTCTGCCAAGGTTATAAGTCCTAAAGAAAGCTCTTAGTATGTCCAGGCCATCTACTGTATTGCATCCTTCTGCTTGAAACAGTACAGTGCTGTGATCATGGATGCAGGGTTGTGAAATAGAAAACCAAACAAGTGTAAGATCAGCTGTCCCCTGATGGAAACGAGTTGTCCCCTGAAGAACTAAGACTGCTATCAAACCATAAAGGCAATTTCCAGTTGCATTAGTTTCATCAGCTGCACATGTCTGCCGCTCAGATATGGGGCTGAGGAGGCAGTAAATTGACAGATTAGCAGATGGGGTGAAACAGGGCCAAGAGGATCAAAAATCCTCCTCAAATTCTTGCTGCCAGCTTTTACACTACTCTGTGTTAAAAAAACCCCAAACATACAGCACCAAGCAGACAGGCTGTGCTCACTAGCAGTGCTCAAATGTACCAGTACATGTCCAAGAGGTAGAACCTGGAGACACAGGAAATGTGTTTTATTGCAATGCCAGCTAATCAAAGCAACTACACTTAGTACTCCTCCTCCAACACGCACACAAAATTGTACCAGTGGGATCATGTATGTTTTAATTCACCATTGCTCACAATAGTTCAAGTCAGATTATTCTGGGACAGACATTCTGATGTATGAATTTTCAAGACTTCTGCAACTGACTGTAGGTTTGGTTTTTTTTAGCAGATACTTGTGGGCTTGCACCTAAAGCAAACAGGAAGCTGCAAGAGATAATCTGAGACCTTCCAGGCCAAAAGGTCATCCACTGAGAAACTTTTTGGTTAAAAAAAAAAAAAAAAAAAAAAACAGATAAAAAAGCTATTAGTACATTTTAAGATAATTGCTCGAAAAAATCCTTCTACTCAGAAAATGAATAGCTTCCAAAAAGTACCTCTGGTGTTCTAAATGAAATATACAGCTTTTTTTCCTTCTTCAGGAGGAAGAAGGAAAAACTATTAACTATTAACTATTCTGCAATGTACTGAAGGCGCTAATTAGAGGTGACTTTTAAAAAAATAAAGTGTTTTAACAATGTAAAAAATATTGAGACAACACTGAGGTAAACTCCAACACAGCAGTAGTGCATAAGGGAGATGCACAAAGGAAAAGCCCTCATGCAAACTTGTATCAGCCTTTGCTGGACTTCATTTGAAGCTCCTGATGATACTTTCTGGCTTCTCCTCATATTTCTACAGAGCTCAGAACAGTGGCCATAAAAAAGTCAGGCTAGAAAAATTAGAGGTGAATTCAGGAAGGCAGAAGGGTCATTGCAGAGCTGTAGGAAAAGCCCATGCCTCCAGCTGCTTGTCTTTAACAGGCAGGCTTTGTAGCCTGGAGACTCATCACAGCTGTGCCTCAAATAATGAGCCAAGTCAACCAGCACAGCAATCTTCAGATCTGCTAGGCTCTTAACTAGCTGTTCTGGAAACTATGAAGGGAAAAGAAGAGCACATGTTTTTCTGTTTCTGGTATCTTCTAGGAGAGGCAAGCAACTAGGCATATGTGCACTTACTTGCCCCTCAAAATTAATCAGCATTCAGCTTCCCTATCCATCCAGTGACACCACAAGCATCTTTATTTGCATCAGTGTTCTTGCTGTTGTTCTGCCATCCAAACTCTGATATTTTAACTGTATTCATTAATGCTCTATCTATGCACATGAGAACACAGGGCAGTGAACAGGGAATGTCAAGAACTTCCAAACTGACATATTGCAAATTTGGTGACATGGTATTTTCAGCACATATTTTTCTGAAAACAAGCATTATCAAAATAAGCACTTACTGCTTATATTGATCAGTCTACTATCTTGTCTGAAACTACAAGTCTTGGGGATGGTCCTGTCAGGCCTAAGAGTTGGACTCAATGATCCCTGTGGGTCCCTTCCAACTCAGCATATTCTGTGATTCTGTGATCTCCTCACTCATAGGGATGCTTATTAGGTAAGACTTGAACACTGAGCTTTGCTGACTGCTTCTTTGAGAAATTCAGAAAGCTAGCTTTGGTCTGTTACCATACTTTCAGAAAGACAAACTCATTTTGCAGTTTAATGCATTTGTTGCCATATTATTCATAATTTAGGTATTCATGCATGCTTCCACAAAGAGTGTATTTACCATGAGCAAGCTAAAGAGAACGTTCATCTCTGTTGCTAATTAAAGTACATTATTTTGCACTTACCTATGAAAGCCTTTGAATGCCACCATACTTCTACTCCGGCCATGAGGGTTCACTGAGTGCTTGTAGTGTATCATATAGTATTGTACTACTTGTGAATCTGTAATAGTGGTAGTTCTTATTGAACATGACTAGACTTAAGAGTGCTGCATTGGCTCCGTATTTCTATTGCTTAGCAATGAATTGGCTACAACCCAGAAACCAAGCCCAGGCACTGCCATCCCCTTTGATATCTGAAGGCCAGCTGGAACACAAGGGGGTTTATTTTCTGTTAAATTTCCTTATGTGTCAGAAAAATTTGCCTTACTCTTAATGTGAGAGCATCATGGAGGCATGTTGATCAGCTCCTGAGTGCTCATGGACTCTAAGCAAGTACTGGAGCCAGAAGACACTGCCACAAAGAGGGCAGCTTTTTTCACAGCAATAATGGACCCCCTGGAAAAGCCTCACTCCAGGGGTACAAATTGCAATATGAATATATACCCTTTAATCAAAAAGAATGAAAATATTCTAATACAGTTCCTCCATTTAAATGAAAGAAAAAATCATATATGAAGCAAATTTCCAAGTCATTAAATATTTTCAGATATTTCTGCTATTGGTATCTCTCATGTTGGTTCATGAAGTTTCCAAACCTATTGCTAGCCTGGAAACTCTTTTCTCACAGCTCTTTAAAATGCTGACAATGTCTGTCATTTCCAAGCACTTTGTGTTTTATTTTCCTGAGGCAGGAGAGATAGAGGTGTTTAAACAAAGAAAATATACTATGTGGACTTTTCTGGTTTTTTTTTGAAAGTGGTCAGTCTGTGTCACAGAAGTAGAGGAGATGGTTTCAAGATGTGACAAGATACAGCTCTTATTATCACAGATTTCAGCACACACAGATCTCCACTATATCACTCTACTGCACAATGCTGCCTGCGGAACTGCGTATGTGTACCTTTACAGGTAATTATCATGATACTAGTGCCTTTTCTATGCAGTGTACTAACACTACTTTCTACTAAAAATCCCCAATTTAACTCTTTACAACAGTAAAAGAAGCCTTCTGCTTGGGCTGATTTTTTTGTTTGTTGTACTTTCTGCTTTCTAACATACACCTGAAGAGATTCTCAGTGGAATTGCTGCATCCATTAGACATATCTCACTCATCTGCTTGAAAGCAGCCACAGCAAAAAGAGGCAGGGAACTTAAACTTCAAGTGAAAAGGATATCAAGCTTCTCTAATAAAATCTCTGGAAAGTATATTTTCTTTAGCAATTTTTGTTATTTTTGGGGAAATCTGTACTCAACAGTCCAATGTGCCATGGACACATCCCATAACTGATACTTTGCAAGATTCCCTCTACTGTAGGAGTCAAGGGTAACTTTTTACAGTCAGCCTGTGGATCAAGGAGACAACTCTGCAAGCTCTGGGGGGAAAAGCATAATGTTTCAAAGTGAAGTACATAAAGTACAAAGCTTATGAATGGGTAACAGTCAGAGTTTTAATATATTTCATCACTGTTTTAAGGTCAAGGCCAGGTTTGAAAATCTGGTTCATGTCCCTGCTGAGATTTCAACAATATTTGCAGTGAAATCCTTGTGTTTACACAGACAAATGCAGAACTTGTGCTTCAGCCAATTCTCCCCACTCGTTTTAAGTGAAGGTGTTAGAAATTTGAGGCACTGTTATATGCACTGTATCCTGGAAAATTGCTGTATCTGTGGCTGATAATCCCTCCTGATGATAAATATTCAAACAGGAGGAATTTCTTTATGGATCAAGCCTTAACTGGCCATTATTTCTGTGCGATCTACTTTTTCAATTACTGATGATCAGTTGGATCCTGAACTGAGGAACTGGAAGTATGAGACAACTACATTAAAATAAAGTAATGTTTTAAATTTTGGTGTTGATTTTCCTGGAAGACTGAGGAGAGGTTATAGTCTCCATAGAATGACAGTTTTGAGGAACTTGAAAAGACACATATTCTTTGCAACATTAACCAGAGAATGAGTCCCAGCCCTGGCTGGTTTTTGTGGGCTCCAATGGACCCAGAGAGAACTACCCAAAGCAAGAAACCCAACCCTTAGCTCTCCAAAATATCAGCAGCAACAGTAAATTGACCTGTCCTGGCCAGTGGCCAAGGGCAGCAGGCTCTTTTGCACCTGGGTGCCCCTCTCTCTTGGATTATCAAAGCCAGGGAAGCTGGGAAGCAAATGCCTGCCTACCCAGCAGGCAAGGTACTCAATACGCCTCCTGCTGAGGTACTTCTCTCCTTCAATCAGAGAGATATATCAATGAGAGGCATTAATGGTGAATATCTAATTGTACTATTTTCTAAACTTGCCAAGGGAAAAAAAAGTTCCATATCTAAAATTAATGGGGGACTCTTACAGATTGTTTTTTTTTTTTTTTTTCAGTTCCTAGCAATTCAAAGTTTCTAGGGAATTCAGAATGTCTTCTAAATGTATCCAACTTGCAGATGGGCTGCAGGGTATGAAACAGGCAATTTGAGAAAAACAAATGAAGAAACAAAACCCTAAAGCATTTCAAAGGCCAAAAATCCTCCACCCCTAAACAATTCAGCAAAAGCATAGTGAATTAAGAGCACCCTGTTAATTAAACCATGTTGGCTTGTAAAATCAACATCAGTCTCCACAAAAGAAATGCAAGAGGTCAAATCTTCAAAGCATATTTCTAGTAACAGTTTGATTAGATCTAGTCTTGTGGTTTAAATACATCTATTTTTAATGCACACTGGAAAAAAAACCCATGGTATTTCTATTGGCAGGGTAAAAATGGAACAGATGCTTCTATTATTTCACAACCTGGTGCCAAAAACTCAGGAAAAAAATAAATTTGCTCTTCTTACAGGAGTAAATATCTATATACTGGATATTTATGCCTATGACAAGGATTTGCAGAAAGGTGGCTACACTTTATTTTCTGGAAAGCAGCCTGGAATTGATTTTCTCAGCCAGGAGAATCTGGCAGCCTGATCCTGCTCAGAGGCATGCAAGATGGGGCCCCCAGGGCTGCAGGACAGGTAGTCTCAACTGTGATGGCCCCACAACATCCTCCCAAGCTCAGGCTCCCATATCTTATCCTGGTAGTTGGGTTAGCTTTCAGAGGTGCTGTTCCTGCCTGCCTGCTGAATACGGGCAAGGCCAAGAAGATAAATTTAAAAATAAAGAAAGGGAGTGGGGAGGTAGGAACAGATGGAGGGAAGAGGGAGGAGTGTGAATAATAATAATAATAATAAAAAAAAAAAATAAAGAAAAGGAAAATCTCACAGGAAACAGCATCAATCAGTTACTGTGTTCTATGGAATGTGCTTAAAAGCTCACATTTCTGGAGTGCATACAGCTTTATCCACACCTCTCACACTAGCTGGTAGAGTAAGCAAGGCCAGTGCTGTGTACCTGAAAGCCTTCTGCTCTTTAACAGTAGTACACAGCAGCACAAGATCAATGCAGCACTCATGCATTTGATGGGTGAATAGGCTGAAAGCTGAAGTGTTCATCTAAAGAATGTTACATTACTTATTTCAAGTTACCTACTTCACTTTGTTTGCTTACTTAAATTGGCCCCTTCTCCCCCTAGAGAGAACCAAGCCAACCTTTCTGCTGGAAAGACAGAAACCTGCACAACTAATTTTGTGCAGAATACTAGCTAAACAGACAAGGATCAGATGCAGATTACCCTCAATGAACAACTATTTTCAAACTCCATGTTCTACACAAGCCATATAGCGTACTAACCAATATGCAGTCCCTTTACCTTATTGTGTGTGTGTGTGTGTGTGTGTGTATGTGTATAACAACAACAGGAAGGATCTAAGCTACAACATACTCTGATATTACTCTCTCTTTGTTGAAGGAGAGTAAATTCAAAATTTAATTAAAAGGCCAAATGCATCCACAACACTGAGCATCAGGCAGCAAGCAAGCAACAAATGATTATCCTTGGTGCCCTACAGCTATGTCGCATGAAACAGCATCTATCCCAGGCAAGGGCTCTCTGGGAAATGAGTTGCAAAATAGAAAGTTGCCCAACAGGGACAAGCAGAATGATGTTGAGGGGCCGAGCAGGAGACGGACGTTATCCAGGTGGCCTTTTCATGTACCTCTTGTCCCTGAGGCATGGAGCTGACTTCAGAGCTAAATCCTGCAGACCACCCTATATTCTTCCACCAGAGCAAATGCAGAGCAAGCAAAAACCCAATTCAATTCCATTTGCTACGCTACATAACAAGCATGTTTATTGAAATAAATCCAACTGTGATCTCTTTGAGGAAAAATTAAATACATTTCACTGCTATATAGCACAAAAGATACTTCCAAAAGATGTGTTGTTAAAATAATCTTCATGGACCAGTGACACAAGTTCCAGAAACTAACAGAAATGCCAGTTCCTTCCATATTTCAAAATGTATGCAGTGCATCAGCTTCAGTGACCAAGGTACTGCACCTCTTCTACTCTCATCTCACACACAGTTGTCTCCTTTTCTCAAACAGTAATTATTGACTCCTCATCTTCAAAACAAGAACTTCAGTCAGGCCATTTTCTTGGTAAATGATTCTTCAGTTTCTTAAACGCCACTTTGAATGAACTCACACAGGGAGCAGGGAGTAGGGGGAGAAAGGGAAATATAAGTTTTTCCTTCCTATTACTGTCAACCTTAAAGATTTTTTTTTTTTTGGTCTTTAAAGCTTGTGCACCACCTACCATGTCCATCCTGCATGCTAAGATGGGAAGTCCTTTCAGCAACTGACTGGCATCTCTGTGGCTTCTAGCAGCACAACCTACCCTTCAGGTGATTTCTGGCAAGTCAGGATGAAGACCTTCTTCAAAAAGTATCTTCCTTGGCCCTGAAAGGTGAATCCACATCAATGCAAACCTCTTTCTGTTTTCAACACTGACACGTAAAACTGAGGTAACTTTAAAATCTCATTTGTAGCTAATGCAGTTACTAAATTGAGGTTGTGCCTTTATTACGGTATGTGCTTGACAGACTACAGCAGAAGACCAGCTGATCAAGCAAGATTTTTCTTATACTGAAATTATATAAACCTCCTCCATATCCAGCTGACAAACCATATGCTTGAAGTGAAGCAGTTGATACAAAAATGGAGGTTTAACTCTGAACTATCTAAATTGCAGATCATGACCTCTCCATCTCCTTCACAGATGAAAACCAGAAATTTCTCAGTCTCACATGGGGGATGACACTGAAACACCTGAGGATGTCAGCAGGATCACAAGATGCTGCATTTACCTCTTGCCTTAAGGTAGAAGAGTAACTTGGGTCTCCTCAGATGCACTCTGCCACTCCTTCAGGGAGCAGGAAGGACAAGCTATTATTAGGTGCTTGAACAGCTCAAAAGATGGTTCAAATGAGAACTTCAAGAAATACAGAGCAGTTGCTTCTGTGCAGCAGCAGTAAATGAAAGAGGTGTTCGGGAGGGAAGACTGGATGACATCAGAAGGAAACTCAGACAAAGCAAAGGTTGCATTCAGAAATTAAACAGTCAAGTACCTCTCTGCTCTGACATTACTTTAGAAATCACCTATTGGAAACTAAAAATACACTACTTTTTATAGCATGAAAGGGCCTTCATATTCTTTAATTTCCATGCAATCTTTAATACATTTTTTTTCTTTTTTTTTTTACTGACAAAGACAAGGGATCTTCTGGAAAACAAAATTGTCCACACTGAACTCCATTTTTCTATTTGCCTCCAGAGAAGGAACCAGAATACGGCATGCCCTGCTGACAAGTTAACATCAAACACTAGGCAGACATGCTTTACAGGTCTGTCAGCTCAAGAAAAACAGATGTGCTATCACAAAACTCTGTTTTGACCTGTGCAAGCACAAGTTAGAAATACTCACATATCACTCCCACCCTGCTTGCTACAGCATGGTACAACACATGGGAGGTGTTATGTGTTTTTATTTGCAGAGAAGACGTTTACTAAAAGTAAAGAAGACTTAACTCCTTTGGCTTGTGCCTTTCCCTGTTGTTGTGATTTAAGAATGGTACTCCCCAATTTACTGCTCCCACTGAGACTCTCTAAACCACACTGCCGTGTGCTGGCTCGCTCCCCCTTCCTCTCCTGCTGTGGAGAGCTGGAGAGGAGAATTAGAGGCACAGAATATTAAGATCATGGGTTGAGATAAAGCACAATTTACTGGAAACAGCAATCAGATCAGAACACGAACAGCACTGATATTAATAACAAAAGTATACAAAAGAGAGAGTGGGACCATCTGTAAGAGTCACATCATGAGCCCAAGCGTATCATCCAAACACTTCTTGAACTCTGTCAGGCTTGGTGCTGTGACCACTTCCCTGGGGAGTCTGTTCCAGTGCCCAGCCACCCTTTCCCTCTGGGGGAAAAAACTTTATCTAATATCTAACCCAAACCTCCCCTGACACAGTGTCAGCCCATTCCATGGGGTCCTGTCACTGCTCACCACTGAAAAGAGATCAGTCCCTGCCCCTCCTCTTCCCCTCACAAGGAAGTTGTAACTGTAGTGAGGTCTCCCCTCAATCTCCTCTTCTCCAGGCTGAACAGACCAAGTGCCCTCAGCTGCTCTTCACACGGCTTCCCCTCCAGGCCCTTCACCATCTTCCTTGTCCTGCTTTGGACACTCTCTAATAGCTTCATGTCTTTCTTATACTGCAGTGACCAAACTGCACACAATATTCAAGGTGGGGCTGCACCAATGCAGAGTAGTGGGGATGGTCCTGTGTGGGGCCAGGAGTTGGACTTGATGATCCCAGTAGGTCCCTTCCAAATCAGCATATTCTCTGATTCTGTGAATGATTCACAGGCAAAAATGCTCAGCACAGAGCTTGCCCCTCAGCCGCAGACACAACACCTCACTGCTCCCTCCAGCTTGGGAACAACTGCCACCCAAACTGCCCCATGCTGCTCAGAACCCCAGCCTTATCCCATCACTCTATCCACCACATCTCTTGACTGGAAGGAAACCCTTCTCCCTGGAAGAGAAAGTGCCTTTCCCCTGCCACTAGCAATGACACAAGGTGGTATTGAAAAACCTCTAGGTCCTAACCATGCCCCTCCTGGCTATTGTAAAAATTAATTCTTCCTGGTCAGAACAAGGGACACCCATCCATGAGACTCCTCACAGCTTAGAGTTAAGTTACTCTTTGTATCCTCCTTGCCAATTAGTTACTGTATTAGTAAATGTTTAAATGTGACCCATCCATATCAAAAGCAAACCTTGTAACACCAACAGCTACTTTATTTTTTTAATACTGTTATTCACTACCTGGCCACTCCCCATTCTACCTGCCAGCTGAAAAGAACAAAAAACCAGTCACCTTCTCATATGCTTAAGGTGTGAAATCATTTTTTTTTTAACTATGCAGATTTTTTTTTCCTCCCAGTTCATGGAAGCTGACTGAAATGTACATGCTATAAGACCAGCACCAAAGAAGGCAGAATGGGAGTAGCAGCATGTCTCATGGGAGAATGGCAGGCAACATCGGGTCCCTGTTGTGGTGCTCCGGTCTGTTTTGGGGGTTTAGCACAACTGTTTCAAGCTGGGAAAAGTGAGCATGGTTTCAGGTGCACCCTTTTCTCTTATACAAACAGGATACATTTGTAACAGAAAATATGTCATTGCATATGTTTATTTTGATACTTAAGGTAACCAACTTTGTAAAAAATCCAATTAATCATCAAGCAAATCCTTGATTTAAAAACCACTTAATACATTTCAAAATTTATCCTTTCAGTTCTCCTTTTCTGAACTACAGGTTTCAATTTTAGTCTGTTCAAGAGAAGACAGTGGCAGCCATTCTACAAATACACAATTGTTCTATATGTTTTGGGGCTTTTTTAACTCTCTATACACTCAACTTTTGCCTAGAAAACTCATCTCTAAGTTATTCCTTGTACTTCTCCAGAAAATGAAAAAGCAGGCACCTTAAAGCAACTTCAAACAAGGGAAGATGAGAATTATCAATGCCATATGTCAGAACAAGTTCTTTCTGAGGTTATGTCAATACCAGAAGATGGGAAATAGCTCCCTCAAAACTGCTTTTAGAAGAACAAGAAAGGTACTGAGTTCAGGGGAGCTTGGCAGCTTTTTCTCCTTGTAACAGCTAAACTCCTCCATTCTTCTTCAGGAGACGATGACTTCTTTTATGAAGGAAGATATTTCAAAAATCTTAACTGTTCCTGCTTATCTATGGTTATATTAACAAACTTGTAATCAGACACCAAGTACTTTATTAAAACAGAAAGACCCAAGCACATAGCTCTTTAATCCAATACAAAGAAATGTAAGAGACTTGCACTTTCTCTCTCCCCTCAAACTTGTCTGAACTTTTTTTTTTTTTTTTTTTAAAGTACCCTCTAGGCTTTTAACGGTAACATAAGGAATTACTGTTTCAGCCTCTGCAACACACAGCAGCACATGGCCACCCCCATGGCAGGTATGTCTGGGACAGTTTTACAGAACAAGTTCTCATTTTCCCAGTTGCAGAACTTAAGGTCACCCTATTCATAAACTTCAAAGCATTCATCCCTAGATGTTCAAATACCTCCTGTTCACCGGTGAGTCTGGAAAACAAAGATTTTTGCTTACAGCAGCCCCCCTTACTCCAGTACATCATTAAACAGCACAGACTGATGGACAACACTAGACCACGGACATAAATGCCACAGATTTACAAATGATGTCATAGCTTCTGAAGTCTCATGACCTTTCATACAAGCTCTGATCATTTTTAGCTGTTGTCTAGGCAGTAATGGGAAAGAATATCTGTCCATCAGTGGACCTGCCACATTACACACGAAGTACACTTGGATGTACTATCAACATTTTTACATGTGGATACAGGAAAATGAATTTCAGAGACCTTTTTCCTAGGCTGAGCAAAGTGGAAGTGTGACACAAAGTTTTCCCAAATGAGAACTGCAGAAAGCATGGGAATTTTCTGCTGCTGCTGTTGCTTCCAGCTTTAAAGATGCAACCACAGCTTCAAATGTGTGTATGAGAGAAACTTACTCATGAAAGGGCTGAAAAAACATCCCAAAAATAAAAACAAAGCAAAACAAACAAAGAAAAAATAACAAAAGAAAGAAAAAGCAGTTCACCTGTAAGCTGAGTGACAGCATCCCCACAGCATGAAACAGGAAAATAGGAAGCTATTCTGCCAACACCAGAAGAGCTCAGCATCATGTTTCCCTTTCACATTCAGATTCAAAATACATTTATTAAAAAACATGCAAAAACTAAGCCTTTTCACTGAACATTCTTTTCATGCTGAGACTAGAAGGAGGGAGGCACAAAGGCTGCTGTCTGAAAGCTATCACTCACTGCTGACCATTTCCCACTGCACTGACTGGCTGCTGTACCTCAGATGTCTCAGCAAGTTTTTCCATCAGCAGTAACTTCATAATAGCCACAGTTTCACTGAAACTATAAAGGCAAAAATAATTTGATATTTAAAATTGTTATTCTTCTGTTTACATGGATTACCCCAGAAAAAACCAAACAGCCCAGAATACTTGATCACACTGCTCATGTGCAATGATGCAATGCAGAAGGAGCACCACTGCTCCTCTTCCACAAAACAGTCCCTTGTTGTCAGTGTTTTCCACTGGTAGAGACAAACGATAGTTCAGTGCCTCACTGAATGCAGTTTTACAATGCAGCTCGTTAACAGCTGGCATTTTTGTTCACATAATTTCTTAAGCTGAGATCTAGCTGTAAGTTTGGCTTAGCATTTGAATAGTTTTGCTCGAAACACAAGGAAGACAAATGGTATCACAAAAGTGACAACAGAAGCAAGTGGCTGGACATGGGCCTTACCCATACCTTCCAGACTCCAAATGCTTTTCTTTAACAGTTACCAAGAATGTATCAGTTTTAGCTGAGGGTACAAGAAATATAAGGAAGTCACTGAAGAAAATAAGCATAGCATTTAGAACCAAACTCCCCAGGTAGCCATGTGCTTTCTAGAGCACAAAAATGGTATCTTGTCAGCAGCCATTTTCTAAAAGCATTATTGTTGCCTGTTCTAAAGGATGGATTCCCATCTTCTGTTCCAAAAAAGTCAGCTCAAAACCCCTGAGATCAGTAGGACTTGGTCACGTCCTAGCATTTTACATGTAAGTCTTCCTGTACATGCTGATTTTCAAAATTTCTCCTTAATAACAATTTCTGTCCTGGGTCTTCAGCTTTTTTCCAAGTTTACTAAGACCTCTGGTTTAGAGCAAATGTCCCATGACACATCCCCATCTCTATTGTTTAGGAGAAGCCCAGGTTGAAGAGTATTCACTCACTGCTAAGTGGAGTCTGATGTCAGAGCAAGACATGTTCCTAATTAACTTTGCTTTGGTGTTGATTTTCAGTAAGCGAATATCACTCTGTAGTCAGCAGTTTGTTATTCTACCTGGATCCAACAGAAGACACTGGATTCTACTGTTTGGGGTAAACGTGTGATTTCCAAATCCTATTATTAATAAAGCAAAATAAAAATCAATTCCCTAAGCCTGTTGAGAAATACAGGTACTTTTACCATTGTAATTCCATTTTAGAAGCTTCTCGGAAACAAGACAAAAACTATGCAAGCAATTAAAAATTATTTTTTTTTATAATTGATTTTTAATCAAAAGGTGAACAAAAGTGCAAGAATTGCTTAAGGTTTTACTGCCTTTCTGACTATTCTCAGGAAAATGAAGAGAGCTTTCATTTGCCCTTTAAATTTATTTCTTTCCTGAAAACGTGGGGAAGACTTTTATTAAACAAGGCCTCATTTTCATCATACTTAAAGGAATGTATTTACTTGAGGGATTTTTCCCCCTCTCAAAAATAAAATCAAATGAAACTGCATTCCTGCCTTGGGAAATTACGGAAGTTCCTCAAAGCACAGTTCCAAAGGATCCTAAATGAAAATAAACAATTCTTATTCTTAAAGGGGAAAAGAAGGGGTAAACTTTCAAATGGTTTCCCCAGGGTGAAGCAATGAATTCCATTGGGATACCTGGAATACTTTAGAGAAAAGACAGTTAACAAAGGTTGTATCAGCTTTAGCTGTGGATGCCATAAATTTCATGGAGAGAGTCAGTGAAGAAATTAACAAAACATTTAGAACAAGGCTCTCTACAAACCCAACCATGCTCTGGGTCCAGAGAAAGAGCTGCCTCAATGCAAGGTACCAGTAACTTCTGCTTTATCCAGCGAAGCTTGCATGGGCTTGTTTTGGAAAAGCAAGCTGCTTATGAAGTTTATGACACAAACAAGCTGACCACAGTGCAATTTCCAGATGGTACGCTTCCTTAGTATTTTTTTCAGTACCCTCACTAGCCAAGCAGTAATGGGAAAAGATTCATCAGAATTCATTTGCAGGAATATAAGTGGCAATAAAAATGATCACTGACTGAGATTTCGAGAGACAGATTAAGTGTCAGAGAGAACTCATAGTATCACTTTTACCAGTGGCATGAAAAATATCAAGCAATTAAGAAACATCCTATGAAAGTCCAAATGGTCTTAAAGTTAGGACACACTAAAAGAACTCCATTAATTATGTACAGATTATAGCTTAGATCCTTGGCAAGTTTTCATGCCTCCACTATTTCAACGGAAAGCAGAAAACCTAACTGATAGTTAATAGTTCATTGTGAAAATTTATCTTTCTTTCATCAAACAGTGCCAGATATATCTAATACAGCAATCAAGCTGAATTTATTAAGAAAATAAGAATGGAGACATTTACATGCATAAATGTAAAAATGTTAGTCCATTTGTTATGAATCACTAAAAATTCTATTTTTTGTTATTAAATCTGAATGAATTTACAATGAAACTTCCTAACAAGTTTATGCAATATATAAAGACTTTCATCCTACTTCATCAATTTGCAACTAAGATTTCACTTTTTCATGCAAGTCTTTGATGATACAGCTTGAAAGTATTGCTGTCATACTGCAGCTCTGAAAGCATGACAAACCTTTCCTCACCAAACAATGGTAAAAAGAATGTATCTTATAAACTCTATGAGCTCTCCATTTAGACTACAGTCATCAGCAACATCTTCCAGTTTACTTGACTGTAGGGTTAAATTCACAGTTTACGCACTTTTAAAATATACTTATCTAAAAACACTGGGACTGCACATAACTGCACCCTGTGTGCTAGAACAGAAAGTCATTGATGCTCAGACTTGTATTGCCTGCACCAGTTCCAGAGCTTATTGCCCTGTTTTTCCATCAGGACTAAATCAATACACAAGTGACATTACTGTGACACAGTGGTCAGGCAGGGTTGGGGACTCTGAACCAGCTCCCTGTGCCGACCAAAGGGTAACATGACATTTTATGGCTTTACATAGCCCCATTTCCAGAGAAGAAGCCATGAAAAAGTGCTGCTCTCATCTGAACTCCAGCTTGATGTAACTGCTCAGCCTGGGTCTCTAAGGAAAAGGTAATAAAGTCAAGGAGAAAAAACCCAGTTGGATGTTGCTCTTCCCACTGTGGGGCCAGTGCTACCTGATGGAAGGACAACTCCAAGCTAAGACAACATCCTCAATTTTCAGTCATCTCAGGAAAAATGCTGCTGGAGAATTCATCTCTCTTGACACCAGCAAGACTCCTTAAGGAGGAGGTGAATAGATGAAGTTGTCTTCTTCCAGTCACTGGGCTCAGAGCTCAACCCTCACTTCTCCAAAACATCCTCTTACAAGCTGCACTGTGCTATCAGGGCTGATGCTTTCTTTGACTCTCAAGAATAACTTTCCATGGGCACGAAAAGTCTTGTAAAGTTTGAGTGATACCATAACCAGACTCTATCTAGACAAGATCATCTTCACACCAATCCAGGAGCATATACTGGGTAACTGGTGAAATATATTTCATAAGGCGTAGGTAGGTCAAAGCTCTATGACTCAGAGGCCAATAAAGGTAAGCCATTTCAGCTAACCACCTGACAGTGCATGAGGGGTATGGCAATAAGGACATTAGACATGCCTCTGTCAAGACACAATGTGCTGTTGATCAGGTTGTAGCTCTTATTTCACTATTTATTTTCTACTGATAATCCAGTGTTTTTACTGCATGAGGGGAGAAACTGAGGAAAGATGAACTCATGTCAAAAGAGACAGCACAGACACCAAAACCACCTTTTAAAACATACACTTTGAGAGAACTTCAGGGGTTTTTTCATCCTGATATGAAAGACTGCATATCAATCAATCAATCACTCAGAAAGTTTAATGTTATCAATAATGCACTCTATTTGCTTTAACTGTGTATCTACAGCATATGCAAACATTCATGTGCATTAACATAGTTAATTGTTGCTTTCCAACTCCATTTGGTACCTAGGCATGAAAGGAAAGCCACAAAACTATAAAAATAAGTCTCATACAATTCATAACTTCAGCAGAGAGGGCAAGGAAAAAGCTGTTACTGTGCAGTTCCACCCCTCCAGATGTTTATATTGAACTTTCAGACATTTTTCTTGCATTTATTCTTTTTTTACAATAAATAAGAAACTGTCTTCAAACACAGTGAGGCTCTTAAATCAAAAGAGTTTATACAGAAAGAACCTTCACTTCTTTATCTTTGCCCACATTAGTTTCCCAGTCCTAGAGAGTAAACCACATTCCTGCCAACAAAGTAGATGATCTTACAGGTGGGAAGTCCTAAGTGTCTTTTTACTTCCCACGAACATAAAGGGTAGGCAATTATGAATCTACTGTTTGCTCTCCCTACATCCTGGGGGCTAGCTGTCATGCTTAGCTCAACATGCATGCTTAATTTTGCCCAAGCACCATCGAGACCTCACCCAACACAGAAGGCTTATTGTCAAGATTAGTAAAATACAAACAAAAGGTTGCTGGTATTATTGTCATTTAAAATTCAGTTACCAAACCTCAGCATCGCAATCTCACAGTCTAAATTCTAAACAGAGAAGAATGCCCAAAGATGCATATAGAGGTATATGGCAGAGTTATACACATTGTATAAACAAGTATAAACAA
The DNA here is from genome assembly GCA_035584875.1 of Syndactyla subalaris. Classification (NCBI taxonomy): domain Eukaryota; kingdom Metazoa; phylum Chordata; class Aves; order Passeriformes; family Furnariidae; genus Syndactyla; species Syndactyla subalaris. The sequence continues at coordinate 22,768,000 of JAWMRD010000085.1, forward strand.
ACTAGGGATGGATGTTTCATGAGCGTTTAGGGAGGCGAAATACATGCTATCTTTCCAACAGTAACATTCTAAGTTGGTAGTTCTCTACAGAGGTAGGTATACAGGAACGCTTAAAATACCCTAGCCTTTCCTGACTTGTTCCAGGCCAAAGAAATCCAGACCAGAGCTAGTTTTTCCAGAGCCTGAGCTCTGAAATCTTTCACTTGATGCTTTCACTGCTTCTTAAAACAATAGTTAGATATTGTCATCCACTTTTGGGCCAAACCTGCATCTGCTTTACCCAAATGCATTTAGAATATAGCTATGACCTCCACCAGAAAAACAGTTTAGCTTTGTCTTTAAATGTAACACGAGAAAAAGTGGAGAACGGAAGACAAAATGCCAAGTTTCAGCTGATGTATCTGCTCAGTTTTCTGCCTGTTCCTCGATTGCTCATTTAAAGGGAACACATGGTGGTGGTGAAAGGCAAAGTGTCCCTGAGCTGCAAGCCAGACCAGACATGATTTTATGGCTATGTGCAGTATAAAGATCAGACTTTCCTTAGTCCCAATGCAAAGGAAAAGCATGGTCTAGAGAAAGAGCTTTATGTTTCTTGTTACTTTTGAAAGATTTCAAAAGCAGCCTTGTTAAAAGAAAAAAGGGCTCAGCTATGAAATCACTTCCTTCTGTTTAAAATATATTACTCAAGGAAAAAAACACAAAAGGGCATAAAAAAAATAAATCTGTTCTCTGCTTTTGACTTGTTCCTAGGATTCAGCATCCCACCCGTTCTGTGGGATGACGCAGTGTGCCAGATCCCGACCGCTCCAGCCAGCGCATCAAGCGGCCACTGCCCTACCCACACAATCACCCTCTTGTCAGAGGCAGCTGGCATCCTCCCCGCACATGATGACAGCATCACTGCCTGGAGGACTGCACCCCCTTTAGGGCAGCTCTTCTTCTTTTGGACAAGGCAGCAAGGCGCGAGGAGGGCAGGCCATGTTAGACAGCTCACAAACAAGAAGGTCTTGTGTTAATTTCCTCCCCCTCCTGCCCCCAAAGCACAGCAAGGATGGTGACAGGAGAAGAGGTGCTCTTCTGCATGCAGGAGCAGAATGGCTTGGGAGTACAGGCAACAGGACACCCGTTTATGGAAGTTTAAAAGTCAAATGAACAGTTCAATGCTGCCCAGTTCACTAAGGCCTTACTTATGGCTGAGCAGTATTTCAACAAAGATTCTACAATGAAGAATGATTTGCCTCCTTCTGCCAACTCTCATACATTTACCCAGACTCTCAGTTCTGTTTTTACTCAGATCCCAGGGCACTCTCCCTCTCCTCCAAACTGAATTGTCTTCTCCTGCGTAAAGCATGCTGACGCATACCAGCTCCATTCCCCACTCATCTCTAGGGCAGGAGAGGAGGGAGAAGGATCTCCAGAATAAACTGAAATGCTTCCTTTTGCATCTTCACCTCCTGCAAAAAGTCAGTCTCTGCTTCAAACAGCAGCACACCATTAAGAAAGGCAGAGGTTTTTTTCCTCTGTGTTACTGAGGTTCAATGACAGAAAAAGCCAGATAGCATGGGATAAATGTTCAGCAAATTGTTCCATGCAGTGTAAGACACTCACCTTTTCTGCCCTTTCCATGACAAACTTGCAGCACTGCCTTTTAAAGAAGGCACTCAGGAAGTATGACACTAGAAACTAAATCTTCTGCCTCTGAAAACTTTAAGCGAGACTTACAAGCAGATTGCAAGCAGTGACAGAGCACCAGCATAATCACCTGATCAACAGGCTGACTACACTGCCTGCTCCAAACTTGAGTTATATCTCCAAACCAGCTCTCTGAAGTGATGCTAAGCTTTTTTCTTTAGAGTGACAAAACAATCTTGCCTTGAAAATGCAAATTCAGCAATATGGGATGACACTCCTTAGCTGATGGCAACTAATGAGCATTTCTTATGGTTCACCTAGCAGTTTGGTTAACACCGTGATGCACAAACATTTAACTCCCCTAAACTCTCTGTCATTGCCCTCAAGACTAATTGTGTCAAGATATTATTTATTTATTTTTTAAAAACCCCAAAACAACCCCACACAAAAACCTCTTAACTGTTTCCCAGCCATCTTTATCTTGCAACTGTGTCTCAGAGGTGGTAAGGAGGTGGAAGTATTGCTGCTTCTTTACACTGCAGCCCTAAGACTGACCTCCACCAGCCAAAGAAACCACACTGCTTAGAAAAAAAACAAAGCAAACCAAATCCCAAACCCTTTGCAAAATAATACCAAGGTGTGAGCTACAAATACAAGATGAACAGTGTCATAGTCTAGGAATGCCTTCGTTTCCTTCTAACAGACTTAATAAAATAATATGTTATCACTCTTTGTAAACAGTGTTTTATGCAGCTTAGAAGAGGTGCTAAAGTACAGTGTGTGCAAAAAACTGAATGAAGTGCAGCAAAAACAGGAAATAAGTTCCTACTTGAATTCTGAAGAAAGCATCATGGTGTGCTACCTGCAGTTCTGAAAAATCTTGCCTCTATGAGGAATCAGAAGTATTGCTGAACTACATCTGCAGGTAAAGTGGAGTCACCTTCAGTTTGGCTAATGCCAGCTAACCCCTGAAGTTGTTCCACTGTTTCCAGAACAATACCTGAAAAAATATGGAACTTATTAAGGACAAAAAGGGTCACTTTATGTTCCTTGTACAACTGTACTGTTGTGGTCACAGTAGGCGGCCCGTACATCTTCCCTCTGAACTCTGTTCATACATACCTCTAGTCTCACACATGCTTGGGATTAGCCGACATGTGCTACTTATTCAGGGACTATTTACTCGTAGAATTCTGCCTAAGTGCTTACTATTTTCCACCCACCTTTTTTTTTTTTTTTTTTCCCCCCCAAGTCTGAGCCAGTCTGTCACCTCACAGGAAACACTACACTGTTGTATGAATAGCAATTCCTTCAGGAGGGAAAATAAGGATATATTTCTGAAGAAGAAGACTGAAAAACCTGAATTTTCTTCATGTTCTTAAGCTCATTTTGCCTTCTGCCAGGAGAATCAGGGAGGTGGGGAGAAACACATTTCCAAACCACCAGGAAGTAAGGAGAGGTTTCACCCACCACTACAGTCTCCCTTGTAAAACTCATAGATACTCTTTATCTGAAAAGACGGACATGCAGGAATACATTTTATCAACGGCTGAACAGGTTAGTTAACTGCACAATTCATACACTGGTTACAGAGCTAATCACTAAATCAAATCGCAACGTGCAAATTCTTAAACATGTGAGTTGACACAGTGACTCAATCAAATCTCTGCAACTATTCCATTACGTTTGTGGTAGAAAGCACAAGTCACAGTGTAAAGCTATGAGAAATGGGGCTAAGTTCTGGGCTTTGTAAACTGAATACTATTGCATTTATGGACTTCTAGGGCAACCTGTTGATTGGTACTGGGATCTCAAGAGACCCGTGTACTATGCTGGAAGATGTAATAGGCGGGAGCACACGTTGGGACAAGAAGACAACCCGTACCATCCCTGCCACCTTTGGCTCACTGTCACATGCAGCAACAAAGAACAAACAGCAAAGAACATCACCAGGCAATGGTACTCTGTATCCAGGCTGTGCTTCTGCACAAGCAAACAGAGACCCAGACAAAACCCAGATCAAGTCATTCACAAAATGACAGGAACCTCCTGATTCCAAAATGTGTATTTCCCTTGTGTTTTCCAAGCCCTGAAGTTCAGACACCTCTTGAGCAGTGTGCTGAAGAACATCAGTGCCTCACATGTTACTTTTGTGTATTAGCAAATGGGCAGATACTGGTATGTAACAAACATTTAAACCTGAGTGAACCATACATGCAGTCCTGCTTAACACACAATCTTTTCACGAATAGCCTGTAGCCCTTCATTGCTCTCCAGATACTGGAGTTTTGCATGAATACAGATACAACCTTTTGGGTGGCAAAAAGGAGACAAGAGGTACTTCAGTGGAAGATTGAGACTTCCTGTACTATTTTAAGTTTGCAACCATTTGGCAGATTCAAAGGCAAAAGGGCAAACACTGCATATGTTATGCTGCTACAAGAGGTTTCAATTGTGCATTGCTGCAAAAACCCACCAAATTACATCTTGGGGTTCTGGATTTTCATCAGTTTCATACTACAGAGCTGAGTGACCAAGTTTCTTACATCAACTTCCATAAACAAGATTGCTATTGCCAACATAGTTATGAACTCTGGAGGTTCTTATTGTTTGCACCTCTTCTGGTGTCTTCTGACCACCCAGAAGCTGGACATGCATTACCGAAACCACCTGATAAGAAACAGAGCAGGGAGAACAGGGTAGGCAAAGTAAGCACTTACCAAGCACAATGACCACAGTCTTCAGGAGGCTCATCATGGTGTCCCGATTCCTGCGGGGTCCAGAACTGTGTCTGGACATTCTCATAGTCCTTTGGCGAACGTATCCAAAGATATGAGCATATAGGACCACCATGACCACAAAAGTGACGAGGTTGAAAATAGCCCAGAAGACCAGGTAGGAGTCACTATAGAGAGGTGCCATGTTGGAGCAGTGAGTGATATCACAAATACAATTCCATCCGACACTTGGTATGGCACCCATGACGATGGCCATAGTCCAGATAACAACAATTACAACGACCACTCGGCGGTTGCTCATCCGAGTATGCAGCTGCATTCGAAAAACTGTGATGTGCCGCTCAATAGCAATGGCCAACAAATTGGCTACAGAGGCTGTCAGACTAGTATCAATGAGACCCTGACGGAGAAGCCAGGTGCTTACAGTCAATCTTCTAGTGTTGGGTCCTGTGTTGAACATTAAGTAAAAGTAGGCCAGCCCTGCGAAAAAGTCCGCAGCAGCTAAGTTGGCCATTAAGTAATAAATAGGAAAGTGGAATCGGCGGTTGACATAAATAGCCACCATAACCAAGAGGTTGGCCAGCATTATGAAGATGCAGACAGTAATCCCCAGTCCCATTACAAGCTTGCTGACAGTGTTCCATTCAGTGGCTAGATATTTTCCACTTCGGTTATAAAAGAAGGCAATGGTTTCATTGTAGTAACACTGTGGTTCACTCATGGCTGTGGACTGAAAGAAGAAGGAAAAAAGAGAGAGAAAACAAAAAAAAAAAGAGAACGCCATCAGAACTGAAAACATACAATTGCCTCCATGGATGAGACATGCATAAAGAACGGGGAGGGGGACAGGAAGGGAACATGCTTTAGAACAAATTTATATTTTCAGACCAAATGGCATTCCACAACTAGCAAACAATTGCTCTAAGGAATCTAGTAACAGCAACCAGATTAGAAACAATCAGAAATGCTTCCATCTGCTCTGGAAGCCAGCATGATTTCTGATGTAGTCGTAAATTGCATAGAAAATGAGCTTCTGGCCAAGCAGACGAGCTGAAAGTTTCACTTAAAGGGAAAGGCATGCAATTTGTAATTAAGAAAAGTTAACTCTGCTACAGGACACCTTATGTACATTATCAGAACATAAAACTGGTGTTTGACTGTACTGGCATTAAAAGAACAGCTTCTCAAAGAGAAGGAAAAGTGGATTACATTTGTGAGCAGGTTTTAACTCATTCAGTTTTCCATCAGGTTTATTCCTTCTTGCCCTGTCTTACGAAGTCGGAAGAACACCCTAAATTAAGATTGTCAGTATGCTCTGGGACTGTGAATTGCCAGCGGCTGTGTTTGTCCATAAAGTATGAAGTGCTTTTATGAACAATAAAAGAAGCTTGACACTGCACTTCTATAAGCACCAGCCACGTTTCTAAACAGTTTGAAATACACTATGCTTTTAAATGTAACTCACCAGAACTGACTTACTCCAATTTGAAGTAGGAGTGAGCCAAGAAATAAGAAAAGCAGTATTTTGCTTAACTAGTGTTAAAAGCATCCAACCTTAGTTCCTGCATTAAACATTGTTATGACTATGTCAGTGAACACATGATTAATTTTCCTTTCAGACTACTCTGCCAAGAGTATGGGTGCAACAAACAAGCCCCACAACTCCACCAGAGTGTGGAAGTTTTGCATAAAACTGTTGGCTTACAAGAAAATACTTAATGAGTTTCCTTTCTCAACTACAATCAAGGTGCAATTCCTAAAAGACAAATCTTAGAAAACAAAACTCTGCTAAATAACATCCTGGTTCCTTGTTTAGCATATGTATACAACAAAGATGTAAATGTAATAATTAAAAAAACAAAAAAAATGAAAAAAAAATACACCAAGAAACTCATGTCAAAAAGTCTCTTTCTACATGAGACTCAGGAGATCTGCTCATGACTCTGCTTTTATGGCTCTGAGACTACTGACTAAACTGGATTTTTACAAAAAGAGGACCAGTTTTAGTGAAAAAACCAAACAGATAATAAGCCCAATTAAAGAACAGATCAACAATTTGAAAAGGATGAGAATTTCATCCCATCCAAACATACAAACTAAACCAAGTTTTGGACAGTTCCAGTCATTCTGCAGGAAATGCTACAGCTAACCTAACCATCATATTAAAACCAAAAGTGGACAGAACTGGGAAACAGAATTAGTAATTGGACTCAAGCCAAAATAGTGCCTGATAAAGATTTCCTTATAATTACCCATAGCTATTTCTGTTTAATTTCAATATAAAACAATATACAAAATTTTCCACCTATATTCCAAATGCATTACAAGACATTTAAATTTAAGTTAAAGAAAAAGGTCTTTTTAGAAAGATTTTACCTTCAACTTAAACATTGATCAGAAGCATTTGCAGGCCCAGGATAATAAAAAGCTAAAGTAAATACTATTTCTCAGCACAGTGAGTATAAAACTTTTATTGTTCCTCTAGGATACATTAACTCTTAGGTTTGAAGCCTTTCAGCCTTAATTATTGAAGAATTTTTAAAAGTTCCCATGCAGGATGTCTCTGTAGTATAGAAAAAAAAAATTATTTATAAGGGATATTTAAAAAAAGGAGACCTAGCTACAAGACATCTGGCTTTAATTCTTTGGTTAAAGACCTTGTAGTAATAACAGGTCAAGTATAAGAACCCTTGAGGGAGAGAGGAAGTCATATGAATGAATTAGTGGCCCTTATAAGAGCTTGCCAACATCTGCGTTAATTATATAAATACACTGGTTTTTTTGCTTTCTGTAGGAATACCTGGATGCAGAATCTAGTGGATTTTTGTGATTCCGAACAAATTATTTTTGCCTATATATTTGTCAATCTGATTTTTTTCTTTCAGACGTCTGTTGCCCATATGTAATGATTCCTGCTCCACTATTGCTCCATTGGAAAGCAGCCTGCTACACCTGGAAGAACATGTATTTTTAATTCAGAAATTTAAAATGTCTTAGGTATCATGTTTTTACTTTTTTTTCTCATTTTTTCTTTTTGTTTTTCTTTTGCATGTGCATTTAGAATGTGCATTATTCTCTGATTTCGTAATATCCTCCCCAACATTTTATATGAAATCTGAAACAAGATATGATAAAAAAATTTGGCTCATTCACAAAATGCCAAACCAGGGCTGAATGTATGCAGCACATGGGAGAGTATGTAAAATGCTACAGAATCAGACTTGTTAAATTTAAAAGCATGAGAGCACTTGAGCAATCTCAGAGAAGTGAGTATGAGACTTGCTGTTTCTCTCATTTTGAAGACAGAAAAACCAAATGCTGTGTTCCCATAAGGAATTTCAGAGAAGTTTTGTTTTTAGGATATTCTAATCTAAAACCTGAAATCTCTTTTAAAAATAATCTTTTCACTCCCAAGGGAAAGAAGAGCAAAAGAAGAGACAGTTTTCTGGCAAAAGTTCAAACAGGGAACTTCTGAGATGCCAGCATATATCATAAAGGAAGATTTTGACCTCCCAGGTCACAAACATAAAAATCCCAAGGCATCACATTTAGCCATGATGCTGACTGGAAAGGCTCCAGCAGGAGGGAAATGCAATGTATCTCTCAGTACTGAAAGTGTTAACATACCACAAAGGCATATGCAACCAGGCAGCCCCATCCCCTCTCCTTCCCCTGCAGGAAAAGGGGCAGGGAAGTTTATATTTTAATTTCCTGAAGTTTCACTCAGTGTGTTTCATTGCCTGTGTAAGCCAGATGTGTGGTGCCCTTAGATTTACCTCATCCATTCAGTATATCTCAACAGAACTTTAAAACAAACTGAGTTGCAAATTGCCCATGTTAACTAAACCCTCTAGGACACATCTGCGTAGAAAAAGAAAATGTCTTGGTTATAAACCAGCAAGACAGATAAAATGGACAGGAAGCAGGCTAAAAGTAAAGTTTCCTCTTGCCATATGAGGTTGACTCAAGACACAGTTGTCCCAAACCAAAGAACAAGAAAATCCCAAGTACATGGAGTTAAATCACTTAATATCTTGAGACAGTTATAACCACAACACAGTACGCACAGACCAGGAAATTTGGCACCAGGACTTATTAAACAAAACACACTCTTCTACAGCCAGCAAGTAGTCATCCAACAATTAGAACTTAACCTTAGCACTAGCCTTTTAAGCCACTACTTGCTATACTTGTCTGGTTGTCTCCCTTCCTCTGGTTGTATGAGATCCCACCACTGTGGTAACAGTTGGGAGACTGAGAAGAATACCCAGTGTAAGCAACTTTCCCATGTTTTGTGCTTGATTCATCTTGCTGCTGCCCCATCTTTCCAACACAGACTAGAATGAGGATTTGGATCCACACCATGGGGTAGCTTCGCCATGGGATGCTGATGGGTGAGCAGCCCATTGCTCCCTGCCACTCTTGGGAAAGAGACCAGACTGGAGAAAACATTGGCTGCCTGGATCAGGAAGGTGAGGGGGGATCTCTGGATCCTGCTAGCTCAGTTGTGAATGATAGCCCACGTGGTGAGGGCTGTGTATGGAGAGATACTTAGGGTGAAAAACAAACACCAAAAAGTTTTCAAACACTACTGATTAATACTGCCTAAATGAAGTATAGTTAGCACAAGGTGCCAGAGGGGCAAATGATCAGTTTAAAAACCACTCTGCAGCCTGAGAGTTTAGACAGTTCCTCAGTACACCTAACAGAAAAAAAAAAAAAAAAGGGGGAAAAAAAAAAAAGAGACGGGCCCCCCATCTCCTCCTCCCTGTATGCATTTATTTCTTGTTGAGAGAAACAGACCTGCACATTCTTCGAATACTAAGGTCCGACTTTTACAGCATTTTTCAAACTTGTCAGCCACAAAAACGAGTTCATATCCAGGAAAACTCATAATATCTTAACCCTAAGCTCTCCAAACACAGTCTACTCCTCTCTTTTTTCCCCTTTACTGAATTAACCTTGACATGCTACTGTTTTCTTACTCAGAACACAGAGGAGATGAAAAACAATTTATTTGGCTAATATGTGAAAGGCAAACTAAGATTACAAAACCACAATAATTGTCTTACATCTTCACATTTAGTTCAGCAGTGAATGGAAAATCAGTAGCACTGCTTTCAGCTTAGGCAAATACTCTTAAGTTTACCAACATACAGAAGGGCTAGAGCTGAAAAACATCAGGAAACTGCCAACTTCAAAAACTTCAAAGAAGGGTATATATTAGTACCTTTAAAATAAGGATAAGCAAGTAAGGATAGCAAAATTGAATCAATATGCAAATGCTTTCTCAATCCACAACTGCTAAACACGGGCTTTATGAAAGTAAAGTTGTAACAGATGAGAAAAAAAACCCAATTTGCAAAAAAATTTCTCCATTAACTAATGAAAAAACATAAAATATTTTCTTAAAGTGCAGAACACAAAAGAAAGAAAAGCTTTAAAATAAAGGGGAAAAATGTTTTCTTTAAAGATAAAAGTAGAAGTCAAAAATCATGAAGCCACAAGGGTCCTAATTCATTACAGCCTTATGCTTACTATGTCTTATGAACAAATGTATTTTTACCTGCACAATGAAAGCATGAAATCCTACCACCAACATAAAACAGTTCCTCCTCTTCAGAATCACATCTCCCAAAGTAACCACTCAATGAACTTAAAGAAAAACCTGTATGATAAGATGTGGTGGTTCTGCTACAGTAGGCGACTTGACTTCACTAGATTCATTTTGCCCTTCATATAGCTGAAAAGATAGAAGGAAATTAATCTCTCTGCAAGGGGATCCCTTTAACTCTGTTACAACATGATAGAGCATGAAGTCACTTACGGATCGTGTGGCAACAGCTAGCATATGAGTAATTTTTATGATGCTTTTATACCAGGCTTTATTACTACAGAGTCTTAGAGCTGACAAAGGTCACAACTACTAGAAAATTAATTGAGAATTTCTCTGTATCCTACAGTTTATACCTGGAAGGGGCAACTCAGCATATTTAAGTGTTCAGTGTAGCAAAGAGATCCAGTCACCAGCAACACTGGGAAAAGTGGCAATTTTACTGTTGGAAGGTTTAATTCACAGGTGACACAAATCCTTTTGGAAACTATGATTACAACCTCCACAGACTGGCTATAAAACCAGGGAGATGGTTGACCTTCCATAGTCCTTATTCACTGCTGACTACTATAAAAGCCAGTTCAAAAAAGCTTCTGTGAGTTAAAAAAAGGAATGTGCCAGATCAGGAAGTCCAGCTGACTCTAAAATTGCCTTTCTTTTTGAAGATGCCACAGTCTCTAACTATCAGGTCTCAAATACCTCTAAAAAGCCCTACAGCTTTAAAGGATAGATGTATCAGAAGCCATGCAACTCCCTATTCAAACAGAAGAGCATTAGTGAGGACCACTGACGGTCAGGACCACACTGAGCTGGCCCAACAGGTCCTGAGATTGCCAGCGTTGTGGTTTCAATTTCTCCATTTTCTACTACTGCAGAAAAGAAGTATGCATGCACCTGCACATGAAGTATCTTTCACTGCAGAATTCTGCAAGTAAAAGAAAATTTATGAAATTGAAAGCTAGAAGAACTGAAAAAAAAAAAACCCAACCAAACAATACGCTAGTAAACTCACCTGTCCACAACCTGCCCAGTAATTCAGACAGTTTTATTGTTGCTTCTTTTACACAGATCCAGCATTTCCAGATGAGCTGCAACCCCCACAAGTACTGCATACATGTTTTTATGAATGTTTTTCAGTTGAGGAGGAAATGAAGAGTGTTTGAATTAGGGCACAGTTCTACACTCATCACACCCTCCCTTACATTGCTAGGATGACTTATGTACTTTGATTAACAAAGATTTGGTTTTCCCTGCCACCCATCTCTATCATCCAAGCTTCTCTCAAAGGGAGATCACCACTGTAATGTGGAGGTATTGCAAAAATAAGCTAATCAGATTTGCCACACAAAAGCACGTTGAGCCCACATTGCATACTTGAGCCCATGTGTTCCATAAAGGGTTTCTGCAAAGCTCTTCAAGCTTCGTTTTTTCTGGGGAAGCTTACCTGATGAGCTGAGCTTCACAAAACACTAGCCAAACACGGGTAACAGGCTTTGTGGGAAACACAAAAGACAAGTATATTCCATCATCTCATTTTGTGACTGAAATATTCCACCTCTTATGCCTTCAAAAAAAGTCTTTGTCATGATGCTGACTAGGCTTCTCCCGTATTCTGCCCAGTTTACTCCCCAGCTGCCTACCTGCCTTACCCTCGACCTGAACATCATAGACAGACATCCAACCAGCTGTGAGTTCCTGAAAGCGGCTGTGAGGATAAGTGTAGTGTAGGATGTACCTTTGCCAAAGACCCCAACCCCAGAAAGAGCTTTCTGGAGAGGTACAGCACACAATCTCCTATCTGTGCACTTCACTAGCCAGACTGGAAGCAATGGAAAATAAAAAAAAAATCTGCACCTACAACATCCCAAATGAGTTTACACACAGAATGATTTACAACATGTGTCCTTTGGGCTCAGTGAAGTGCTCAGTAAGCCAAGCTTGGAATTAATTATTGGCTACAGCAGCTGAAAGACTGCCATTTTATGTTGAAAAAAGCTATAGGCTATTGGAGCTGCTTCCATCTCCAGGGCACACCTTCCATCACTCGTCACCCAAGCAAACCAGTAAAGTGAGTACTTGGCAGGGTTTAGCCTACAAGCAAAACGCTTATGTTAATCAACATAGAAAATTTCATTTTGGGGCTGGGAATTGAGATTTACAAATGGAAACAAGAAGATTATCCTGTGTTTAACACAGAAAATACATTTTCTTTATGAAATACTCAGACAATGTTTCTTTGCTTTGATGTACTGAAATATTTGTGAAATATATAAACAGAATGTAGAAAAGTATTTCTCTCTCTGAGCTTTAGCAAAAGTGGTGTAACTTGTTCATACAGCAGTGAGCAACTGCCTATAGGGAAGTATTGATCTACTTTAAACAAAAAGGAGATGCATTTTGAACCCCCAGTAATCTCATCTAGTATAAGAATGAAAAAAAAAAAATCAACCCAAAACATACTGCTATTTTAGTTTCCCCTATGATGTCTACAACAGATATACTTCTAACCCCAAACTGTTTCCTCCAATCTCACCATTTCCTTTTGCTCTCTTATTTACCTTATTCACCACCACCAGACATCTGTTTTGGTAAAGAGGCTAACATGTTTATTCAGCTCAAAGGGGAATAAAAAATCCGCACATTTGCTGACTGCAGAAATTTGGGCACCAAATCCAAAACATAAATAGTGTTGGACTGTGTTGGGGAAAACAATATAGCACAACAGCTGTGCCATCCCACAGCAGTATAAACATATATAAAAAGGATGATCATTCTGTGGCAAGGATAGTTTAAATCACTTCCACTCCAATTCAAACAAAAAAAGGAGAAAACAGAAAGTACTCAATGGCACAGAGTGGAAGGAGTTCTTTTTGGCTCAGGCCACGAAAGGCCACTATAATGGAAACTGCTTTGGATTTCTCTTTGAAACAGCTGCAAGGCAGTTATTTAAATGTACTAATTTACTTCTAGTATTTGGCTGGTAGGATCCACTGCTGGCAAAAGCAAAGAAACAATGATGAATTTTTGTTGTTTTCTTGTTTTAAGCATTTCTGAAGCACTGCTGGAAGTCTCTGGTTCATTAAGCAACTGGAGCTCAAATCATTTCTTCTTCAAAGCTTCTATTGCAGAATTCATCTCATGCCACTCACAAAGAGAGAAGATACTAATCACTTCACAGAGTACTTTCATCAGTGTAGATCACCACTTGTGATGTCTTTTTTTTGCAAATAGCAAAGCCCTCTGGGATGCTAAATGCTTCTTGCAGAATTATTTACTTTTCTGTTTACTGCTTTATCAGACTAGTCAGGTTTCTATGAGATCATTTTTCTTATACATAGCTGAGGTATGAAGTCATAACATGCACCACAAAATATCTCCAACTTAAAAATCAAAAACGTCTGTTACATTTTATCTATCTCTTTTTAAGTGCAGAATGGCTTATCTAATCAGAAAACACTAGACTGATATATAGTGATTTATTTAAGATCATTTATTGCCTTATAATAAAACCCTGTTGCCAAAAACTCACAGCATATTTGGAAAATTTTTTTGTTTCATTGACTTCTTTGACACATTATGAACACTGTTACATAAGTATTTTCTATTTCACATCTCAGTTATGGACAGCCAAACTACCCTGAAACTTTACTTATCCTTCACCTTTACACATGACCAGGATGCCTGTGCTCTTAATCACCACGTGAGTCTGGCAAAAAGATGTTGGGGGGTGGGGACAGAAGATGGGAGCTTTGGATAGATCACTGCATTGGGTTAAAGGAAAGTAGCAAAACACTTATTTTTGTAACTAAGATGCCACCTAGCTCATTCAAAAAGCATGCAAGGTTACTTCCAAGTTTTAAAAAAAATCATTCCTTAAAACATTAGTTTCTAAGTCTCTTCTGCAGGACACTGTGGCATCTGGTCAGTTTTAAATGGCAAAATAATGTCCTCTGGGGAAAAAAAAAAAAAGTCCTTTAATCAATGTTGTTTTCTAAACTATATCCAAAAATTCATTTGTATGTCAGCACAAACTTGAAAGGCAAACCCGCAGTCCCAATGTGAAAAGTGTTTTACTTCAATACTTCCATCCAGTGATCATCTCTTTATATATGTGTCTCCCTATGCCCTTGTCTGTTAAAAAGGTTTTCCTTACCATCAGAAATACACATGTGGCTCCCAGTTGATTCTTTGGAGATATTACTCTTTCATATACAATTGAAGACTTGTATCAACCATCACCACAATGATTTACTGAAATCTGTGGGAATTCATACAGACATGCAAGTCTTCAATTACAGATATCAATTTTGAGACTATTTTTACAACACAAGGTTGAGAAAATGGTAATTTTTTCTACCATGATCTCCCACACTGAGACAGCAGTCTTTCCTTTGCTTCCTGTTGCCATTTCATTTTTGCTTCCAAGTCGAATCTCATTGAAACACAGTATCTAAAACTGAAATATGGAGGGAGATCTGTCAATGATCAGAATCATCTACTTATTTCTAGTCTTTAGCCTAGTGATAAAAATCCAGGCAGAATTTACTCAGACAAAGCTCCCTGCAGATCCAGGACATGTGCATTTATTCAACACAACAGAATGGTGACTGCACTGATCATCAAGTCCTTTATAAGTGATAACTTTCCTTCCATTCATTCTCACACCACAGCTCATCTTATTTTCCCTTTCAGAAGCCATTTGTCCTGAACAACTATCCTTGAACACACAAATTTCTCCTACATAAAGAAGGCTCTAAAGAGCCAACCAGTGGAGACAGGGGTGCAAATGCCTTCCAGGGCATGTGAGGAGATGGTCTGGGGGAGTCTTTCCCCAAAAGGGAGGAGAGTCTGGCAGCAGCTAGGCAGCCTGGAACACAAGCATGCAGCATCCACCTCCCACCAGGTATTTTGTTAATCAGTTGTGGTGGCCTTTCAGTAAAATACGCATCCTTAAAAGTTTTAAATTGTAACAGGCACTTTGGTCTCTATGAAGTCAAAAGGATTTTGAAAACACTTTCCTGAAATGAAATCTTCATTGTTACGAACATTTCCCTTTCTGTTAGTGGTTTTCACTTCATCAGAATACACAAGGACTTGGTGTTCAGCACATGGAGCTAAAGAAGTCCTGTAGGTATTTATAAATATGAAGTCTGAAAGACACACTTGGATTCATGAAAGCAAGATTAGTGTGTTAGTAACTGTAAGTGTATTATCAATTTTATTGTTACTTTTAGCTTAAAACTCTTCTGATGAGAACACTAAACCTGAAGTTTCCTTTGGTATTATTCAAATTTATCCACTTTACGGACTTCTACTTTGTATTTATTAGGCAGAGTAAAAATCAAATTATAGTGCAGTGATCACCTCCACGGAGTCAATAAAGATCATACTTTGCCAAGTGTTTCCTTCTACAAATACCAGAATAACACAGCAACGTCATGTGTCAAAAGTATAGCAACATTCTTAGTAAATGACCAGGGTCTTTAATACAATATTTCAAGAAAAATTCCCCTGACACTCAGAAATGAGAGAGGAGAAAAAGCTAGGATTCAATAAGGAAGTAACAAAGAGGTTCAATCAGTTCACCTGCCAGAGTTCCATTGTGGTCTACTCACCTCGATCACCTCAGGCTGGGACATCATGGAGGATGGCACCAAATCAGTGGGGATATCCATGGTAACTCAAAATGTCCCTGCTGTCCTTGCACTGTTCCTCTGCACCTGCAAACTCTTGGTAGGAACACAGAAGCCCTTCTTCAGACTCTAGTCATGCTGATATTTGCTCCTAAAAGGAAGGAAAAAAAGTTGTTGAGAATAACAAGAGAACTGGGTGTGCAGTCAACAACCAACCCGCTTGGCTGCTGCAATACCAGTCTGTGAGTTTGTACTGATCCACTTGCTTACGTTGACGCCTAAGGGTTTGGTGTGTATTTTTGATGTATTTTTGGTGTATTTTGTGGATCTTTAGAGCTTTAGAAGTAAGGGATTTCTTGCTCACATATTAAGTGGTGTTGGAAGTTACTAAAGTGAGTTTCTCACATATTCTCAGGCTTTCTGAAGGTCACGGTGTTTTTCAGAGACACCTGCATGATAACTTGAAGCCAAAAC
>JAWMRD010000085.1:22785114-22809604 GCA_035584875.1 Syndactyla subalaris
CGAAACCTTCGAACTCCCAATAAAGGTATTGTCTATCTTTCTCCATTAACGTTGTGCTGAGTGTCTATTTTCCAGGGATTTTAGGCATCAACGTGACCATTCACAACAGATTTGCAGAAGAAGTTTCAAAGGGCATATTAGAATTTGGTCCAGAACAGCAAAAAAAAAATTCACTTCACCACAAACTAGAATTCACACAAAGTGAATTCAGCAAGAAGGCTAAAGCACAGACCATGACCAGATTTGAAAGGACTTACTGTCATCTCCAGAGCACAAGAACTGTGTTAATGTTTATCCCCCCA
Source organism: Syndactyla subalaris (assembly GCA_035584875.1). Classification (NCBI taxonomy): domain Eukaryota; kingdom Metazoa; phylum Chordata; class Aves; order Passeriformes; family Furnariidae; genus Syndactyla; species Syndactyla subalaris. Next base: position 22,785,417 of record JAWMRD010000085.1, read on the forward strand.
ACAAAAGAAAAAAGAAAACCCCCACAAAAGAGTACTCACAGAACAACCTGCTAGAATTTAGGAGACATTTATTCCCTCAACAACACTGTTCAACAGTTCAGTGATCGCAAGAACTTTCTTCTTTATTGAGAAAAACAACTTAAACATTATGACATCCTTTTTTTTTTCCAGGTTGTCAAAGATTTGCAGCACATGAATACACTGAATTGCCTTGTAAAGTTTGTTCAGCTGACCCAACAGAATGAAATTATTTCCATGGCTATCATGTTTATAAAGGTCAGCTCAGCTTCTGCATGTATGTTCTATTATTTTCCTTTATTTGTTTATTCTTTGTGCAAAGGAAACAAACAAAAAAAGGGTGGGGGTGGGCAGGGAAAACTGTAAACGTCCAAGAAACTAATTCCATTTAAAAATTCTGGACTAAAAACTGCAGTAGTCTTTTTCTCCCCCAGTCAGGTTAGACATATACAACACAACCCACAAATTAGTCACTACAGAAAGGACTTTGGAGAGACCCATTGCTCTCCCTATTTATCCCTTCCTACTCTGCAAGTCGTAGCAGAAATCTACTCACACTAAGTGCAATCAGCATCCAACAAACAACAAAACAACAAACAACAAAAATTACTCCAAACTGAACTGGTATTTTTCAAACTGAAGCAATAGTGTAATTATACAACAATGCCAGTAACTGTCCTGGCAACTTGTTTGTTTTTTCAAAGGCAACACTAACTTACCAATCCAAGAAAGAAGAAAGTTACACTCCACATGCTTTTCTGATTTAGTTATGCCTTTTTTTTTTTCCAGTCTTGTTCATTTAAACTCAGCCTTTGCATGCCACTGTGGAAATTATTTCTCCTTCTTAAAAAGCATGATCTTGAAATGCCTGCTTCACATTTCAACACATTCCCACATGCCTTACGTCACATGTAGTTGTTTCATCTTCCAAGCTCTAGGATCACTTTTTCCATCTTTATATAGCTTTTCAATGACCCCTGTTCTTTCCTACTCATTTCTTGCTAGTAACCTTTCATTCTTTCCGTTCCTTGCCCCAAATTCCTACAACTATACTCACAGAGAGGACAGAAAATGGAGACTTAGCATCTCTCCAAGATAGCCTTCACAAAGTCAGAGAACCAAAAAAATCATCATGCTTCCTGTTTCCTTTTCAAAAATGAGAGTTTTGCTAATTTTCTGAAATTCACTAATTTTTCCACTTTACCTGACAGATGAAGGGTACAGAGAGCATCCACTTGAAATTTTGACTTAGGGAAGCTTTTGCTACTTGACAAAGGAAACTGATTTTCAGTAAAACTCCATCAACACCCTCAGAATCACATCTCATCAATGTCCTGGGAGCTGCTGCAATTGAAAGTTAAATAAGATCTCAAAAGATCTCGGTTTCTGTTCTTCTCAAAACACACTTAAGAGCATCAGTTTCACTGCATCTACTTTACAACAGACCATTATTAGTTTCTTTTAAAATCTTCCCTCTTTTCTTAATCCTGAAATGCTGCCACTTTTGCATAATGAAGGTGTGAAAAAATTTACAGTTGAAGCAGCCTTTAGGGAATACTATCTAAACCAGAGGAATGCTTAAAATCCTGTTTGTCACAGAAAAAGGAGAGAAAATGAACATTCTTACTAAGGAGTATCATAGAGCAGAAGAGAAAAGCTAAGAAAAAAAAAACCCTGAAGTTTGTTCAGCCTTTAGCTCGCTCCGTATAGTCCAGGTGGAATACTAATGTGAGAAAAAGCTTGATCCACACAATTCAATTAGCATTTAATACAGATGAGAGAAGAAATATGCCTGCAGTCATTTTCCACGAGTTCTCCAAGAAATAGAAAACACAAGATTAGTAAAAAATTCCTAAGCCTGTGACCATTTCATATGTCCCCTTCTACGCCTCTCTGTATTTCCACCACTGGTATTTTACTGATCCCTCAATTTGGCTAAAAAAAGGAAGGCTCTTCTGCAAACACCTTTCTTCTCTACCTCCTGAGCACGATGTACACAATGATAAAGACTTTTTGATGACATTTAGGTTCAAAAAAACATCCCAGCTGAAAACAGGTCATATACTGTACAAAAGGACTCTCCTCCCACTCCCACAACCTGCCCCCTCTTCTTCAGCATTAATAAAATACAGAAGAGACTGTGCTTTCACAGCAATGCTAGAACAGGCAGGCACCATTTAAGAAAACAAAGGTGGCTCCTAACTTAATACCCGTGTGAGTTCAGGGTCTAGCCCTGTGTTTTCAAGAAGTGGAAATAAAGGGAACAGGATCCTCAAATGAATTTCATTAAAAGAGATTATGACAGAAAATTTAATCTCTTTTTAAAAACAAAGTCTGAAACACAAAAGCACAACAGTGGCTTCTTACTAATGAGATTTTGATAGCTTGCTGCACTACAAACTGTTCAAAAAAATTACACAAGTTTGGAAGCAGATTCACACATATCATTCTTAACCACTGGAAATACAGATAGTGTAGGTGAATACCACTCTGTGTACTCTTCTCTTGATAGACAATGTTGCCTTTATTGAGTACATATAGAACTGCAAACTGGGGAAACATGTTGGGTCCATATATAAAATTCTTAAAATGAACATTATAAAGTTTCTTATCCTCTGTGGAGAAGCACATCCTCACCAAATAAAACATACTGGTCTCTGAGATGCTATGATTAAGCATCATGCCTTGTGGATCAGCTGCCTGATATCACAGAAAAGAGGAACAATGCAGTTTTGTCATTACTTGGAGTACTCAGGAGAAATGCAGTTGTGTATCACAAAAACATCATCCTGAAAGAACTGCTTCTGGAAAATCCATTACAAAATCCAGTGACAAAAATTATTAACCTTATTCCTCCCCAGTTTCTTGCACAGTACACTGTGATCTGCAAGTTGGCAGTGATACAGCAATGCCAACAACTTCTGCATCACTGAGTATCTCATCTGGGTTCAAAAATACATATTAAGGTTCTGGAACTGAAAGTCAAATTGAGTTTTCAGAATCTGTGGCTGTCTTCTGTGTCAGACAATACCAGGTCTTCTGCATTGTTGCCTTCTTTCAGCTTTGCTTTCCTGCATCCCTACCAAGACCCTTTTGGTATCACTTTGCTTGACTTCACAGACTTCAAGTTTCTGGATTACATGACTCTGAAGGTGGTGATACTGTATGATCTTGAAGCCATTATATGTGACTTAGCTAAATAAAGCTAAAGAACCACAGAACAATAGCTTCTCACCCACTTGGACACTCTTCATAAGAATTAATAAATACACTATGAAAATGGATTTGTGAGGTTTTCCTGACGGATTGTGAAGTCTGAAAAGGGAGTGCCAAAAACAAGGGACCAGGTCACTGTTTCATGTCCTGGCTGTACCATCACCCCCCTGGAAACAGTTTCTGCCAGTAAAGCCACACATTTCTTGAGTCTGAAACTTCACTGTCTACCAAAAACAGAATGGAATTTGCTAACATATGAAAAGGTTCAGACACAACAATAGGAAATCTCTACCTTGCAAACACTGAAATAAAAGCAAAACAAAATCAAACCCAAAACACAGAATAAAACATACTTGACAGTCTCTGCCCTTTCATACTAGCAAGAGTGAATATCACAAAAGTTACAACCAACCCTAGGAAACTGGCCATATTTTTCAGTCCAAGAATAAAGATCAAGGACAGACTGAAGGCGCAATGAAATTGAGCTACTCACATTAATGTTTGCAGAAGAAACTGAGATCCTCACAGGAAACATTTTTAATTTTTCACTGTTGGTAGCACACTATACAGGGGCAAAAGATTTTTCATATGCACCAAGATAGACAATAACTGCACAGAGTAAAAGTAAAAAAGAAAAGAAAAGAAACAAACAAAAAAAACCAAACAGGAATAAGGGAGCCCACTTAAAGATCAAACTAAATTGCAGAAGTCCCAAAGTGGACTACTAATTAAGAAAAAAAAAAATAAAAAGGAAAGGAATTAATTTTTCCTACTTTTCCCTTCTGCCTTCCATCAACTCACACCTGTACACCTCACAATGTTTTTAAAAGCTGCTCTGTAGATGTCTGCAACTTCCTAAAGCTAAAAAAGACTTACAGTTTGCACTGCCTCAGTTTTCACTTTCAGGAGCACAATACAGCTGTTAGTCTTTCTTATGTAGGCAAAAAAGATGAAGATTTCTGTAGTGATTGGAGGCTAGAAAGGAATTTATTTCTATATAAATTTAAAAATCTGCCCTTGCCATCAGCAGGACTCTTCACAACACAATGGTCAACAGAGGATCTCAAATCTATGTCATTTGCATTCACAGTGCAGCCTGTGCTTAAAAAAAAAAAAAAAAAAAAAGAATTACATCAGTGAAATCTTTTAGAATAGTTGCTCTGTGGCTAATTTGGGAAACATCATTGTTCTAGCCTCAATAATTAATAATGCAAGTACTACAAGACTGCTGCTTAAGTTTCCCATGACAGAACACAGTCTGGGAGGTGTTCAGAAAAGACGCATCAGGTGGAACCTCCTTACTCAAGCTAGATAGCTACATGACCTTTGCAGAGGCAGCATTGTGTGAAACTGTACTGCTTCCCCACTGTAAGATTAGGGAGACAATTTATCACCTTAACCATTTATCATACACTGAACTCATTTACAACAATAAAATAGTATTGCTGTGCAGTTGCACTCCCTCAGAGGAATCATCTGCTGTCACAAAGAACACATGGGTCAGTAGAGATATCTTCCCAGTCATCCCACCACAGCACGCTTAAAGCACCAGACCACATCCCCAGAAAAAAAGCAGATCAATTTGAATGTCTAAAAGGAAATAAAAAAGCCTCTTCATAGATTTCCAATTAAAAAAAAAATAAAATCAGTAGATAGTGTAATATCCTGAAGCATTTATCTTACAGGGAAATCTTCTATACACCACCCCAATTCACCTGTCACCAAGCCCCATACCCGTTCCGAGGATGACTGACCACAGTCATGCACTGGGTTCCATCAAACGACAGACAGTTCAAGAGTCTGTAAACAACCTACATAAGCCTGCCTTTCTCCTTTACCTGCCCTCATGTTCAACCCCAGAAGCAGCCTTCAGATGTTTAACTGTGACCACCATGAACAACCTTTAGATTGCTACAAAATTACAAGCTGTTTATTCTTTCAGGAATTATTTTTGTTTCGGAATTGTGTATCTTGTTGTTTTGGGTTCTTTTAGGGGAAGAGGAAAATGTTACATTTTACTAATAGACAGAAGACATATTTTGAAAGGACAAACCCACAGTATTTGGCATTGCAACATGTGAAATCATGAACAAACTCAGTCTAAATCATGTCAATTATGATACAAACTGGACTTACATCAGCAGCATCCCCCACAAGGGATGCAGCAGCATAACAGCAGTTTCTCTGCAAACTGATGAAATGAAATTTATGGACATAATGAAAAAAAGACATGCACTCCTACTTTTCTATTCACATCTCAACCTTTTTGCTAAAAGTGTCACCACTGTGCTCTCCACAACTGAATCATGCACCTGTTCCCTGTTAAACACAGGATACTTTTTCTCTGCTACACATTGAGGTACTTGAAATCTTCTTTGCTGTTGGATAAAACTTCAATTTATTTTATGTATTTGTCCTTTTTAAGAATCCGTTCTGTACTTCCCTGACCTAGGTCAGTTTGCAGTCCAGTGCAATTCTCTCACTTACTCGACCTCATTTCCTGATTATTTCCATATTTTGTCTATTCCACACCCATCTCTTGGGAAGCATTTTCTTGCTGTTTTTTAAATCTAGAATGATACCTCATCTTTCCTTGAAGCCTTCTACTTCTCTGAAAAGCTTCATCTGAGCTTTGTCTGAAAATTCAAGAAAATTCTGCATGGCTTCTTCAGTTTTTCATTTTCCTGCATTTTTCCCTTTAAAGGCAACACATCAAGTTGCCTTTCCATTACTATCCAGCACCTCCAGACCTATTTCAGTTATAATCTACCATTATCTCCTATTAACTTCCATTAACGTTTGCTTCTTAAGAATTGCTGAGAGATGATCATTCCTTTGCCATTCATTAAGGCTGAAAAACCTCTTCTCACTCTAACTGGGGGAAAGAGTGAGCATCTGCCTTAATGCAAGAGACACTGGCTGGTAGATGCATGTCTCTTCAGATGTATTAGGAGCTTCTTCAGCAGGAAGATCAAGTCAGTGTAATATAGCCAAATCATACAGACAAAAAATAAAAATGTCTTAAAAACATCTCTCCTAATCACAGCTCCATATTCAAGAAAAAACTGAAGCAGCTCCACTATGTTTTTTAAATTGGTAAATACAGAAACAACAAGATATCCCTGAAAGAGAATTTCTCATTTCCCCATTTCAAATCAAAGACACATGAGCTAGGAAGATTCCAGAGTAATAATTCATACAATCATCTAATTTCAACATTATCTCACTGCTTTAAACTTCAAGAAAAAATGACCACAAATTAAAGAGGAAAAATACAGCTAGACACCAAGTGCTGGAAAATAACACCAATCTGCTCAGGCTTATGTAAACAAGTTACTACAACCTGGATGGTCTCTCATACCACAACCACAATGAAGCTGCTGCCGTATGTCTGTTTTTAAAATATACACTTTCATCATACTGACTTCTATAGTACCAAATACTTCTAAAAGAAGTAATTTCAAAACAGTTTCTGAAACTTTTAAAATTGTTTATTTCTACTGAAGGCAAGAAATTTGAATAAGTTAACTAAAAGGGAGAAAAGTTCAAAGTCACCGTGGATAGCTTGTCATTTACGACACATCATTAACTGTTGCCAGCATCACGTGTGCAAGTGTGTGTAAAAGAAGCAAGTATGGGGCATGCTTTTGTCCTCTTCCATTATTTAAAAAAAAAGAAAAAAGAGAGAGAGCAAGGAGCTGCTCATTAAGCTATTCTGAACACTGGGATTGCAAGAAGCATTTTTCATGACACTGAGTCAAGACAGAGGAATTGCCTCACAGTGGCAGTTAACGGAATTTAACTCCTAGTACATTGTCATCACTATTTTGCTTACTAATCAATATCATTAAAGAAGATAGCAGTGGGCAAAGCCTCTTGTCTCATCTTTTTTCATGACATAGATGAAGGGATGAAGTACACCCTCAGAAAATTTGCTGATGACACCAACCTGAGTCATGCAGTTGACACAACTGAAGGATGGGATGCCATCCAGAGGGGCCTGGGCAAGCTCGAGAAGTGGGCCCATGAGAATATCATGAAGTTTAACAAGGCCAAGTGAAAGCTGCTGCGTGTGAATCAGGGCAATCCTCAGTATCAATACAGGCTGGGAGATGAAAAGATCAAGAGCAGCCCTGCCAAGAAGGACTTGGGAGTCCTGGTGGATGAGAGGCTGGGCATGACCCAGCAACATGCACTTGCAGTTCAGAAAGTCAAGTGTATTCTGGGCTGCATCAAAAGCAGCATGGCCAGCAGGTTAAGGGACGGGTTTCTGCCTCTCTACTCCACTTTGGCTGAGTCCTCAGCTGGAGTGCTGAGTCCACTTCTGGGATCCTCAGCATAGGAAGGACATTGAAATGTTTGAGCAAGTCCAGAGGAGGCCACCAAGCTGATTAGTGGGATGGAGCACCTCTTCTGTGAGGAAAGACTGAGAGAATTTGGATTGTTCAGCCTGGAAAAGAAAAGGTTTTGGGGTGACTTAATTGGGGCTTTCCAGTACCTGAAGGGAACCTGCAAGAAAGACGGAGAGGGACTTTTTACAAGAGCATGTAGTGAGAGAAAGGGGAATAGCTTCAAACTGAGAGTGCAGGTTTAGATTAGATATTAGGAAGAAATTCTTTACCGTGAGGATGGTGAGGCACTGGCCCAGGTTGTGGATATCCCATCCCAGGAAGTGTTTAAGGCCAGGTTGGATGGAGCTCTGAGCAACCTAGTCTAGGGAAAGGTGTCCTCGTCCATGGCAGAGGTCTCGGAACTAAACGATCATGAAAGTCTCTTCCAATCATTTTATGATTATGATTCCATCGAGGTATAAATTACCATATTAGGCATCAGTATGCTTTTCTCAAACTATCAATCCTCAGCAGGAAAAGCATTGAACTTGTCTTCTCAACAACTTAAAAAAAAGGACTTTTAATATTTTTTCCAAGAAGAAATAACAAAGGGATACAATTCAACACTTCCATGAATCAGCAACAGAGACTCTATTTTTCAACCCCACCTTTTGTTTAGAATGCAGAAAAGTAGTAGTATGCTGGCATTCTTCTGAAACAAGTTTGTATTTAAACATTCAGCAATATCCTTTCACTAGATATAAAGAAAAACATCTGGATGATAACAAAATGTCACAATTCTCTAAACAGCATTGAGGGGGGCCAGGCCTAAAGCAAATACTTCCTTCTTCCCCCAGCATCCACAAAACAGATGTTCAACCTTCAGACAGAACGAACCACCACAAAATACAATAATCTGAAAATGCTGCAACCAAGGAAGTCCACAATTAAGCTTGCCAAACCCCAAATCCAAATTACAAATGCACTACCCCAATATAGATCTATGTCCACTGTGACCAATGGTGAACAAACACGAGTTTCATTCAGTTTATCTGAAATAGAAATTTGCCAGCCACTCTCCCCACTCCTGCCAAAAATCACTAGACTGGGAAACAACAGCTTAACATGGTTCAGGCCAGCACCAGTGCAGACACAGTAACTGTTTTATCAACCCCTCAAACCAGAAACAAGAGTCATGCTCCTTCAGAAATGTCTATGCAACATCTGCATCATTTCAACTGAGTGTTCTACAGGCAATTTCTGCAGTGCTGTATTTTGCATAGTTAACCTGAGTTAAGTTTGAAAGAACTTAGAATTGACAATAAGAATGAATTATCTTAATGACAGGGTTTAAATTCCCTATTCTCACATCACTGCTTTTTCCCAAGGCCACAAACAAACTTATCTGATGGACAGCAGTGACCCAGAAATAAGATCTTACCTTTGATTTTGTCATGATGGAAGGGGAACAAACCCAATAGCTCAAGAAAACAAAAATCCTAATGTTGACAAGTGAAAGGGAATTACTTCTCGCCCATCATACAAGTCTCTAGTGTGCTCAGAACAATGCAGCCAGAATTTGTGAGCCCATGCCATAAAATCAGGGCTGATTACTAGTTTCTTGGCAGAGGTCAACAGAGCTAGCTTATCCTCATATCCTGCATCATCTTCGCAACTGTCTACAGCATCCCCACTCAAGCAGTTGGACTTTTTCTGGAACATCTGTTATGGATGATCAGGAAATAACACCCTCCACAAAATATCCTGGGAGCAGCTGTAGCTGTCAGGGATGCTTAGTAGAGAACTGCAGCAGAGCACTGGATTTTGGCCTCAGGTAGCTCATGCTGATCATTCCACAAATTCAAGGTTTATAAATGCAAAGCAGTACTGAAATATGCCCTGATAGGAGACAGATGAAGAAAAAACCAATACTTCATCACCTTTCCCTTTGACCCTTCCCTTTTCAATTATCAAATGAAGTTTAAAGCAACTTAGGCGGCTGCTTATCTGAATATGCAGGTAAACACAGAGGATTAGCACACAGCTTGACTAATTCACTTTAAGAATTGACTTGGATTAATTGTGAGTTGCATTTAGCAGACAAGCTCTTAGTGCATACAAGTGATCACATGAATTAAGTCGGCTGTTGTAAATTCACACCATACTTCAGTGACTATTCACCTTCTCTGACTAGGTCCTCAGTATGTACAATGATGAACAGAAACAAGTATTTCAATCAGAATATTTGGAAGATGCCACAAATTCACGGGGAAAACAAAAAGACAGGAAGCAGAATGCAGTTGATATAAAACCAGAACAAAACCAAAAGAAACTTTAACACATATGATGACAAAGGTTTGTGTCCAAGCACTGTCTAATATGTCTCAACACTTTTCAGATACATGTCTCTTGCACCTCCTTTCAAGGCTAAGAAAGGAGAAAAAGCAATCCTATTGGAAAAAAGTGCAACTGGCATTATTCTTAAACAAAAACAAAATCAAAATTAAATAGTAATTTGCCTCAAGTTCTCCCCTTGGAACTTTGTGCACATTAGCATGGGTACAAACATTAAACACACACACACTTCAAAGCCTCCTTAAGACAGTTTGCAATAAAAACATAAGCCATAAAGCATTACTTGGGAACCACTAGGACTCTTTCTTCATGATTGCAGAAATAAACTAAGAAGTTCAAGGGATCTAAGCCACAAATGGAGAACGTACTGAAATCCACCCACAAAACAGATTTTTTAGGCATCCCACAATTGCACAGACCAGCTGTGTCCATGACACCAAAGCTTGAGGCCCATGCACAGCTACTCTCCTCCCTGACAAAGCCCGCTTAGACATTCTGTTATGGATCTGATTTTCAGTCTTCCACTACTCAGCAGCCTCTCTGAGGTCAGACAACCTTATACACTCTCTCTACTCCGCTCTTGGGACACTCCACCCAGAGTACTATGCCTAGCTCTGGAGTCCTCAAGTCCAGAGGAAGGCTACAGAAACAATCAAAGGGCTGGAGCATGTCTCCAGATGGAGAGAGTTGGGGCTGTTCAGCCTGAAGAAGAGAAGAGTCCAGGGAGATCTTATAGCACCTTCGAGTACCTAAAGAGGGTTTACAAAAAAAAGTGGAAAAGTACTTTTTACAAGGGCATGTAGTGATAGAACAAGGGGTAATTGACTCTGAAAAAGGGTAGATTTAGATAAGATACTAGGAATGAATTCTTTACTGTGAGGGTAGCGAGGCACTGGAACAAGTTGTCCACAGAAGCTGTAGATCCCCCATACCTAGAATTGTTCAAGGTTACATTGCATGCTCTAGTGGAATGTGTTCCTGTTTGTGGCAGGGTGCTGGGAACTAGATGATCCTTAAGGTCCCTTCCAAACCATACTATTCTATGACTCTATACAAAAATGCATCATGGCATGCTGGCAGACCTAAGTGTTTTGGAGAAACCCAACGCCTACTACTTGGTCAGCTGCTGCCTTCAGTCCTGCAGCAGCCTTCTTCCGAGGATATTCCACTAAACCCAGCAGGTAACACTGTCAACCACGAAGAAGAGAAAAGCATTAAAACTTATCAAATCTGAAAGCTTCCCAGTATGGCTATACTGGCATCCCCCTCTAGTGGAGACACAGCTTATATCAGCAGGAGACCCCACTTGCAGGGTCTTGAGGGAGAAAAGTTAATCGAACCACAAGAGGAACAGTCAGAGAGACATACAGGGCACAGAATGACTTCTGGAACAGCTGCAGAAAGCAGATGCACAGCACCTTCACACTCGAATTTTCTACCAGCAAAGAAATGTCACCTCATCTTGGTAGCTCTGAGGAAAGTAATGATTTTGTCTCTCACCTTTCCCACATGCCTGGCAATGATGAACCATAAAGGAGCAGGGCACAGCTTCATTGCCAAAGTCTTTCCTGCATTTTTATGCTACTCTTCTGAAGGAAAAAGCAACTCTTATCACAAAAATTATACCAAGGGTCCCTTCACAGAGTCTTCACAGCATATTAAGAACAACTTAGGGAAAAGAACTGAAAAGCTGTAAAAAAGTCTCCCAGGCAGAACTTTGTCATTAAAATTGGGATAATTGGCTTCTGTTTGTAAGAAGCTTTGTGGAGGAGATATTGAGGATGGAAATATGCAGGATCACAGCAGAAGTGTTCATTCAGACATATTACTTTTAAGGCATTTATGTGTTCTATAATCATGTAATTTCCTCCTATCATCAGGTTGTCATCAGCTTGCACATCTCCCTCTGATTTTTTTTTCCTTTAGGCAGAAACTTTTATGATGCTTTTGCATGTGAAACTTAAGCAATCCAAGGCATGGAACAGAAAACACACTGTTTCTCAGAGAAGCAGGCACTAAGCTATGCTATTCTTATCAACAATTTGCAAAACTGCAACAACTATAGAGACCTATTTTATGTCTATTCGCTAAATATCAGAATTATTTTGTTCACATTAATAGCCTAAAGTCTCAAGCAGCTTCCAGTCCTACTTGCACTGGGTATTTGAAATAGGACACTGTAACTAAGTGTAACTGAGGACGCTGTAAAGAAGAAGCTAAAAGACTACAGGAGCAAACAGAATAATTTAGAAAACTCTTATCTAGTTTGAAAGGTTTCTATATAGGAAAATACATGGCTTTGAGATGAAGTTTTCACTGGTTCCATCCAAAGCTTTAGGAGGAATGAAATGATCCTGATGCATTGCCAGTCACATTGGGACAGCTCTCAGAGCCCCGCACAAAAACCCTGCAAAGGGCAAGTCAAAGACACCCTGGGTCATTTGCACAGAATTGCTCTCCATGTCTGCCACATTTTGGGAGGGACAGAAAGGAAAAGAAAAGACCAAAAAACTTTGATAGACATTTATGATGGCATCTTTCAAGTACAAGTCACATTCAGGACAATACTCCTCGAACACTGGGTAGCTATCCAGAGATCCATTTCCCTGATGTTGTTTGACCCTCTGCAACCTCTCAGGAAAACAATTGGTGAATCACATTCCCTTGGCAAGAGAAACGAGAGAGCAGTGACCTGTTGAAGCACTGGACTTGTGTCTGTTTACCCTGTAGTGGTAAACAGGGGGACATGTGGATAGAAACGGCTGAACACCCCAATGAGTCCTTCAACAGAAAGCCAAGGCTTTGCTCCTTGACTAAATCTAATGATAACATGGATGGTTAACATATGGTCAAACGTGACTTCTAGTACATCCTAGATGTTACCGTGGCATATAGGACAACATGCTCTTATTACCTTGGCTCATTCACCCTGACAATACGAACGCCTGAGGATATTCTCTGCAGGGACACAAAGAACATTCAAGCTATCTCCCATACCAATAATTTCCCAATCAGACACTTCAGTAGAGCTGTGTTTGCATTTGCAAAGACATCTTCCAAGTGCAATAGTCAATAACATGTAACACTATTAATACAAAATTTATTGTGATTCATGCTCCTTTGGGATTGACAAGTTTGTCATTATCGGTCTGAATCTATTCTGGGTCCTGCAATAATTAGTTTTATATGTTCAAAACTTGCAGGCAAATATAGAAATGTGATACAAAGTACAATTTTGTAAGCACAACCTGAGGTAAAGTAGCCAGATTTCCCCTTTACATCATACATTACAGCATCACTACCACATAAAAGCAACATCTTTCCACTGCAGTGATCTCATGACTGTATGTATCTTTTAAAATTACTGATCCAGTCTATGTGGGGAATCACTGACAACACACCTTCACAATAGGCATGGAAACAGCAACTAAATTATGCACAAAAAGTGTACAATTTACTTCTATTAGCTGGAGCATCAATGAAAGAGCTCAGAAGTGCCCAGATGGAGCAGCCAACATACAAACACACCTCCAGCCTTTGCTACTACTTCATACTGGGTTACAAGTAACTGAAAATGGTTAGTAACATAAAGACAAAACCTTAAAAGTGGTAGGACTCAAGAAAGGACCTCACTGCTGCAGTAAGAGATTGGAAAAAACACAATAACCACAAGAAAACAGATCCCACCAAGAAAGTCAGTGAGGACCTGATGCAGGCACATGAAGAGGAAGAAAACTGTGCCCTGACCACAACGGTGACCACCACAGTCCCTTCTAGTACAAGGCAACTTCTTCGAGGGGCAAGGTGACCTTCTCCTGACAAGACATTGACTTGAAGTGCTAACCTACAGCCCTCCACTGAAGTCTGCTGCCACCAACTAGCCAGTCAAGGCTTCTTGAAGAAGCTGCTGTTGATACTGTGGCTTGACAATTTGCTTCCCTGTGCCCCAGAGCAGCTGGAGAGTGGAGATGCTCACCACCCACTGGGCTTCTGTGCTGTGCGCTGAAGGGACAGGAACTGTTGTACAGGTGGTGTCCCCAGGGCCAGGATCAGCCCTTCCACCTCATCTTACACCAGCAAAGCTGATTTGGAAATGAGCAGTAAACAAACTCAGCCCATTTTTTGCACCAGCATCCTGGCTGTGGACACTCACAGCCTGGCTAGGGTAGAGAACAGGGAGGTACACCACCCTTCTCACACTGCAGCTACATAATGCCATCCCAGTTCCCTCACTCTGTCACCAGCAACAGCTCAAGGCTTCAGGATACTGTCCTGCAGGTCTGACAACTACAACAGGTCAAAAGCAGACTGCACTATCAATGCCTAAACATTTGGTTAAATCCAGTGGCTAGAGACCCCTTATCAAAACCTCTTTGCACCAGACAAAATAACACTTGCCACACTTAAAAGCTATGTAGCTATTTCCCCCTGAGAGTTTATCAGTCTTTCTCCTTTCCTGCAAACACAGTCTGAACTGTAACCACCTAACAAATAGGTGTGACCTGTACAGCATCTCCCTTGACTGCTTAGATATTGGTAAGTCTTTGATGGAGTTCATGTTAAGCCCACTGCTCTTAAACAGTTACCCACCTGTTCAAAGAAGATGAAAATTTCTCCATGCAGTAAGCATTGAATATTCATTCAACCTTTTTTTCTTTTTTTTTTTTTTTTTTTTAAATGTAAGCTGCAGCTAACTTCTTCAAAATATAAAAGGGATACTGCCCTACTAATAAATACATTTTTCCATCCAGGATGACAACAATCATCCCCAAATGGCCAAAGAACTTCTAAGAAAAATTTCTGCTCCCATAAGCAATGGACCTGCACTATTTCATGTTTGACATACACACCCTAAAAAGAGGGGGGAAGGAAGGGAAAAGGGGCTTACAATGAAAAAACAGTACGCATTTCCTTTGCCAGATTTTTACCACTCTTAAAATCTTGAGTATTTTGTGCAGGAAGATCTTGCCTTTGATGTCAATCTAATGCTTTTTTGCTTGCTCCTACAAGCACTGCAATATACAATACATTTTCTAGCTGGCAAAGAAAAGATGTACTTTGTAGAGAGCCCCTGAAATTCACCCTACTCGGAAGGTCACTGCGGCATGTAAATTCCTATACAAAAGGCTAAGTAGTCTGTAATACAGCAGCGTGAGGCTTACACAGAATTGAAGTTCATCATATAGGACTATAAAACTCACAGGCATTTTGTCCAGCAATTTCAAAAATCCACTTTAGGAGGTGCTCACCTCTTAGTCACAATCAGAAGCAAAAGCAAAAAGATAAGATTAGGCTTGCATACTTGGCACCTTTGTACTTTTATAGAGAAAGTGAAAGAACCTCCAAATTTTATGTAGGGTATGCCACATGGAAGCCAAAAAAACCCAAAAAAAACCCCAAACAAACAAAAAAAAACCCCGCAGTTCCAATGCCTCTCAAGTTACATCAATCTAAAATAAAGATAATGCAGTTGACACAAAACTGCATATACAGTTCTCCCCAATACAATACCTGTGCTTCCAAAATACATTTCCTTCTAAAAGAGATCCAGCCTTCCAACTTTTACAACTGAAGGCATTTCTCATGCCAACAACCCACACTATTTACCACTATCTCGGCAACAGATCACATTGCAATATGTGAGTGGGAAACAGCAAGGCACAACACTTTACTCCTCTTTCCCCAGTAGAAGTGACATCCAGGTCATAATCCATCACAAAGTTCACCAGCACCAATCTTCAAAGCATTTGGAAAGCAAAACACTCTCTATACACTGCAGTCGAGGACCCTGTCCAGGCTACTCATCCTGAGAGTAGCTTAAGGAGGAGTGATCTGGTTCCTTTCTGGCTGTGCTGCTGGCAAGGACAGGCATGCCTTACTCACACTCCCTGAACCATAGCCACCACACAAGTCTTTGGCTGTTCTTGTCTGCCAGAGACAAAGGGAGAAGATTCACTTTCTTTTTAATAAGAAATGCTTCTTTACCCTGGTGTAAATGTTCCAGTGCTCCCCTCCTTATGTGCACTAACATAACTGCCTACAATATCTGGGTCAAGAAGGAGCCAGATCCAGCAGGAAGCAGACACAGGTCTGAGAAAAACGTGTCCAGGCTATGCCTGTCAGGAAACTGGACAATTCACTATGATCCAAGACAAGCTACTGTCCTTTTGTACAGATATATAAAGTCTTTACCACCTCAAAAGGTCTTTGTCAAGAGCTCGTTAGAGAAATGCAATGATCACGGAGTTGCCCTGTGGGATGGGGACACAGATATACTATCCAAACCAGCATGAGCACAAATGGAAAGTATATTTTCAAGAATAAGAGATACCAGTCATTAAAAAATGAAAATTAATCCTAGAGTGCAATATTCAGGCAAAAAATAACCAAGATTTTGCAAGCTAGGTTGATTAGCCTGTAAATACAGGAAGAGTGTCAGGCAGTCAAGGAACAATGGATGAGAGGAGAGGTTTGGATACACAAACCTAGGTACTTCTTAGAATTCAACTTTACCTTCAAAAAGGATCAAAACAAAGCACCAGAGGTTCAGATGTTAACTGTCATTTGTTTCAGTATGTCAATGAAGTTGCAGAAACATACAGGCAATGCTTCTACTTGTTTTAAAGGAACTAAACTTGAAACATAAATGAAGAAACCCCAAATTTTAGTTCCCTCAAATGGAAGCAGAACAGCAGCTCTTATTCCCTTGACAGAGCCTGCCTCTGCCCTGGAAATAATTTTTCATTTCTGTCAAAGCAACACATCAGCCTTGCACCTGATCCAAAGTCGTTCAGTGCCAATACAGATTTTACCATGGACATCTATGGGCCATGGATGAAATCTTAAGCTTTTGCATTAGCTATGAAGAAAAACATGTGGGAGGAAAACATGAAATGCGTAAATTCAGCCCCAGTGCTGCACTGCTGAGGAGTACCACATTTCTACAGTATTATCTTGTGACACATGTTAAAAAAAAAGTCAAAAGCCCACATTGGATGCTACATCACCATTTCCAGTTTAAGCCATTGGTGCCTCAAGTCCTTCATGATCAAGTATTTCTTAGAGCAGTGTTCTCCCTTCAAATTATCAAAAATCCTAAGGCCAAAAATGAAGATCCTACCTAATGGGAAATTAATCTCGAAAAAAAAGGACATGAGAAGATGGAGAAAAGAAAGGAAAAAAAAAGGAAAAATTAGTATTTTCATAATGCCTTAATTTTTTGCACAGTTTTTTACAACCACACTGTTTACTTTCTTAAAAGTTTGTTCCTTTTCACACTACTAAATGGATAAAAAATTCATAAAACCCATTGTGAAAGATGAAGAAGTGAAAAACACAATGTACAAAGAACTAATCCACAAACTAAAGATGCTGGAGGGATCAAATACTGATTGCTCTATCGTCTTTTCAATAAAACCATCGTGTGCATATTTCCCTTAGTACCACTTGTAGCAGCTGTGTTCAAATACCCCGTTTAGGTGAATTAAAACTGAATTTAAACTGAATTTAAGTGTCCATTAAATAACAAGCACTTTTCTTTTTGAAAGGGAGGAAATCCCAATAATGTAGCAAATTCCAATTTTGGAAAGAAAATGACAGTGAAAAGCACAACTGCCTTACAGTACAACCTGTTACCACTCTCAAATTCTTCCATGTGTCCTTGGACATCACCAAGACCACGAGTGATGGCTGTGAGAGAGTTCCCCATCCAGCCCCAATGGTGAAAGAGCTGCACTCAGTTTTCCCCTGCATCCATATGATAAAAAAGCCAGATACACAGCAAATGGTACAGCAAGTGTTCAGCAAGTGCTGGCAGGTCACCACCTAGAGGTGCTCGAAGCCCGCTCTCCTGACATCTGTAGGAAGCAGCTCACCTCTGTGAGCTAGTGCTTCAACTCCTGGGTACTCAAAGAGAAGATGGTGGAGGCCTCCAAAAGAAATAAGCTGCTCAGAAGAAATATCTGCCTTTCGATTTAAGCCTCTGAATCAGACAAAGCAAGCTCAGTGTGGAGAAGCTACTGAGAAAGTACAAACTATTCTGTAAGGTGTTATTAAGGGTTTGTCACAGTCACGTAAAAGTGAGCCCCGTGTAAGTACCAGCTAAGTTTCTGCTCCAGAGCAAGACACTTTCTTCAACCTCCAATCCTTTCCTGGATTCCCCACATAGTTTCATTGTGTGACACTACAAGACCAAGTTAAAGATACATTCTTATTTTTTCTCAATTTTTAAGCAGAGAAGGAATTTCATTTTAGTTACAATCTTACACACAGATGAAAACCACACAAACATAAGTATTTTCACACACAGTGGTAAGATTGTCGTTGCTCACATGTGGAGCTCACATATTAAAGCCGGGTATGCAGTGTAGCATTACTTTAATTTTGCATTTTCCACGTGTTTTGTCTCAAAAGCTATTTAACTTTTCCACCCTCAATATTTATTTTGAAGACTGGAGGAAGAGAAAGTAGACACCAGCCAGTGTTTTCCTCTCCCCAACCAGCAAGCGCTGTTACTGCTACATTCTCAGAACAAGGCTTACAGCGGCCAAGGGCCTAACTAGTGCAATCTGTATTAAGATCCATACGGATCATGAAACAGAGCTTCTGAGCATTCCTAAATTATTCCTTAGTTATTTGCAGCACAAAAGAGAAGACAATTACAGTTCACGTACAACTGCACAGGATGAGACAGTGTCAATCCATTCTGGAGCAAGATAGCATTTGACTTTGTGTGGTTCATATTTAATAAAAAACAACAGTAAAACACAAGCCTATCAAGTCGCTTTGTAAGTCGGAGCATATATCAGTTAAGCAGAAACATGTGGCACACCTATAGCCAGTAACACCGAGCTGCAAGGCAGAGCTTCCCTCACGCCTGTGCACACAGAATATGGCTTCAGTCCACTGCTGAAATTGCCAGAAATATTATTTTAGTACTACAGTATACCCCATCCTTGCAAGAGTAACAGGCTGTATGGCACACAGCCCTGGCTGCCAAATTGAAACATGACTCTCAGACCTGAGAGTGATTCATTTCAGACCAAATGGTACACACACTAAACCTGACTTAGCATGCAAGAGCCTTTTTTTGTAAAGATAAGAGTTGCAGCAGCTTTTAGTAGTCAAAGGACTGCAGCTACCCCAATTCCCTCATAGTTTGGGAACACAAGTTGCCTAGAGAGGCTCCCTCAAGTAATTTGGTCTTCAAACTTCAAAAAAATCCCCCCAAGCAAGAGAAAAAAACCCAACCAAACAAAAAAAAAATCACAAACAAACAAAAAAAAACCCAAAAAAGCCCCCCAAACAAACGGACAAAAAACTAACAAAAAAAAAATCCAAACCTACAGCAAATATGGAGGGGAAAAAAAATAAAAGAAGAAAGGCCCCCCCTCCCCCCTTTTTGGAAAGCAGCTTCTAATTTATTCACAGACAACTGAAATCAAGAAGGTGTGAACTTGTTTCATGCAGAAATCCACAAGAAAATAAAAATTAGACATTCCAACATTTTTTTCTAATAACGAAAAGTTTTCGTATACATCTGTAGGAAGCAGCTTTTTGGGATGTTTTCGTTCCCGCTGTGGAGCTATTTAAAAAGAATACAGAGAAAAGCGAGAGGAAGAAACTTGGTCCCTCTGGTTCCACCTCTGCCTTCTCACTTCTGCTCGCTAACGGCTTTTGTCCCCTCGCTTCCCTCCTGCTCCCCACCCTCCCGGTCTTTCTCTAACACTCCATACCCTTGTGTTTGTCATTCACCTCCTTGTCCTTTACCTTTGCAAACACCACGAACACTGCTCTTCGTGCAGGCTCTTCGTCCAAAGGACTGAGGAAGTAAGGAGAGAGAGGTGGCAACCATTTTTTAACTAGGACTTTTCCCACTGCCTTAATTGGTATAAATAAACCTAAAGAGACTTCACAGAGCAGGGGAAGAAAAAAAAAAATCAGGACAGACTCAAAGTGCTGTTAGTGTCCCTTAATCAAACAAGTGCCCAACACTTATTCCAGGCCAGCCCCAGAGGCGTAAGTCCACCAGGAACAGCAGCCTGACCCGACGCCAGCAGCCCACTGGAGCCCATCCCGAAGGAGCTCTTGGCCGGAGGGGCCCCCGCCAAGGCGCGCCGCCCCACACACCGCTGCGCGCCGCAGGAGCCAGATCAGGCTCAGGAACACCAAAGGAAAGAAAAAAAACCAACGGGAGGGGGGGAATGGTTCCGTGGGCGCGGCGCCCTCAGGGCACGGGGAGCGGGCACCTTCACGCAGGCGGACACGGCGGGCCCCCCGCCCCGCTCCGCCCCCGGCCCGGCTGCACTTACCTGCGGGGGCTGCGCGGGCGCGGCTGGAGGAGCGCGGCGCCGCCGCCGGCGCGCACCGACCGAGGGAGGAGGGAGGGAGGAACGGAGGGAGAGAGGGAGGGATGAGGGGTGGGACGGGGAGGGACAGAGCGGGACGGGACGGGACGGGAAGGGAAGGCAAGGGAAGGCAAGGGAAGGCAAGGGAAAGGACAGGACGGGACGGGACGGGACGGGCTCCCTTAGCGCGCGCTCCGCCCGCGCTCCTCCGCCGGGCGGGGGCCCAGGTGTGCCCGCTCCGCTCCGCCCCGCCGGACCCGATCCCGCTCCCGCTCCCGCTCCACCGGCGGCCCCAGCGCGGCAGGCGCCGGGAGGAGCGCCGGGAGCAGCGGTGGCGTCCCTGCTCTCCGCCCACTCTCCGCGGCAGACCTGGAGCAGTCGCGGAGGCTGCCCTGGGGAAGAGCCGTGGGGTTTCGGGCAGAGGCTGCGTGTCGGTGGTATGCAGGTCTTTCTGGAGCAGCGACACTGCTCGTCCTGGGGAAGTTTGGGATCTCTTGCCGATGTCGGCAAGACCCGTTTGGGAGCCTCAGTCGTAGGAAATAGTCAGCTTGCAGGTTCACCAAACCCATAACGCTGGAAGCGAAGAGGGCTGCACAACAGATAGTTTTTCAGATTCAGAAGAGTTATTTTATTAGACCAAACCAGGTTCAACTTCTTCTTCCCCACCCCCCCCTCTCCATCAGTTTTTACTGTGAAACAGTCTGATTTCTTTGGATTGCGGGAGCATCTAGAGGCCACTTCTGCATGTACATGCTTCAAGTGAAAAGACAGCATGTTGAACAACACTTAGCGTTCGGTGTCTGAAATGGCTAAGCGTTTCTAACCCTTGTAGAGAGATTTTTAGTGAGATTTTCTACAGCTATACAAGCCATCAATGCCTCCAGCAGCACAAAAGCCTATAACGAAACACCAAGCCCACTTAAAGTACTCATTGTGTTTCCCAAGGCACCAGAAAGCAGCAGAGACAGTCCTCCTCAAGTCAGATCTTCACCTGTGTACCATCACCACAGTGATGACGCTGTTTTCTATAGCTACTGACAGTATCTGCTGAATCACAGGGATTGTTGCTGGAAAGGTTTTCGGAGACTCTAGAGCAGATCTTTTGTTGTCATGGTTGGTGAGGATCTCTTTCTCTTTAGGAAGCAGTCAAATGGCTTTTTTTTTTTTTTTCCTTTTGTCCCCATACAACACCAGACCTTGTTTTTGTACTCAGCACTGTAATTTAGCAGTGAGACTAAACTTCAGCTCTTCAACTGGCTGAAAAGTCTTGTTAAGTATTCAGCAGGCCATTAATTTTGAAAAATGCTTTCAACTTCTACCTGTTCAAAGCAAGTTATCCAGGGTTAGCAAGAGGTGACCAAGAAGGGTGTTCTGTTACAAACTCTAATACTTAGTTTAGCATTCACACACTAAGTATGATGACAAGTTTTAATAGTTTCTTATCTATGCATGGGCTACATCCAGGCGGGACAACTGGAGGCTTGAAACAGTGTACTCAAACTTCATGTATCCTCCCCTGGTGGTAGAAATGGGATGACTTAGATGACCTCTGATAAGATAGCAGGTCTTCAGAATGTAAAAATTATTTCTCCAATGCTATGGCAATATTTCGTATGTAGCTTCATTATAAACCAAATTTCACTCATCTTTTTGGGACAGGAATTCAACCCGTTGCCCTGAGACCACTGTCAATATCAAGATTAGCTTAAGAGTAATCAAAGTTTCAAGCAAAGCGTGATCTGACAGGATTTACATCTCTGTGGTGAGACCTAGAACCTCAAGCATTCTTCAGTAGGAAAGTGCAGGTATGCAGATGTTCAATGGTAAGAGCTCCTGCATCTGCAAATTGAAAATTGCCACTGTTTAGTGTCCTTGTGGTTACTCAGAAATTGTTGGTCAGGACCCTCTCTGCATTGACTCTAGCTACTGACCCTTGAAGGAAAATAGCAGTCCTGATCTCATGGGGAAAGGATGATCTATGCATGGGAGGGAATTATATGAAGGTAAAATGATGGCACATATTTTAAAGAAAAGTATTTTGACGTCCACTTTCAGTGAACTGATGTAGTTAAGGCAGCAATGTTTTTTTCAGTTCTTTTGTTTTCTGTTAGTGACTTCAGGCATGCTTGTTCAGTCCTGAAACAGTGACTTTTTATTTATTCAAGGATAATGTAATTAATTCTCAGTCAATCACTCTAGCTTTAAAGAAGAAAATATAGGGAATATTCAGTAAATCTTAGAAGAAACTGGCTAATTTTGAAAGTCCAGGGGAGATCACGTGGTCTGACAAAGCTTAATGAATGTAACTGCTATGAGACTTGGCTGTGCTGCTCTGTGGTCTGAGATGTGTTTAGGTAATCACACACAGATGTACTGAATCACACCAGATAGGGAACTAGATTTCACATCCTTCAGTCTGGGAAGAAGTCTGCTTCCAGAACAAACCACAAAAGTTTCATGTGCTCAAAGTGAATTAATTAAAATAATAAGTATGCTTAATATGTGCAGACATTGATATATTTATGTTTAATTCTCAGCATTCAAAAAATTTTGACCAAGTGTCTGCAAGATTAGTCATACAAACCCAGAAAATTTAGACATCTAATTCCTCTTCAGTCTGAGCCTGGAAAGTACCTCTACTGTTTTTAATTAAAAAAAAAAATAAATTCAGGAAATTTATACTTAAGATGTCTCTTCACTCTGTTACTTCTCTATGCAGCATATTAGCAGTGAGTAACTTCATTTTGGATTGGAAATGTGCTGAAACTTTCAGTGCAATGGATGCTTTGAAGGAAACAATAGATGAGGTCATAATTAGTAGTCTCTTCATCAAAAAAAAAAAGGTATGCTTCATCATTATCAGAGATGGGAATATTTAGAGACCTTGAACAAGTTTACACTTTTAACGGATCAGTTTTTAAGTATGTTCCAGTGTCTTAAAACACCACCATTCATAGTGGATTGCTAAAGCATGTATTACATTACAAAGAACAGCTCCTGCAACACACATAGAATTAAGGACACTCTGGAGTTTGACTTTTTGCTCATTTGTTGTATATGTGCTGTCTGAAGGCCAGTGCTCAAATGTAGGGGATCTGTTCAGAAGAGGATGCACAGGAATCTAAGCAAATAACAACTTTACTCCCCGTCAGATAACATGCCATTTTCCAGAGCAACTTCAGACACATCAGAAATCTCACAGAAAGAAAGCAGCCCTGTCTGTAAAGCCACATCATCTTTGTTCCATTGCAGCCCTTCTGTCCTTGTTTAGTCTCTGGCCTCTTGCTATGATGCAGTAGCGGCGCATGACATTCTATGAAGCACGAACTCCTCTAAAACCTGTAAAGTTCTTAAGGCAAAAAAGCAGCTCTTTCCATGGAGACTCTCTCAGTGTCTCAGCTTCCTGTGGCCTGGACCTGAGCATGTTCTAATCCTTCTGCAGTGTACCTGATTGCTGAAAAGCTAACATGATAGTAGTGCTCCTGGAAGCCAAGCTTTGGGTTTGTGCCTGGGCACACTGAGGGTTAGGGATGTAGCCTTTGTGGCAAGATCTAGGTCAGATTAGACTGTTTAGAAAAGCCCAATGCCAGAAATAAGAGCAGTGTCTGTCCAAGAGACCAGTGCATCAGCTCTTTGTGAAAGAAGGTTTGAGTTTGTCCAGGCACTTACAACACCTGTGTTATCCTGAGATGGCTGGACCAGAGTTTTTAAGGTGCTTCAGGCAGTTATTGTCAGAGGTGCCAGGGAGGTCAGTGCACTAGTGACAAATCCAGTAATAACTCATCCAGGACCGTGTCCTAGTTGAGCAGGTGGGACCAGTTATCACTGTGGGGGGGGGGGGGTGGGTGACCAAAGCTATGTATTCTACCCCCTCTATTAATTTCCCAATAGCAATGGACTATTTGCACCACATTACTAGGGA
>JAWMRD010000085.1:22809704-22829706 GCA_035584875.1 Syndactyla subalaris
TTAAATTGTAACTCTGACTTATAATCTCTCTTGTGGTGGGTCCATTTCTCCTGCCGGTTTACTTTTAAACCAGCACAGACCGTAAACCTCTGGGTTACTGCTAATAGTCCTACAAATCACATAATGTCAGATGCATCAACAAGAGCTGATGGCTGTGTGAAGCTTATGGTGCTTGTTGGGGGCAGGCATGGGGGCAGAAAGCTGCCAGGAGGCTCCCAGATGGGAGGCCAGGAAACTGACACTTGTGACTTCTCCGCGGTAAGGGAGGCAAGACAGTGAGGGGAGCTATGGTTTTGTGGTAAGGACAGAGACAAGGAGGGCTGTAGGTTCCATGCAGGGAAGGCAGTGGGGGAAGCCGGGGGACATGCATCTTCTGTGGGAGGGCAGCGTTGAACAATCCTATGTGTCCTTCATCTCCAAGGAGCACCTGGCCTGGAGCCTGTGTCTGGCCCATCACCACTGTTTCAGGGAAGCTGTGCATGCATGAAAACTGCATAAAAGACCAAGTAGCTGCCTGGACACTGCTACTTGTGCAGCATTTTGTTTTCCAGGTTGTCTAAGAAATATCATTTGTTTGTAGGGTGTTGAGGAAAGACCGGATGGTGAATGTTGTTCTGATTTCTCTCTTCATCAAACATACGGGCCTGGTCTGCCATGAAATTACTGAAATCCCCCTTCTCTTAAGGATACAAGTTAAAGAGGGAAAGTTTTACCCCCAGCAAGTGCAGCAGACACCATGGGGAGCACTGCTGCACCACCTGCCCATTTAGCCCTAGCTGTGAGGTACAGTGAATATAAAATCCCTCCCCAACAGAGATTCTTAGTCAGCAGAGAACATCTAAAATCCATAGTTTATCCTGCCTCTCGTCTGGAACTGAATTATACTTTTCCACCAATAAACTGAATGCCAGACTCCTTCACAACATAAAAAAAAAAAAAAAAAAAAAAAAAAAGTTGCTCGGAAACAGTCAGATGGATGCCTCTGTATTGTATATAACTCTACACATCAGTTTGATCTGTTTAAATGGCAGATCTTACATGGAGCTTCTGGAGCAGATCCAGTGAGGACAGCAAAGATGACCAAGGGATTGAAGCACCTCTCTTATGAGGAAATGCTGAGGAAGCTGGACCTGTTAAGCATCAAGAATTGATGACTGAGAGGGAATCCCTTCAATGTCTGTAAATATCTGAAGGGAGGGTGTCAGAAGGATGTAGCCAGACTCTTCTCAGTAGTGCCAAGCAATAGGACAGGATGCAATGGGCAGAAACTGATGTTCCACCTGAATATGATGAAGAACTTCTTTACTGTGCAGGTGACCAAGGACTGAAACAGATTGCTCAGAGAGGCTGAGGAATCTCCTTCACTGGAGATATTCAAGAACATGGCACAATCCTCTGCCATGTGCTCTAGGATGACCCTGCTTGAGCAGGGAGGTTGGCCCAGATGACCCACTGTGGTCCTTTACAAGCTTACCCATTCTATTATTCTGTGGTCTTAGAAGACCTATTTGAGCATAATTTGAAAAAAAAAATAAATAATGGCTAGTGAAAAACTCAATCATAGATTAGAATTGTCTTTCCTTTTAGAGACAGTGTTTATCATTAGTGTCTAAGAGTTGTTATTTTTACTGAAATAATAATTAGCCCCTTCTTCTCTCTCTACAAGAGCTTCAGCACCACAAGTAACTAAAACTTTTCCAAGGAGTTCTCTGTCTACAGTGGGATGGGGAATACACACATCCCCAAAAGAGAAGTACTGTGGGACTGAAATTTTAACTGCCCAAAACTCTAAAAGAAAAAAGAGCCTCTTTCAAAACACAGGATAGGGCCTGTAATATTAGCTGAATAATAAAAAATTTGGATATATTTAGTTAATGAAAGCTCTTGCTGGCAGGTAAGATTGGGTCATTTATACCTACACAATAACAGCCCCAGTGCAGAACATATGAATACCAGATGGCTGGAACTGTTCCATTAATGAACTGATGCTTTCATTATTTTGATTTTGTAGCTTTTTGCTTATAATGATTTGATTGCACCATTAAAAACCTTCACTTGAGTAACCTCAGAATTCCTCAGAATGTAAAAGGTGATGCCTCTGTCCACAGTTTCCACTAACCATAAATAGGACCTGCAGGTGTTCAACAGCTCTGTCAGTCAGGCTGATGAATACATATCATGGTGTTTTTGTAGTTTTTCTGGGTAAATAATGTATGCAGGATGCATGCACAATATATTCTTCTAAGGCACAGGAAAATTCATTCTAGGTGATGCTCCATTAGAGTCAAGGGGGTTATCCAGTGATGAATATGCAGGAAAAAAAGAAAATCATAGCAGTTTATACAAAGGGTGTAATTCCTTCCAGATATGTGCAAATACAGGAATAATGTCAGGTACTAGGAGATACACTATTCCTCCAGAGCAGATGCCTCCTTCATTAAATATAATTCCTATTAGAATAACCTTTCTGTCTCCAAGCTTCATTAATGAACAGTCTAGGAATCCACTTCTTTCGTAGGTTACCACAGGCAGATTCATTTTGCTGGCTTACACACTTCCTCTGTAAACTTGCTCTCCGATCCAGTACTCAACTCCAACACTGGCTGTGTCTTCACTGTGACTCTGCAGACACCCTTTGTTACAAATAAGCTTAGTGTAGTTAGGTGGCAAACATGTCTCTGTCCCTTGTGGTTTATCTCTGATGCTCATGTCTGAACCCTTACGGACAGGGCAAAAAAGAAAAAAAAATCAAATCCTAACTCTTAGGCTGGTAGTGAGCAAATACTTTCTGCCAAAGCTGAGCTTCTGCTATACACCCATCTTTAAGATGCTGGAGAGGCCCCAGTCCCTAGTGTCAGAAGTGACACCAGGCCTCTTATTTCTTATTTTATTTCCATTTCTGTTCTTTTAAGGTTATACTTACTAAGAAAGCTAGAAATAAAGTAAAAACCAAACCAACAAACAAAAAAATAGGATGAAAAAAAGGGAAACCAGTGAGTGTATATACAAGACAGCTCACAAGACCCTTGGAAGCACAGTCTACTTTCTTCTGTTCCATGGAGCTCCTGTACCTCCTTTTTCTCCTACCTTCCCCAAATGTCTGATGATGTTGGTAGAGATTAGTTATCTCAAATACAGCTTTTTGGAGCAGGGTCACACAAGGAAAAAGGAGAGGTCGGGTGGCAGGGGAAGATTTTTGTGTCCACTCTCCTTAGCATGAAGTCAGCAGACATGGATACCAGGAGATATAGGTGGCAGTCCTTGTTTCTAGGGATGTCATTTCCCTAAGAAGAACACAGGTTTTTCCTGTGTCCTATGTGAGATTTGCTCCTCCAGGATTTCAGCATCATCTCTCAGAGACACTGGAGGCCAGGGAAGCTATCCAGCTTGATATCCACTGTCCCAGTGTGGTGTATACTTCTTCTATGGACTCTGTAGGGTATCTAACACCTGTCCCACAGGTGCTGAGTATATAGGGAAGCTGCAGGAAGCCCGTCTGTGCCTTTCTGGAATAGGAGGAAAGGGTACTCTGAGGCATCCCAGATGGAAAGAGGTGTGTAAGTTTGTATTCAGTTCCCCACCCTGAGAGAGTACACCAGGATGACAGAGACATCTCAAGGCTTTTCTCAGCTCCACGAGGGCAAAACCTATGTAATCCAGAAACCCAGCTGCTGTACCCTTAGGAGTGCTCAGCTGGCTGGCTGCCACAGCACTGCTTTTCTGATCAGGCTGATGCTGTGCACTCAGTGAAATCCCCCTGCTCTGCCTCACAAGCATGGAGGAAAACCTTGGGGTCAGCCCAGTCTTGTTAGTTAATAATTGAAGACCTGGTTGCCTGCTACTCCCTTTTGCCACTTACAAGTGAATCCCTGCTTTTGTTTATAAACTCACGCATAGTATTCACAGCAGTTTTTTGCAAATATTCTCTTAGTTCCTATGTGCTGCTTTCACAAGGCAGGCACAGTAAGGGCTACAATGGGAAACAAGTAGAAAGCTACTTGTTTAATGCCAGTGGAGTGGGGGGACAGACTCCTAGACCTCAGCAACTAGGGCCACTTTAAACCTGATAAAAGTCTAACCCCATATTTTTAACAGATTAGCACCTTCCCTGATGGCACATTTGCTTTATTGAGCTGCTGCCAGCAGTTGTCTGGTTTGGACTGTGGTTTTCCAAGATTTCTGGATGGCCATTTCTCCTTTCTTTCGATAGGAAGGTGTCCAAAGTGCCAAGGGAGGTCTGGTAATTACCATGGTAACTCTTTGTAGACACATTTGCCCTGATGGTGACTCCTCAGCACCTAAAGAAACAAAAAAATTGCTCCAGATCTGGCTTTTGAGCTGTGCCATAAAAGAAACCTAGGGCCCCAACAGATTTTGGGGTTTAATTTTTGCTTTCAGGGGCTTCTTAGGCAGCACAGAACAAAGAATTGCTCAATGAAGAGGGCATACAGCTCTGAGGGAACATCAGCCTGTGGAGGACTCAATGCTGGGGCAGTGAAATCAGAAATGAGAAAAGCAAAACTAAAGGAACAACAATGCATCAACCAAGTCACCTGTGTGACTAGCCACATCTATGAAGGAGCTGAGTGCAGCAAAGACAGCAAAAAGGGAGCAGGAAAGGTGTCAGGAGCAAAGCTGAGGTGTTTATGTGTTTGCTTACTTGTTTTTTTACTCAGTACAGGATCAGTAACTAGCAACTTATTAATTGGCAGTAGATTAAATTGTCCTAAATTTCCTGTCACAAATCTGGGGCTTTCAGCCCATAACAGAAAGAAGTTGTCTGGTAGGCAAAAGTATGTGTGTTGCTGATTCCTATAGTTTGGTCAGTGGAAGTAATCAACATAAGGTTGTTCAGAACTAGTAATACTTGAAGCAAATCCTTGCTCTACCATGGCTTAAGATCTTCAAGCTAAGAGTATGTGTATCTTTTTATGGAAAACATGCTGTATCAGTCATCAATTTTGCACATAAAGGATAAGTAGCCAAGGCAACGTCTGTGGCAGCTATTACACTCATGGTCAGACTTAATTACTTTTCTGTGAGCCTTCAAATACAGAAGTTGAATGAAAAGGGCCAGCCTGATTCTCCATGAGTCTAAGCAAGAAACATCCTGCCTTCCAGAAAGTAATAACTATGCTAAATGGAACGGGAAAAAGTGTGCTGCATTTGCAGGAATAAGGCACTGACCTTTTCAGAGGTTAACAGGCAATGCACAAAATGGAGATTTTTTTGTTCATTAAGAGAAAATATGAGAGTGTAATTAGAAACAGACCATGCTGTATGGTTTTGTCCACTACTACTATTCAACACAGTAGATTAGAGGAAGGTACTCAGTAGTTTGGGGGTTGAATTAACAACTGGAAATTTAACAGTGAATGATTAAAATAGGCATTTTTTTTTTTTTCTCCATAGGAGTTACAGACGAATTGAGTGCTTGCACTTAAAATCTGTGGAATAATGGTAATTTTTAAGATGTGATTTAAAAAATTGTTTTATAGTATAGTTAAAGAAGATAAACATACAACATTTACATGATCATTAGATGGAAGCAAAAATAAGAGGCAATAAGAAAACTATAAGCATATTGCCCGAGACTGATCTCTTCAAATTGTTCCGGAACCTGTTCACAGAAGACCCTGAGCCAAAATTTAGTCTCCACGTCATAAGTTGTGCATGAAGGCTGAAAAAAAAGACCTTTTCTTTCTTTGAGGTAGATCCATATACCCTGTGAATGTTAATGGGAACCACAGAAGCATTTGTCCTACAGGAAGGAGGAATAAAAAAAAGAAATTATTAAATTGCTTGACCAGAAATTTGGTCTTTAGCACCTACACATTGTATTGAAACTATTTGGTTTTTTCACTTCTCAGCAAAAACTCTCAAGTTTGGAAAACTGGAAAAAGTTGAGGTTGAATGGGAGGAAGTAGGTGAGGGTGAAAGGCTGTTTGAGCCTTACTGCTGAATTGCACACACTTTTGGCCACATATTTAAAATACATAAGGTAAAGGTTTACAAATCTGCAATGTTTGGACTGTTTTCTGTTGAAGGTTATGGATTTGTTCTAGTTGGGAAGAACTTCTTAAGTCAGGGATTTGACCCAGTCTCTTTATCATAGAGAGAACTCTGGACTCAGGCGGAATAATGATTTAATCACTGGAAACAGCAGTATCAGAATCCGTGCCTCTTTCCATTTAGTTGGCATCTACAGGAATATTCACAGCCTGAAAAAGACCAGAAATCTACTCCTTTTCAGTCAAGATCCTCCAGGTACCATTTTAAGGCACTTGCCTCATGGTCAGTGATCCATCATGCCACTGGTGTATCTTACTTTTTGATACAGTGAAAAATGAATGTGTTTGAAAATACCAGATTGAAAGGACAAGAAAGAAGGATTCCCTTTATGTGAATGCAGAGAATCCATCTCTTTTCTTCGAGGCACATTTGAGGACTATGAGCATCTGCATGAGTGAAGTGAAATCCACTTCTTATCCTTGGTTCTGCTCAGATGAGGGTAAACACAGGGGCATGGTAGTGGATCTTCTTGCAAGTCAGATGAGGTGAGTTGTTGTGGTCCTGTAGGCACTGAATAAGTAAAGTAAGCTATTGTATAACTAATCTGAAAAATCCTGATGCCAAATAATTTAAAAAAATTTATGAGAGAACCGGCATTGTATGTAGTCTTTGCATTTTAAATAACAATCTCTATAATGTGCTGAGTAAGCCTTTCAATTACCATGATTTATATTACACCTTTATGAACTTTGCTAGGATAGTTTTTAAAGTTTTTTGCATTAGAGGATATATTCTCAGTGAAACTCTTCTGAACCCTATTATTCTTCTTTACCTTTTGAACTGTGACTCGTTCTTTGTGCCTAGTGTGATTCAGACAAGCTTTTATCTACTGCAGTAAGTGAAAGATTACATTTTGTGGAGTTAGTACCTAACAAGGAGAAAATGATGAAATCACTCACACAGCAATATGTGTAACTTGTGTGAGCTCCAGAAATCAGCTACTGCCACAAAATGCATAGGTTGTATAGTCAGCGATTAGTTAATGGTCAAGGTCAAAATCAAGTTTTCACTGTCACTAAGGGGTTAACATAATTGAAGTGACTTTATATAAAGGTGTCCACACTGCTGTCTGCACACCTAGGTACGTTGGCCTGTGACTCCCAATAGTACTTGAAAGGAGTGCAACACAACCCTGTCTGTCATCTTCAAAATTGGAATACAGCCTTGTATTTTAGCACATCTCTAGGAAGCCTGGAGCAATGTGCTTCTTGTGATTCAGAATGGGGGAGTTCCAGATGCTTTTTTGGTTAGCCAGTCAAGCAAGGACTGTGCTCAGTGCTAATCCCCAAATTGCAAAGCTCCTCATGCTGTTCATTCAGCAGAACAAATACCTGTTCTCCCTGGGATGAAGTCTAAGAATAAAAGGCAGCAGGACTTCCCTGTTATGCTTCCTACTGAATCAGGAGCTTGGACTTTGTTACACTGAAGATTGATTTGCCTTACATTGCTGAAAGTATAAAATACTCTTGGTACAAGAAATAGCAGATATCTCTCAGAGTAAGTATGCTGCCTGTGCAGAGCAGAACGTGTTCCTTTCAACATTCTTGGCATGATAAGCATAAGCCTCTCTGTGTACCATCTCATTCTAGCTTCCACTGTGCCTCCAAGAGTCTACTAAGAACAATAAAACTGCTTCACTTCTACTCACACAAGGATTTCATCTGGAAGAGGATTGCCTTCAAGCAGATAATGAATGGTCACTTGTGAAAAAAAGCGTCTGTTGTTTAAAAAGTCACCATCCTTAGAAACTCCCATCAACACGGAGTGGTGGAAATTAGGCTAGAGGGAGGAGAAATGTGGGAGGAGCATGTCATGTGTAGCGCTGTGGTCCGTCTGTGAACTGGGCACCTGCTACCATCCAGAACAGTTCCTAGGATTTCTGGAGCATGTCAGGTTTCAAGGACAGTGAAACTGAGAAGAGAGTTCCTCAGAGTACGGGATGCAGTGGGGAGCCTTGAAAACTCTGAAATTAGTAATTGCAGTCAAAAGATTTATAATGCCTTTTAGTGTCATTTCAAATGCTCCATTAAAATGCATTAATGCAAAATTTGCTCAAAGCAACAAGAGGGATTGTAAACTCTTTGGGACAGAGACTACGATTTGACAATCCCCAGCAGAGTGAAACATTAACTTTGAGTGGAACTCTCAAGTGCTATAGTTTAATAACAAAAATGGCCACCCCATACATCTTTGGCCGTTGGAAGCATGTGACTCCTGGCTTTGAGTTTCAAATGAGATAAAAGATATGTTGGCATAGAGTATCATTACTACTGATCACACACCCTGCTACCCACATTTACAGATGCAGACATTGCCCTGGTTTCACTCTGTGCTGCACACTTTCAGCTCTGTAAACTTGCATTTCATTGCCATAATAACACAGACATGCATTAGAGCTCCTTGACTTCATAGCCATGG
Source organism: Syndactyla subalaris (assembly GCA_035584875.1). Taxonomy (NCBI): domain Eukaryota; kingdom Metazoa; phylum Chordata; class Aves; order Passeriformes; family Furnariidae; genus Syndactyla; species Syndactyla subalaris. The sequence continues at coordinate 22,818,195 of JAWMRD010000085.1, forward strand.
GACTTGTTTTGCTAACTGGCAGTGGAAAAGTCAGGCCTGACTTTCAGCAATGCAGAAGACAGTATATGCAGTGCAGGGGTGCAGAACACTGAAATAGAGGCCTCTGTGACAAAATGAGTCCAGTCTCTTGCAGCAAAACAAAGCCTGTGTTGGGATTTTAAAATGATCATGTCACACCCTGGAGCTGCTCTGTAAAGTCACCACTGTGCAATGGCAGTCTTGATGGCTTACGGGTGGCAGAAATGTAAAAAGCCAGGAAACCCTCAGATAAGCACAGCTGTGACCCATAAAGTTGCCCTTCTACACTGCAGCAAATCTGAAAACTGGCTAAGCCTAAACATTCCTCCTTCTCTTGTTCATGAAGCATGTGAGATATGGATAGTTTGGTATTAGAGACAACACCAATGATGCAGCCCTGGCTATCAAACCTTCTTCTATCTCCACCACCATCAGTTTGGCTGCTGCCATTTAGAAAAACTGTGCTAAGGAGACACATTTGGTTGAATCACACAGATGGAAAAGAATGGGCATAGAGCAGAAATCTTGAAAGACTGTATAATGTTCTGAGATTATAGAGCAGAGATTAGTTTAAAAGGACAGGAAGAAAACTGAGTTTGACAAAATCAAATGTCTAGCATAATGCAATAATAACAAAATGCCTTTTGTCTTCATTGTTTCCTCTTGCAAACAACATTATCTGGAGAAAAGACAAAATGTCTGTTTAGTCCAAGGACTGTGGCTGTTTCCAGTCATCTATATGCTGCAGGAACACAGAGGCAGCACAAATGAATTGTGCTTTTTTTAAAAAAAAATGTTTGACCATACCTGAAGGCCTCATCAAAGATGAATGTTTTAAAAAACAAGCATATTTCTCTTTCATTTTTGTTAAGACTACAGTCATCAGTGGTGTCATAAATTTGGAAAAGAACCTCTCACCTCTCCTGCCAGCAACAAAAGACATGTTTTATCCTATAGACATGACTGATTTTAGATTTCATTGTAAGATTTGATCAACACATGGTTAAAGCATCTGAACATTTCAGTGAAAAAAGGCAGGCTGGCATTCAAAGGCTGAGATGGCTGTTTGAAGCAGAAATGTACACGCCAAAGGACACACATTGCTTCTTCTCATTCTTGTCTCTTCTTTTCAAAGTACACATAGTTCCTGACCTCCTTTGTCTCTTGTCTGTGTCTCCTTTAAAATGCCAGTCAGTTTAGTCTGTGTAAAAGACTTCTAGGCTAAGACTGATAAACATTTGTGTCTTACTAAGTGTGTCCTGTAATAAGTTGTTTAGGGCTGTTTACAGACAAGACCACCTTCTTGTGCTTTTGAGAGCTGTGATCTGACAGAAGCAACTAATACTAACCTTGATAGAAGGGATCATTATCAGCATGGGTGGAAAAGCTACCATTCCTTTACAACAAATAAATGTATAAATAAAACAAAGCCATAACAGTGTTTAAAGGCTTAAGTCTACATTGGAAAAAAAAAAAACCTACCCAAACAATCAAACCCATCAAGAAGTAATTACACATCTCAATTCTTTTGTTTAATCTTAAACTGTGTAGCACTTGCCTGGTACCGAATTATCTGTGGATTACATGAAAGCTCTTGTGACTCATGTCTGCTAAACTGCTTGTTTCTTGCTCTCCCTGTTGTTTACCCTCCACTGTATCTTAGTCCTTAGCTGGTGGATCTGGAAACCATTTCTACTGGAGCAGCACTTCTCCTGCCTCTGAGGAAGAGTTATATTCTCCATTAAGAAATGAGGGATTTAGTGATTTGCTCAAAGCTCTGCATGTAATTGCTGTCAGTTAGCAACTGAAAATAGGACTCGGAGCTCCCAAGTGCCAGAATGAAGAAACTAGACTTGTGCAAAATTTGCCCAGCTCTGATTAAAGAAAATAAAAATATACCTTAAAAAATAAACCCAAAGATTTTATGTTTGATACATATCAAAATATGCATGAGTAAAATCCCTTCTTTCTCAAACCCAGATGCTGTGTACAGACACACACAAAGATGAAGTCAGAGTTTAAGTGGGTGAAGTTTGGTTTATTCCTCTGGAACTGTGCCTGTTTACATATGGCTGAACTAGAGGTATTATGTCTTTGACAGCATACCACATTAATATTTTTGTGCATACGCATCTGCACCACAATCTCCAACTGCTGTCTGTTACTCTGTTTTTCAGTTACTTAAACTTTTCACCTTCCTGCTGAGTTCCTAATGGAACAGATTCTTAATGCCTTAATGCTCTGGTTTCTGGTGTAGTGTTGTTTTTCTTTTTTCCTTTTCCTTTTTGTTTTTGTTTTGGTTTTGTTTTGTTTTTTAATTTAAGGATTTAAGGTTTGCAAAGATTGTCCAGCACTTTGAGCAAAAGCTTTAGTAATAAATATATAACACTGGGACCAATCCATTCACCCTTCTTCATTCTGAGGTTCCTCTATTGGTTTCAAGAGCAGAATCTGCTGAACAAGACACTACTCAGCACAAACAATATTGGCAGGAGGTCCCACTAAGCAGAAACAGAACTGTCCTTCAGCCAGAAAGCATTATAATTTCTGTGACGAAGAAGATCATGTTGCACTTTTGTTCCTACAGTCATAATAAGAGGAACAGTCAGTTCTCAGAAATATATGATTTTATTTTAAGCAGTTTTGCATGTCAGAGAGAGCTGAGCTAACATTGCAGCTAGGCTCCTGCAAAGAAAAATCAGAAAAAAAGCCCTTGAGGATCAGATTCTCTTACCCCTTTAGGTCTTTAAAAATAGAGCCAGAGGGGTCTGGGAGTAGTATGCCAGTGAGCTGTACTCTGTGAGGATTGCATGTGCAGAGGGCAGTCTGAAATTTATATCCAAAAATGTCACCACAGGACACAGCCATGGAAAATGCTTGATCAGATGCTTCAAGTATCAACATTAAAATTTATTCTAAGTTACATGTTCTTCTTCCTACAATATAAAGGGCCCTAACTTAATCTGCTTGGTACAGTGACATAGCAGGTGCTAGCAGAAATGTGCTAGCCACCTCCTTAGACTGGAAGTAGGGACACACCTTTACAACTGCAACTTTTTTGGGAAACGTGATCTGTACTTTTAGAGACTGGGGAAAACCTTATGAAAATGCAGGATAGATTTAGTAGCATAAGGCAGAGCATGTACTGGAAAAGAAGACAGTGCTGCAAGAAGCTTTGTTTTACTGAGGAATGGATTTGTGAGAAAGGAGAAAAGGCACACGGGAAGAAAAAATGACATTATTCAGAGACAGCATAATTCAACCTGCATGTGGAACAACTGGGTATTAATCTAGTGAGCAAGAACTGGAGAAGCTGCGACATGAAGTACTTCTCAGGAAAGAAAAAAAAGCCACAATGAAAGCTTTTGCAAAACTCACTGAAAAACTGCAGGTAGGAGGGTGAAGTGCCTAAGCAAGCAGACAGAGCAGGGAAAAACAATGCAAACAGAAGTAAGTGAAGACCTAATGATTGAAGCAGAAACTACAGTGAAGTGGGGAAATACAGAGCCTTTTTCCAGTGACAATCTGCAAAAGAAGAAATGGGCCAGTCAAAAGCAAAGATGCTAAACAGCCTCAGATTTGGGTAGAAAAGATAAAAAAAAACCAAAAAACCAACAACAAAAAACCCAACCCCCCCAATCATTTAAAGGCACAGGACTTCCAAGCAATGTTAGTTCCACGTTAATACAACATGCAATGAAATAAGGGAACTTAGCCAAGGTATCACTAATATCACTCCAAAAGAAATGTCAGCAATACAAGCTGTAATTGAGAAGAAAAACAATAGAGCAGAAGTCAAAAAAGTCCGAGCAATAATGCTAAGGATACGTGACATCCACAACTTAAAAGAAACCATGGCAGAGCTTGGCAGCAATGTCTGAGAAAGGAGATCCCTCCAGAACATTGAGAACACAAGATTATTGTCAGAATGCTCCAAATTAGGATTGCAAGAACAATGGTGTCTGGAAAAAAGCTTTGAACTGTGTCTAATCTGAAAAGTTTTCTGCAAGTGCTGCACTCCATGAGGTAAAAGAGCAATGGATGTAAAACTTTGGAAACAGCTGGGATGTAGGCTTAGCCCTGTACAGACCAGACACATCCACTTTAGCCTATTGCAGATGTATGCAAAACAAGTCATGGGCTTTCAAAACTCCCAAAATAACTTGAAGAAGTCTTTGCTATTGAGTGTGTTTTGGCCCTAGAGAAGCTTGCCTGCTGTTATTCATAACAATAAGGAAAAGTGAAGTGCTGCTGAGAAGGAATGAATGAACACTCCTCAAAAATGTGTCTGTGTTTCCCTCCATTGATACTGGGATTTGAATGGGTGTGTCAGTGTGCACTGACAATACAAATCCTGTGTAAGTGTGGACACTACCTCTACACTTTTGATAGCACAAATACATGCCACAGTGCCCAAGTTCTCAGAAGTGGTCATAAAAGAAAGAAAGGCTAGATTAAGGGGTCATAGAACCATTAAGGCTAGAGAAAAAGACCTTTAAGATCATCAAGTCTACCTGTCAACTACCACTGTTTACCAATAAACCATGTCCTCAAGTGCTGTAAACACATATTTTTTGAACCTTTCCAGGGATAGTAACTCCAACACTTTCCTGGGCAACACTTTCCAATGTTTTACAATCTTTCAAGTGAAGAAATTTTCATAATATTCAATCTAAACCTGGTGCAACTTGAGGCCATTTCCTCTCATCCTGTCTACTTTTTACATGGGAGAAGAGACTGACCCTCCTCCCACTACAGCCTCCTTTCAGGTAGTTGTAGAGGGTGATAAGATCACTCCTGAGCCTTCTCTTCTCCAGGCTAAACAACCTCATCTTTCTCAACTGCTCCTCTTATGACTTAGTCTCCAGATCCTTCACCAGCTCTGTCACCCTTCCCTGGACATGTTCCAGCATGTCAATGTCTTTCCTGTAGTGAGGGTCCCAGAACTGGACACAGAACTCGATGCATGGCCTTACCAGTGCCACAGGGGGATGATCACTGCCCTGGTCCTGCTGCACACACCATTGCTGATACAAGCCAGAATGCCATTGGCCGCCTTGGCCACCTGGGCACTCTGCTGCCTCATGTTTGGCTGCTGTCCTTTGGGCAGCACCTCCAGGTGCTTTTCCTCTGGGCAGCTTCCCAGCGAGTCTTTCCCCAGCCTGTAGCACTACCTGGGGTTGCTGTGACACAAGTGAGGGACCTGGCACTTGGCCTTGTTGAACCTCATACAATTGGCCTCAGCCCCCAGACTCAGCCTGTGTTCACATGGCTGCTTGAAGTACATGCATTCCAAATAGATTTTCTTTGAAATGATATATGAAAAAATAACCACCCTGAAATTCTCAGTATTTCTGGTCAAGTGATGGAAGGCAGTTGTTATGCCATGGCTGTGACCTGTGATCACACCTATTTTACCTGCTCAACACATCTAGTAGTTGCTTGAAGGGTGTGAATCCCTGTACAACCTCAAGTTGACTGTGCTGCACATTTACAGAACTAAGTTCCTGAATGCTTTCAAAGGCCTCTGGGAAAAGCTAAGGGGCAGACAACCACCAGAATAACACATGAAAGTTACTCGTTGTTGTCTTTTTCTCTATGCACTTGACAGCTGGCTGGATGTATTGTCTTGTAGCAGAAGCACATTTCATGTTGCCACCTTCGCAGGGCATCCTGTAACTCCTCCTTATTCACAGGACAGACTCATTTTCTGATTATAAAATATTACCAGATCCAAATAAGACTTAAATTGCAGCTATTGTTAGTTGACTGTGTTGTTTGCGTTCCTCTGCCAGAAACAATGGGAGACTGCTGATTGTCCTTGAGGACACTTTCATAAACACACCTCCTGATTTCTCTGCCACAAGCCACTGACAGGTGAGCTTCAATAGCTTCACAGTAGCTCTTTAGCCTCTCCTTCACTGCCTTTTAGCCAGCTAGCTAGAGCACTGTTGTCATGGATGCACTCCCTTTGCATCCCTGCTATTCCTTTTCCTATTAATTTTACAAAGTGGCATTTCTAAGTGATTTTTTTGTAAATTCACAGCACAGGTTTGGGATGTGACAGTCAGCTTCTCCTACTGATTTTGCTATCACCTCAGTACCCCAGGTTAGATAACTCATTGACACACTGGCGTTTGTAACAGGCTCCATAGTTTTGGGGAAAGGTTATCGCATCCCTTCTGGTGGTGCTGTTTATTGCTGGAGGTCTAAGTCAGTAGCAGGTTGAGATTCTTGCACAGTTTGCAGGGTTTGACTCAAGGATGTGAGAATTCACTGCCTCCTCCAATACAGACAGGAAACATTTACAGATGGTCCCAGCAGAGTTTTCAAAGGGTGAGGCAGGAAAACATGTGGTGAACATGTGGGCTTCAGGGGGAGGTGGTTCTGCTTGATGGATATTTTAGCTCTGTCAGCTTGTCTTGATACAGACAGCACACCCTGAGGGAATAGTGGGGTCATGCCCAGGACTTAAAGTTCTGCTTGTGCTGAAGCAACAGGCAGAGCTGCCATTGCAACCGGTCTTGTCACCAGCTATAAACCACAGATTGGCTTTAGCGGGACAAACATGGTATAGCAAGGAAAGGTAAGCACGTTTTGTAATGGACATTTCTTTGACCTTGAGTATTCACTCTGTGGAACCTTAGGTAGCAGGAGACAGAAAGGGAAATCCTCCTGCTTTGCTTCACTGCTTTTTACCAAGGGCTAATTATCACTGATATGTTGCAGTTGTATAACTGATTATCCGAAAGTTAATTAAATCTTTGAGCACTAAGCAGTTGGGTTGCTGTATTTGACCATTGTATTTAATCAGTCAGTAGTGGAATGAAACTCTAGTTTAGAACAGAAAATTCTCTGAATTGTTCAGCCTCTCCTTGTATTTTCCAAAACTCAGTTTTTTAAAGGAAAATTTCCTTACAGTTTCCAAGTAGAAGTCATATAAAGAAACCTGTTTTTCCTTCATACAAACAACACCACAAAAGTCCCACATTCTTTGCCACTCATGATCCTGCACTGAACATAATGTGTACACTGGGTAATTCTATGTGTCTGGCTCTTACTGTACCTTGACTAATACTAGATTTAGACTTAACTCAGTGGTACCTAACAGAATTTGTATTTCTGTCTCTTGGAAGCAGAAATCTGCTGTCCTGAATATACCTCTGCCATTCATTGAATGGCATTCATTCATGAATTTAGTGATGCCATTGTTCTTTAAGTACCATTAGATCAAAGTGAGAGAACTTACCTATGCCTTGTAGAGCCCACTGACAGACCTTTCATCTGTGAATTTGCCCCAATCCCTTTTCAAAACTTTACTGCTGTTATCATTTAAGTAACTTTTCAATGTTTAAATGCTATGTTTCCCTTTTCAGAACTTAAGTCCTACAGATTGTGAACTATGAAAGGTTTGGTTTGCTTTGTTTTCTTTTTGAACTGTGGTACACAATTTACTTTGGCTTCTAGCTCAGTATTTTTTAAAAGCTCCCTGGCTGCTTGTAGGCTTCTTTCTTTTTCTTCTTCTCTCTCTCTCTTCCCTGCCCCCCCTTTTCTTTCTGCCTTAAATGGTTTCATTTGCTTTACAGTTTGCTTCATTTTCTGTAGTTCATTTCTTGAAATTATGCAGCTTTGTAGTACATTTATTTGGCAGCTCTCTTCTAGAAACTTAATGTTGAACCATTCAAATGGAGTTCCCAGTCTTGTTCCTAATTTTATTTTTGTAAGACATAAGATCCTATTCTGTGAAGTCTACTGGCTGGCATACTGATTGCTGCTTCCTGAACTCTGTTTTCTAAATTTATGCTTGTTCTAGGAACAGAGATAAAAAAATCTTTAATTTTTCTTTGCAAAATCTAGTGTTTGCTCTCATAAACTTAATGTGGATCTGCTTTGCAGTGGCATGCTTTATGTTGCTCTACAGCCCTGACCTTCATGAATTGCAAATTAATCTTAATTCCAGCCATACCCTACCTCATTGTTTCACTGATAAACCTAATTTTGCTTGCCCCCAAAATGCTCTATGATTAATTTCTAAAGAATTGACTTTGAAAGATCTTTACTGAAAAAGATAATTAGGGAACACAACAAAATTATTAAAGTTATTGAATACTGATATTTAATGAAAAAATAGCCAGGAAATATAATTTTATATACAAAAGGAAATTAATCTTATTAATTAAATTCTTAGAAGCTTTTAAATATGAAAAAGATGACTATTCTACTTAGAGTTGCATCTTTCTCTTTTTCTGAAAGGAAACAGGGGTCTCAGTATACCTGCTGGTGAGAAGCTCAGCATGCAGTGAGCCTGAGGTCAGAAGAATATTTTTCCAGATGAGAGGAGGTTTTTCACTATTATTATTGATTTGTGTTATCATAAGTAGCTGCACTTAATTTGTTACTATTTTTTTTCTTCGCCTCCCCCCCTACCCCCCAGAAGGATCTATCTATGTTTATGCCAATTTTTGTGTTTTGTGGCAATCTTCACCAGTATAATTTTGTTCTGTGGTCAGTTGCAGCTGGACAACTCTTCTTGTTTCTTTGTCACCAAGCCTCAGCGTCCTGGGTGCTATCTACATACTTAGGGGAGCAGTAATTTTCATTTTCTTCCTAAGAAGCCCCATGGATACAGCCTTCAGTAAATCTGAGGTCCATTATCCAATTGTAGTCCAATTTGCACTGTATAGCTTTTACCTCACTGAGCTGTAAGTACATTGTTTTATTTTTAAACACTGCTCTTGTGGAGATAATACCTGAGGCAGGTTTGATAAATGTTCTTGTTAACATCTTCAGGGATTACTATGTCTAAAACTACACTGGGATTTGCTGCTGCCCCCTTACTTTTACCCAGACCTTCCATACTTTGGTGGCACTGTTCATATCTAAGTACATTACAGCCATCCATGTATTTATCCCTGTAAGTTTCTACAAGGCAAGATTTCCCCTAAGATTTTCAGCACAACTGACCTGTCTGAAGCTCTATGACCTCTCTCACCATAGGGCCTGAGTGCTTTTTTGCCTGTAATGTCACTCAACTCACAATTCTTCATGCACTGGAGCAGTACCCCTGCCGCTTGTGAACAGGCAAGAACGGGAGTGTTGAAGGGTAAGAGCCCCTCCTGACAAGTCCACAGAGGAAGCGAATGACTCATTCATGTACAATCTTCATGTCATCTTCTCTAGGTACTGTATATGTAGTCTCAGGACCTCTACAATAGAATGCAGCAACCAACAGCATTAATTCGAGTTTGGCTGCAGCGTCCAAGCCTGGGATGGGATGGTACTTCGTTGAAAAAGTATCAAAGAGTTGAGAGGTACTTCTTTACTGTTGCCAGATACACGCATGAGGGAGGAAAGAACTAGGGGCTAACAAGGCTGGTTTAGGGGATTTAAGAGAAGAACTTTACACTGCAAGACCAATAAAACCCCATGTTTGCTTGTTTGTGTTTTCTTGTTGTCTTTTTTATAATTATTATTTTGTTTGTGGTTTTGTTTTTGTTTTGGCAGAACGCTGGACTAGTGAGAGGATGTATGAAACAATTGTCCTCCTGCAGTATTCTTTTTCTCTCATCACAGTTTCTTCACAATAAAATGCTTAAGGACAATTAAATGGCTTTCCAAAGAAGATAGCAGCCAGAGTCAAAGTCCCATGTTGTCCAGCTCCAGTGTCATCTTTCAGACTGAGACTCTTCTTCTCCCTGAAGCTCTGGGTTTCTTCAGAGTCAGATTTGGAGCATCCACAATTCTTTTTTTTTTCTTCTTTTTAAAGAGTTTTTAGTCCCTAACAAGGAAGCCATACTGTACTTACACAGTCAGATGTAACAGGCATAACTGAAAAACTAGAAACCCCTACAGTGAAGGACCTGACCAGTACTTTCAACACATTATTTAAAAACAATCTTTGTTGATTTTGTAGCTTTTGGCTACATAGACAAAACACAGCCAGTTAAAAAAAATAAAATTAAAAAAAATCTGAAAAATATCTGACAGGACCTGGACACTTTCTCTTCCATGCCTTATTTCTGACTAATGGGACTAACAAAGCAAAAGGTATCCTTTCTGCTCTGGACACCATGAGCTATACCAATGACAAACTATCCCAGGGGATTTGCTAGACCTCCAGACACATCAGCATAGTCATTCTGCTGATACAATAACCTTAATTTGTTCCAAACTGGTCTCCTCCTTTTAATCCTGCTGTTTTACTTTGATTTACTTTCTGCTTCTCTTCTGTCATTACTGTACTCAGAAACCTTCAGGTTTACAATTGCTAGGCCACTTTCCTTTACAGATACTATAATTTCTTTGGTGACATGAAATGATATTATTATTTGATTTGTCTTGTTCAGTGTAACAAATGGTGTTCAAATTCCATAGCAACCCTACAAGAACACATGTTGAAACAGAAAAAGATAAACAAACAAACAAAATATCTGTTATAGGATACAACAAATAATTAGAGGAAAAGCATCTTATATGTTTTTTTTCAAATAAAAACTTGTGGGTGTTAGTCCAGCAGTTATCTTTCACTGGCTATTCAGTGGAGAGGCAAAAAGGCACTCACACAGCCAGAAAAAAACCCCATGAAATTACATGTGTAAAGCATGAAACCTTTCTGTGATTTTATATATTCCATCAGGTGTTACTTGATACATCCTATATGGTGGCATTTGGCATTTCTTTTATGGTCTGGGGTACTTCAACGAGCTATTCTGAAGAGATATGCTGTCAATTTATACTCTTGTAAATATCTCTGAAATAGTGGAAAGCTAGCTAAAATGAAAATCATATGTCTTACCAGTTGTAGCCAGTAAATGAGGATAAAAGCATTCCCGTATCCCATTAGAGGATCCCTGTGGTATTTCAGACATTTTGGAGGTTGCTGTCATCAAGCCTGACCCTACTAAAGATCACTCCAGTTCTGTAAGAAGCTCTTACAACTGTCATTACTGCAGCACTAATTGCCTTAGGAGGTGGGCAGTCACAATGAAAGTGCTCTCCTGCAACCATTGAACAAAGACTGCTCTCCTGTAAATAACCTGTGATGGAACATCCCTAGAATAGGGTAGGCAGCTCTGGTCAAGTGGAGGCTGCTATGGACTCAGTCCTGTGTTCAGAAGAAACCCCTGAGGATGGGTGAAATAATCAGGGGGTACAGAGAAGCGAGTGCAGCAGGCAGTGGAACTCATGCAGATTTTGTCAGACCAGTTTGATACCTGGTGTAGAGGGAAGCAAGTATGCACAGGAAATTAAGCATATATAACTTCATATATTAAGAGTCACCATAAAAGGAAGGAAGGAAGGGAGGGAGGAAGGGAGGGAGGAAGGAAGGAAGGAAGGAAGGAAGGAAGGAAGGAAGGGAAGGAAGGAAGGAAGGAAGGAAAGAAGGAAGGAAGGAAGGAAGGAAGGAAGGAAGGAAGGGAAGGAAGGAAGGAAGGAAAGAAGGAAGGAAGGAAGGAAGGAAGGAAGGAAGGAAGGAAGGAAGGAAGGAAGGAAG
>JAWMRD010000085.1:22829806-22849060 GCA_035584875.1 Syndactyla subalaris
GGAAAGAAGGAAGGAAGGAAGGAAGGAAGGAAGGAAGGAAGGAAGGAAGGAAGGAAGGAAGGAAGGAAGGAAGGAAGAGAGAAATAACTTTCAATTTGCAAACAATTGCTTATGGTTATTACAAGGCCACTGTGGACTCCCCACACACAGAGCTACACTGCAGGATGAGTCTTTGCACCACGTAAGGTGGTTTTGTGTATCTGAGACCTCAACAGCTTGGGTTACGTTAGCTATCAGTTCTTCTATCAGTGTTGCTTCTGTGATGCTTATTCTCAGGGTAGGAATGCTTGCAGCTGCAGTTTTGAACCTTTGCTCTCAACTGTGCAGACCATTAGACTAAAACAGATTAGTCAATGTGGGCAAAATGGTCCTCCCCACTCCCTTTGACTGCATTTTTCCTGGCAAAACTGAAGGCTGCAGTCAGCAAGGACTGTAAGCCATGGATGAGGATGTGTGGAATGAGGAAGCAGTGCCTGCCCTACCTCTTTGTGCACTGACCTTCCCAAACAGCAGCTGTCCTCAGGAACACATGTCTTTAAAATATTTCAGAAGAGGAAGTCCCCAGCCTGAACACCCCCAGCAATCAGGTTTGTTAGTAATAAGCTTTTATCTGTAGAAACATGACTGAAAGACAACCTCTCCCCCAGTCTTCCTTCTGAGGTATTTTGTTGAACCACAAGTACATGAGAGTAATGGCTGCTATTGGTACGCAGTGAGTAGTTGTGTGTGTGCAAGTAAGAAAAAGCTATTACAAAAAAGAAAAAGCTATATAAAGAAAAATGAAAGTTTTTGAAAAGTTTGATTCTTTCTCTGAATTTTGCCTAAGGAATCCAGTGAATATTCTAGAAATGAAAAGTGTTCCTATTCTTTATTATTTTAGACACTAATCTTCATTTTCATTGTTTGGTGGTTTGGTTTTTTTGTTTGTGTGGTTTGGGTTTTTTTTCTTCCTGTCTGAAGCATTTTCTTCCCTCAGCTGCTAAAAGGATTCAGCTACTGATTTTTTTCATTAGCTACCATTACCACAGATAAACAGATGCCTTTAGGACTTCCACAAAATTGAAGTTGCAAAGCAAATGCGTAGATTCATCTTTCATCCCATATTTTGCCAAGCCTAAGCAAGAGAGTGCTCTTGTGAAAGGAAGCCTGAAAGCTGAAGTCACAGAACAGGTAAAACCAAGGGCCACAGAGACTCTAGAGTACTCATGATACTAAGGACTGCAACCAAACTTTTAGAAAATTATATCCTTAGCAATATAGTTTACTTACAGACTCATTGTTTTTGAGGTGACACAAATTACTTGTGCACTTTTTTCATCCAGATCATAGAAGAAATATTTTTCAGGGAACAGGGTGAGACAATTTGCAAACTTTTTTGTATATGGGGCCTCTCCGAGGTCATCACTGGTCCTCGGGTGTAGAAATAACACCTTCTGTGTTTTTTTTTTATCTTTATAGTGCAAGGCTGACAGGGTCACCATCAGTAGGCAGGAAACAATAACAAAGATACATGGGAAAAAGATCTCATGGGAAAAGGAGAGAAAGAAGAGAGGTTTCAAGCTATAGCTCTTTCCCAAATTGGAGTTTCTCATATATGTATTGTAATTTTGCTTTCTGGTAGCTGTTTGCATGAAAAATGCTTTTGCCCTGTATCACTTGCTTTGCACAGAGACTATTTCCCAAAATATAACTCCACCTTTGTTTTCTGACTCCTGCTATGATCTAGATGCTTCAAGTACCATATTCCTAAAAAGTGGCATTGAACAGTATGTTGTACAAACCATATAATGGCATTATGTCTAAGAATGTAAAAGTACATTGTGCTTTAAAAAAATAATGGCTTCTCACATCTCTGGAAACAAACAACTGGGTAGCTGAGAGAGAATTGGATGACAGGGATCAAGTTCAAACTGAGACTGCAATACGTCCATAGGTTGTTTGGTGTTGTTTGGATGAAGAATTTTTCATTAGACCATTGATACTGAATTTAGCTCCAAATACAACGCTTAACTTCCTCAAATCTCCTTTGGATGCAAAATCTTGGTCAGGGCCCACCTCTATTGAGCATCTCTGGCAAAACCTCAGGATATCAAATTTGTGCTTGGTGAACCTCATGTCTATTTCTGCCCTCTACTGGAGGTGAACCCAGAGGCACTCACACAGGGATAGCGAACTGGAAATGACAGAAAAATATTTCCTTGCACAGATACATGGGAGATGCCACTTATTTTCTGCTTTTGTGACAGCTGAACAGTTTCACCCATCAAACCACTATTTCAGATGATAATACAGGAACTGAAATAGTAGTGAAATTGTAGACCTGAAGTGCTCTTGCAAATACAGTGAGGATTTTAAGACCATGGGTAAAGAATAAAAACAAACCCATCACACTGGGCCATTTTTACATTCTGTAGTGCAGTGTGACTTTGTTTCTTCTGGCCCTAAATAAGTGGTGTGACAGTCACACATGAGTCATAGAAGCAAGTACCTATCCTTTCCTACTGGACTGGCATTCAGGGGATGGCAGTCACAGGCTTGCGACAGTTACTGCCAGATTTCTTCCAAGTCATGACTACCGTTATATGTCTATACTGGCTTGTGGTATGTTGTTCTGCTCATGAATGGAAGTGGTTGGCTTGAGAGGTCTGGAGAAAAGGGAAGTAAATATGTTCAGGAATAAATTACTGTGAGAATATAGATGAAATTATGACTGACGTGAAGTTTGACATGAGTGAATGTTGCTATTCCAAAGTGAAAACACAGCGCAAAGGACAAGAAAGCATTGCATGGTGCAATATGTTCTCATAGTCTAGTCAACTCAAGTGAGAATCTCAGTTCCTTTCAAGATCTAACTGATGATCCTTCTTCTTGGACCATTAAAGAATTTTGCATTGTAGTAAACCTATTTAAAGACTAGTATTTACAACTTTTGTTCCTCCCTCCTTTTAGTAGGTTTAGTCCACATAGCAACCTGTGCCAGTGTTGCTTGGTGGGTGTTTATAAGTAAACAATGTTAAATAAATATACATCCTTTGTGAATGTCTAATTAAGAAGGATGGATGGACTCTGACTTCTAAAGATTCTAATTCTCTCTTCACTGCTTGGAATAGCACAATCAGCAGAGATGGTGCAAAACCCAGCTCTTCTAGACTAAGTTTTATGTTTGACTCTTGCTTATGCTCTGCTCTTTTGCCTTTCCTTTCTTGTGCCATTCCCTTCCAAAAGTCTAAGGAAGCATCATGCACTCAGAACAAGAGTGTATAATCCAAGAACAAGTAATCACTTCAAGGAAAATTGTCTCCATCTAAAAAGCGGCTGAAACAAAAATGAGCTGTCATATGATTTTCTATCTGACTCCCAATCAAAATTATGGCTTTTTACATATACTGTACTTTTTGCCCTGATAAGAATGTAATGTGCTGTCAACAGAAGAAAATAGCATGGTTTGGGGATCTCCTGGTAATTACCATATCCTGCCTTGCACAAGCTATGAGTTTTTACCATTTTGTTTTCTAAAAAGGAACTCAGCCTGCCTTTCATTCTTTGTGGCCCCTCACACTTCATTCTATCAACTTTTGCAGAGGTGAATTCTCTTGCAGAGAGAATATAGAATTTCAAAGCAATTAGGAGGTGGGTGGTTAATCTTCATGAGTCTTCACAACTGGTTAACATTACTCTAAACAGCTTCAGCTTAATTAAGATGGTCCTTCTGTCTTTCTGGTTTGGTTTCTGCTGTAGGTTTAAAGTCTTTGTTGGAAGCTTTATGTTCAAGCTGATTTCTGCAATGAACAGGCTGGTGGAAGTAGGCAGCAGGGAAGCTGTTGAGATGGCTTGTGGAAAAAACTTCAAGCCTAACAGAAACCTACAGCATACTTTCCAAAAGCAAAACCCTAATAAAACATCACTGGATCCATGGTTTGATTTAATTTCTTCCCTTGCAAGCTTCATGAAACACTGGGGAGAAGGTGACTCAGTCTACCACTGCCTGCTGAGCTGTCCTGCAGGCCTAATGGTGGTGACAGGGAGGAGACGTGTATGAGTCATGCTCTGAGCTGCAGTATCAAGCTGTGTTTCAGGAGGAGCATTGTGCATCTCAGTTTCATTTCAAGTGGTGTGCTCTCATCATGTGCAGTTGTGTCAAATGCCTTGTAAGAGCTGTAATTTTACCCTGTTCTCAGGGAGGGAGGGAAGTGACTGCATTACTACACCTGAATACAGCTTCACCACCTCTAGTGAATGAGGGGCCAGCCACAGTTTGTGTGAAACACGAGGGTAAGGGTATTTCTCTCTGTCCTCCCACTTTCACGCAAGAAGGGCATGTGTGCATTTCACAGACCTGTGCCCAAACCTTTGGTCAGCAATCAGCTCCCTTCTCACCAAACTGTTGACATTTCAACATTTCTAGCTTATGCTCCCCACACTTCAGCTACTGCTCCACTAGTCTAGTGTTGATGCAAGTGTCACCTTATCCCTGAAAAGGTGACATGCTTTGTTTAACTTCAGCTTATTTCATTTTATCTAGAATAAGCACTTTTCTTTCCAGTTTTGTTTTTCTCTCTCCACTCTTCACCCCATCCCAAAAAGAATTGGGAAGGAATTAATTTCCAGTGGTGCAGGAAACGAAAGAGGGCAAAACAATGCGCAGTGCAGACAAATTTCAACTGAAATATGACACTGCATTTACTGAGCTGTAAATGCAGATGACATGCTGCTTTTTTATGAAGGAGTGGGAAAGAGAAAGCTTAATTCTATCAATATGAGTAAAGACATCTGCAATGTCATGAATTTAACTGCATTTTGCATAATAGTATGGAGAATGCTTAGCCCAAGATCTAGAAGATGAAAAGGCTGAAGCAGGATGAACTTGTAGGATCGCTACATTCTTAATAGACTTCTAGGCAAAAGCTTCTTTTTTGCACTGGGGTTAACAAGAAGTCCAGTCTTACAAAGATGGAGTTCACAGGCAGTGACCCAGGAAACAGCAGTGTCACTATAAAAGGGAGCTAATGGAAAGGTGTATGCTACTCATCAACAAGATGTGAGGCAGCACTGTGCAGAACTGCTCTGCACTTACAGTTGTAATCTGGCTCTGAATAAATTTAAAGCCTATTAATTCTGACTTATACTGAGCTCTCCCTGAAATAAAATTGGTGCCTTTTTCTCTTTTTTCCAAGTTTTTTCCAATCATGAAAACCTCAGGAAAGTCAGAGTACATCCAGCCTTCATTTCAAGCAAGTATTTCTCTCCACTTCTTGGATAGGATTTACCCTAACAAAGAGAGCAGGATTTAGCATGCCAAGTGGGGATTTGACCACTACTTGAAGATCAAGTTCTCAGTCTGTGATTCAACATGCGGGACTTGTAGTGGTATCATTTCAGACAAAACCTTTCCTTCCTGTCCCTAAACTGGAACTGTCATTCCTCACCTTTTTGCTTTTTGCTACTCTCATCCTATTGCTCCATGTACTTTTTGGGACCTCCATACTGCTCAGGTACTGAGGCTTCTCTGTAACCCTGATGCAAGAAGTATTAATCATTTTTTATGCCAGGATCAGTGTGCAAGTACAGGCAGACCCAAATGGCCACGTTTTGACTGAGTGCATGAAAACCAGTCCATGGCTGTGCCACACCAGCTCACCTACTATGGGGCAGATCTAGATTTCTGTTTCCAGACCAACTTCCTTGTCTGTAAGGCAGCACCCATTGCCAGAAAATTGCATGTGACTGTGGCTGAAATACCAGGAGTGTGATTCTGTCTCAAAGACTTGCTGCCTTCATGCTGTGATCCAGCTGTGCTTTCGAGGCAGATGACATCAGCAGCACTCTCAAGCCCAGCATATAAAATTCTCAAAGCAATGCAGAAACTAATTAATTCCAAGTGTGCCCTTAATCTCTTAAGACAGCTTGTATCTGCCTTTACTTTTGCACATGCAGGACCAAGCCTTCTTCTTTCTTCTCATCCTAAGTGGTCTTAAAGTAAGTAACATTAAATAAACATGAAAGGTTGTATATATTCCCTACAGGTTGTCTAGCGTTTTTGTAATGTGGGTCTCATTAAGATCAAATGGGCTAAGGGAGTAGCAAACCTGGCACTGAGTAATAAAACAATCATGATAGTCCTTGTGAAAGCCAAAGCTTTGAGAGAAATTTGCCATGAAATTCAGCATTTCAAAAAGTATCCTTTCTTTTCACATATGCAAATACAGCGCTCCATCAGTTCATAACCTGGCTATCTCACACTGAATACAAACTAATAGGACACCAGAAAATCAGGAGATATCAGTCTCATGTCAGTCCTCCAACTTTGTGATCCTTGAGCTGATTGCATTTCATCACAAAAGGTGAGTTTGCCACCTTTCTGACATCACAGTACATGGTTCTGAGCCCCTCTCTACCCATGAAATTGTTTCTTGAACTTCACAGACAGCTATAGGACAAGACTGTGTATTGCTGCTGCCATAGTAGCCTTCATAATGATGTGCATCACTGGGCAAAAGTGGTTAATAAATGTACTCCAAAATTCAAATTGGAAATGAAAAGTAAAAATTTTATATTATTGTTGGGTTCTGTCCCCCACTCTGTGTTTTTTCTACCAAATAGTTGTATTTCTCTTGTTCATCCTGTGCCTCATGCAGCTGTTTGCCTGAGGCTACAAATGAAGCTCCAGGAAATTTATTTTTACAAAGTTTCTACTGTTCACAGTGGTGAAAAAAAACTTAAAAGTGTGAGTAAAATGATTGCTACGGGGTTAGCAACTGTAAAACAGAAGGAATGTCACTACATAGTACCAAGAGGTTTTGAGAGTGTTTTCTACTAATCTAGCTGTCCTGAGGCTCTTACTCAGTATTTTGTTTTGGAATAATGTATACTCTGGGAGGTTCAATGGGGTGGCACTTGAAAAATCTGGGGAGACCAAAGGAACACATAACTGATATCTGCTGTATCTGCCTTATAGTGTCCTTGACTTAATAATTCACAGTTAACAGGGTCCTCTCCATAAGGTCACAGCACATTCCTGTACAGACCAATCTGCACAAAATGCATTTTGTAGGGTCAGTCTGCAGAAATGCTTTAATTTACATTATCCAGCCAAAAGCCTGAATTTTTTTCCTGCAATTTTAGGGGATTTCTGATCTCATTATCTGTGATTTCTTTACAGCTTTTGGATTCGAACAAGGATCTCCATAATCACAATGCCTCCATGCCTGTTGTGAGTTAGGTGAATTACCTCAATCTATTAGCTGCAGCTCGTCTCCTTCCAAGTAATTAACAGAGAGGAGGAAAGCAATGTTTTCCAGACTTGTGGTGTGAGGTAGGAATGGACTCCTCTCCTTTTCAATGCAGAAATGGCCAGAGAGATGCCTACCCCCATGAGCCTTGGTTAAGTGGTGGAAGGTGAGGGTTCCCAGACTGTTGCACAATTTACTCCATGCCACTTGAGCACTAATGAATGAAAAGGAGCAGAGTGTAGGGGTCATAGTGGTGATGTGAGACTGAGACCATGCTGCCACCAGCAAAGTTCATGCTTTGATGGCAGTCAGTGACATTTGTGAGACAAGGTTTGTGATTGACAGCCTCCTTATCCAGCACTGGCATGCGGTAAGGGGGCACAGCTTCTAGGAAACTGCTGCAACTCTTAATGAAGGTGGTTTCTTTCTTGTTTGTTTGTGCTTTTTGGTTTTGTGTGTTTTTGTTTGGTTGGTTTGGTTTTTTTGGGGGTGTTGTTTGTTCGTTGTGTGTTATTCCCCTTCCTCCCCCACCACTAATTCTCAAGTTTTGTCATGATAGGCAACATAATTTGCCAAGAAATTGTTTCATGTCCACCTTGGGTTGTGAGTACTCCCAGGCTGTTATTTTCCTCTGAACACAATGCCAAAAATGCCTTTGTTTGAGTGGGAAATTACTATCAATACAGGGAGGTCTGATCCCACAGCTGGGACCATTTCTCACTAGAAGGATAAACAGTAAACCCAGGCACAGCAAAGGCTTTTATGTGAGGTGGTGAAGAAAGTCCCTCTCCCTTCCATTGGATTTACCAATATCTTTGTAATCTACCAATACCCTGGCAGATGTTTTAACTACACAGATGCAGCCCAAAATCACATCTCTTATACCCAGGTAGGTGTTGTAACAGCTGTTGGCTTCAGTGAGTTCGTGATCCAGTCTTGAGGAGCACCACCAACCCATTATCCATTTATGAAATGCTGCATCCAAGAGGGTGAGGAGCAGGGCAAGTGGGAGGGAGCTGTCACCTGCAGATCTAGAAGTGACCTCCTGCCAGTCACAAGGAAGTCAGCAGCAATGGTGTAAACATCTGGTGGGCACAAAACCACAAAGTATAGCAGATACAAAACTGGGTAATTATGTGGAAAATAAGTCAAGTATATTATGTATGGTGGGTTCAAAATTTAGTAAAGAATTTATTGCATTAATGAGTTCAGGTGCAGAGTTGTTAGTTTTGGTTTTCTTTCCCTGGAATCTTATTATTTTTAGTTAAAATAAATAGTTTCAAAATACTCTTTCTCAAATAATGCAGACTATCTAAAGAATGCTAGAGGAATTTTGATTCACTTCCTTCTAAAACTTCTATTGTAGTTGAAACATGCTTTGAACATCTACTGAAATTCCTGCCTAGTGCTCTCCCCTTTGAACATTTTGCACTATTTCTTTCATTGTTTCCTTCCTCAAGTGCTACCAGGTTACCTCAAGTTAGAGGTTACTGTAGATAAAACATCTTGATGTCTCTCAAGGAAGGACTGTGTGTCATCATGATTGTTCTGCCCTTGTGTTGGAATACACCTGCAACATCAACCCAAAGGATCTCCTATGGTGGGACATGTCATAGAGCTGAGACCAGGCTGAAGACTTTTCCTCTCATTAACATACACATACAGTTTCAAAATGCTGCTGTCATAGACGTTTTAGATCAACAGATAGTCACTGTATTTTTCTTTACAGAAAGAGACATACTACAAGGCACAAGAGACAATACACTGATACAGCCTACTTCAGTTAACCTGACAGATACTCTAAGTGATTTCTTTGGGCATTATTCATGTCTAGTTTTCCTTTCTTGGCAATACCATTAACTCAGTAATTACATGTAAGTTTCACTTCAGCATCTCTTGGCACATTAACCACTCTTTCCAATAAACCACTTCTGACTCTAAGTGCTTTCAAAACCCCTACACTTCAGCTTGATACCATCACCTATGGTTTCATTATCTATTGCAGAGCAACTATGGACAGACTCCAGTGATATTTGGGCCATCTAGAAACTGTAATTATTCCTTTGATCCACTTCTTTCATAGATTGCTCACAGTATTAGCAGGCCCTTTGGTACCAGAATCATCAACTGCCTTTTCCATAAGTATGAACTATTACATCCAAGGCATGCACTGTTTTTATCTCTGATAACCAACCCCTATTCAAAACACAAAAAAGGAACAGAAGAGTTCTAAAACATTGCACAGTTCATTTGCAGAGTGATACAAAATTGTGAAATCTTTGTAAGTAAGAAATGTTTAACGGAAAAACCAGAAAAGATAAAAAAATATCCTGACTTCAGGCTGACATGGAATCTAAAATTAAAGAATGCTTTTGCTGAAGTACAGAAACAGCATCTGAATTGCATCAAACATAGGACTGCAGTAAGAGACATGGCTCATGCTCTTTCCAAAGCATAGGTTCTTCCTTGCATTGCTGAGTTGAAATGCAAAGAGGTATGGCTTTGTGTTTACAAAACTTTCCCATGGGATTTTGTGCTTGTCTAAGCTGAATTTGAGGTGTCCAGGCAAGGGCTATAAGGTTGAAATAGTTGCTGACTGCAACTTGCTGAAAATGCCAAGGAAACAGGTTTTTGAAGTTACTAGCAGCATTCAACTTATTTATAATTCCTCATGGCTAAAATTTTTGTCTCAAAGCTTCCTGAGATTTCTGAACAGATGTCATAACATTAAGTACTCTGATAATACCATATAATTTTAAACAAATCTGCACACTGGTGGTGCTTCTTCATTAAAACATGGAATTGCTTGTATGGACACAAGGTAAGCTGCTAAAAAAAAAAAAAAAAGGCCACCAGATTGAGCTACCAATTGAAGTGACCAGTCACTTTCAAAGAGTATCTGGCATGATGAAATGCAGCAACAACCCAATTCTGGAAAACCTCATGGTCTGTACTGTGGGCGTCTACAAGCATTTCATGACGCCAACCAAAACTTTGTGGCCTTAGAGGCAGACAAGCACCACTCCCAGCTCTGAGGCAGTCTACAGATTCCTAGGCTAGTCCTTACCAACAGTGAGCCAACTGCGTGTTCAAGACTTGCATGAGGTACATCATGCTCCCCTCTGCACAGGCAAGGCAATGTTGGCTACCTCTCTCTCTTTTTCTGTTTTGCCACAGCTGCTCAGGTTGCTTCAACTCTCAGGCATTTCTTCCCCACTTTCTCAGATCCTGGGTCTCTTCCCAGCTTTTTGAGATGTGGGTTTTCAACCCAACCAACTGCACCTTCACTTGCTCTGAACATCCTGGTGCTTTGTGACACTTTCTGCAAATCCCAAGAAGTCACTGCTGGAAAATACTGCAGCAGAGTTGCAGTTCCTTTGCTACAAAGCAGTGAAACCACAGTTTCCTTCCTATTTTGTCTGAAAGCCCTTTCATCAGCTTTGCTAGGTCCCCTGTTCTGTCTCCTACACAGGCTTCACCTCTCAAGTTTTTGGATTAAAATGAAAATTATTTCCTCCCATCTCCATAACACATGCACAAAATAACTGACAGCTATACTATTTGTAACCTGTTTGAAGGTTTATGAGCCATTGCACCGTCTCTAAACTAAGCACTCTTAGTTGTCTGCAGAAGTCAGGTAATGTTTTCTAATTATCTTGTGACTTTTGTTTGGCTCCGTCTTTCACAGAGCAAGGAAGCAGATGCACATTCCTGCCAAGGCTTCCTGATCTTCAAATAGGAAATTTGATAGATTTGTCCCCCAATTGAATCTGTTTAGTTTGAAGTGTCTTTTTTCACTATTAACGCCTCCTTCAACCTCTCCTGAATAAGCTTGCATATAAAATCAGTCCTCTGCCAGTGCAGTTAAACTGGTTTTCTTTTCTGGAGGGGAAACAATTAATTGCTGTTTGCCAAAACGGGTTTAAATGCACTCACTCACAGAAACAGAGCCATGAAACCTTGTAGCTGTCCAGGAAAAGAAAATAATACAGTAGTTTTAATGACAAGTAGGAGTTAAATATCACTGTCAAAGCCATCCCTATCTCTAAAGGGATATCTCCTCTGGCTGCAAAAATTCAACTTTCATGACCTTTTCCTTCTGCCCTTTTTAGTAGACAAACAGCTGGTTCCAATTAGTCTGTAGGAACACCATCACCAGGATAGTGCAGAAGTGAATGTCCCATATGATACCTGTGCCTTGTTGAAGAAGGGAAAGGAGTGTCCTGCAAAGAACATTGAATGTTGATAACTAATGATTCATTTCCTACTTACATGATCTATCCGGAGACATTATCTGATTGGCTTGTGTTTTTTTCAGCTTGCCTTCTATAACCAATGTGCTTTAGAGAACAGAAGCCACTGGACTGACTCAGGGAGGATGTGTGCTACACTATTTTTTGTTCTTAAATCTGTATTAAAATTTGTCAACAAAATACAATCTTCTCCAGATATTACTATCTGAAGGCAAAAGCTAATCCCTTCTCTTTCTGTGCCCCTTCCCAGGCATTAAGGCTCCTATAACCTTGTTGACATTGCCCTGTCCTGCAGACACAAAATGTCTTTAATTATGGAAATGGAACAATTAATTTCCACACACATTTATCTTCTAATCTGTTGTTCCTGTTTCAGAAATACAGAAAAATCTTGTGTGCCTGTCACCTGATCTGGTTTTTTGATCAGTACTGGATGAGTTTGTTTAATAAAAGGCGACATCCCTACCAGTAAACCTTGCAATGTTAATTATCAGCAAAGTCACACTGATGTAATACATACTTAACAGTCGTGGCTCCAAACACACACAATTTGTGAAAGAGAGCTGACTAGTGGGACATGGCACACATGCGTTTAATATTTATAGGAATGTACTGAACAACCAAAAGGAAGAACACTAATTTTCACTTTTCTTACTTATGAAAATTAAGAGCTTTCAGACATAAGTTGCATTATGAATTATTAGTTTGAATCTGTCACTGGAGAGGGAGAGTCAAAAGAGGAGAAGAGGATCCTTTTTCAGAAGTGAATGAATTAAAAAATTTCTTTAATTATTTTTTTAAAAATATAACAGCTATTTTATGTCTACATATTCCTTTTCCCTGTGTTATTTCTCATATTTGAAGGAGGCAGGTTTCAGAATAGCAGTATATATACAAATTTTAATTGTCTGGAGGCATAACAAGTTCTAAGTCTAAGACTGAAACAGTTAACACAGAAGAAAAAAAACCAGGAGAATAAGATAAGAAAAATAAGACAAAAGAAAGATTTCTTGCAGATGGTAAATGAACCGAAGATGGTAAATTAGCTAAAGAACAGCTGAGAAATCCTTTCTTCTGTTTTTACAGAACTTTGATATTTCCCTTCTGGAAGGTCCAGGTGCCTTGGGAGGCTCCTGAAAGCCTTTCCCAGACCATGGATCAGTTGGAGTCAAGTGTCTGAGCTCTGCAAACACACCCACATCTAGCTCTCCCTTGTAACGGACATATAAGCTTAGTAACAGACAAGCATATCTGATGCATCATCATTAATCTGCAACTTCAGGAAACCTGCCTTGGGAAGTCATGGTATCCTAAGTGTAATCTAGACATGGGCCGGAATCCTAAATGTTTGCCTCCTCTAGGTGAGAAACGCAGTTCAGCGAATTGGTTTCATTGGGTTTCTCAGCGATTACCATGGACTGTCCTGTAACAGAAATTAAGGGGAATGGATCATCTCATTGGACTGCTTGATTTCTATTTTGAGCCATGACATTTTGACAGCTGCCCAAGAATCTATGTAATGTCAGACAAATGCTATCAGATCCAAACAACTGATGATCAACCTTTCTCCAGACCAGTTTTGGAAGAAGACCGTAAAGCTCATAACCATTCTAAGAATCATCCTCTGGCAACCAGAGGACAAACTTCAGACAAAACCATTTTCTACTCGCTTCTCCTAAAAAGGCTGCATTTTGTCTGGAGTGGCGGTTCCTGACCAGTGTATGAATACAAAAGGTTGGCTGCAGTTTTGAGCCTCTATTGCATGTGTGATGCTCAGATTCACAGCAGTAACTTAAGAGAGTTTTTTTTCTGACCTTGTACATTGTAAATCTCAAAAAAAAAAAAAAAAAAAAAGTCCTGCTCATTTTAACAGAACTTT
The DNA here is from genome assembly GCA_035584875.1 of Syndactyla subalaris. Classification (NCBI taxonomy): domain Eukaryota; kingdom Metazoa; phylum Chordata; class Aves; order Passeriformes; family Furnariidae; genus Syndactyla; species Syndactyla subalaris. Next base: position 22,843,168 of record JAWMRD010000085.1, read on the forward strand.
CACTGCTGTTTTCTGTGACAGCAAAATCTGCCTGGAAATGTGCATACTTCAGACACACCTGGACATACAGGATTTATTCCTAGATTGAAGTGATAGACACTTTTAGAGTGGCACAGACCCCAGTACCTCAGCTGTCACATTCACAAACATACAAAGGGAAAAATGAAATAAACAAGTACATTTTACACTTTTTACATGTAAAGAATTTCCTCTTCCCAATGACAGGTTCCTCCTGTGGACCACAATAGCAGGTTTACTTTTATTTCAAGATGAAATAGCATTAAATATTCATGTGGGCCTGTGTGTGGCATGCATGTAGTCAGGCTTTTGCTTTGAGCAGCAGAAAGAAAAAATGTATATGATAGCAAGACATTCAGAAGAGTGCTTCTGCTTTGTACTGGTATTTTAGCTACATTTGTGGGACTGTTTCAGTCTCATATATGGCTTTTTCACCCAAAAATCTATTGCTATATTTTAGTTACACATTCAGACTTTCAATACACAATGCAGGAACTACTAGTCAGCCTGCACAACCATTCCCAAGAAGGGTCACGCCCATATATAACCCTATGAATACTTACACTCTAGAGTCAGCACTTGTGCTTAATATCTGTGAGATATTCCACAATGATAATTAAGGTTATGTGTATTTTCATGCTTAGAAGATAATTTTGTTATCAGATTTCTAAGAAATACATAAAGACTTCCTCCTCAATTCTCCAAAAACCAGTTATTGATGTCTATTATCTGAAGCAGGGAAAGATGCTCCCTGTTATAGATACCAGAAATAAGGAAAAGGTTCTCTTGAAAGAAAGAGTAGTTGCAGGATGGTCTATTCAACCAGAGGAGTCTTTAAACATTTTTGGTAATGAATACCAAGGCTACCTGAGGTCCAGTTTTGAAAAACAGAAATTAAATATCAACAGCAAGTAGTGTGTGATTCTCCCATGGCTGCATGTATCTGTGGCAGAGCCAGATGAGCAGTTGGACAAATCAGGATTATAGCAGGGATATTGCATGTGCACTGTGGCATTGCCTATCTGCTTGCTACTCCCTCCAAAATCATAGAATCATAGAAGGGTTTGGGTTAGAAGGGACCTTAAGGATCATCTAGCTGCAACCAATTTGCCATGGGCAGCAACACCTTTCACTTGACCCTGTTGCTCAAAGCCCCAGCCAACCTGACCTTGAATGCTTCCAGGGATGGGGCTTCCACAGCTTTTCTGAGCAACCTGTGCCAGTGCCTCACCCTACTCTGGCAAAGAACTTCTTCTTGATATCTAATCTAAACCTAGACTCTTTCAGTTCAATGCCATTGCCCTTTATCATATCACTACATGCCCTTGTCAGAAGTCCCTCTCCAGTTTTCTTGTAGGCTCCCTTTAGGTACTGGAAGGTGCTACAAGCTTTAAGGTCTCTCTTAAGACTTCACCTCTCCAGACTGAATGGCCACAAGTTTCTCAGGCTGTCCTCATTGGAGAGCTGCTCCAGCCATCATTTTTATGGCCCTCCCCCTCCTTTGGAGCAACTCCAACAGGTCCAAGTTCTTCTCATTTTGGGAGCTCCAGAGCCAGACACAGTACTCCAGGTGGGTCTAATAAGAGCAGAGGAAAGAGACAGAATTCCCCCTCTCATCCTGGCGGCTATGCTGCTTTTGATGCAGGATATATCTGGCTTTCTGGGCTCCAAGTGCACATTGCTGGGTCATGTTGAACTTCTCACTCATCAACACATCCGAGTCCTTCTCTTCAGTGCTGCTCTCAATCCACTGAAAGCTAGAAGTCAGGATAAGCACAGCCCTTGCAGAGGTTTTTCCCCTCAGAATTCTGCCTAGCAAAGGAAAGCTATGAAATAATAACCCATGAGCAAACACATTGTCTTGTATTATTCCTCCAGCCCAGACATCAAGTAACATAGGAATATTAGAGATAATTGCTAAAAAAACACTGACTCAAGTTCATTTTTGGTGTAACTTCACCACAACCAATGGAGACAGAGCTGCCATAGTTGAAGCTAACTACTTATGTCCAAACCTCAGAGCTAACAACGTATACAAAATGTCCTACTACATGGATCTCTGAGAGCTCATGTCCTTACCTTATAAAAGAAAAAAATGCTTGACAGATAGAGTGAAGACCAAAAATATTAATGCTAATTAAAGTGGCACTCAAAGCAGACTATTACTCCACTGCTCAGGCTGAAATTCTTGCTCAACAACAGATTCACCCCACTGGGAGGAGCACTGACCCATACTCCTCTGGCAGAAGCAGAACTAAATTGATGGTGCTGTTTTGTCTCTTTACAGGATAATGCCAATACAGGTTTTCAGAAGCACCCTTTGGACCCAAGCTACACCTTCCATTTTCCTGAAGCTCAATCTCTCATCAAAGTTATGCAAAGCATCTTCTCAAATTTCAGCTGAGTTCTGCCTGCAGTTGTGATCTGGTCGAGTTCATGTGAAACAGCCATCTCTGGCTCTCAAGAACATGCTCACAATGGAGACCTTGTCAGTGCTCTCTTGCTGGTCCCAGCAGCTAGGGTGCAGTGCCACAGAAAGGAAGGATAAATTGCTTGTGACCTCACCTGTTTCTGTCTGGTGTTCCTGTTCTATTTGTGCTGCAGAAGAGACAGAAGAGACAACAGACAAGCAGAAAACAGGAATGGCTACAGTGCTACACAACACACACAAATCTGACACATCTAAGGTTCTGGACTGTTGCTCTTAAAAGTAATTTTGTTGTATTATTCAGAGATTGTACATAACCACTGAGAGCAAAGCAGACTGAGAGTTTTGCTGACCTTTCCGTAGCTGTGAAAAACAGCACTGGTTCTGCTACCCAGACACAATGCTCCCACAATACTTCTAGTCTCACAATCTCTTGGTGCAGGATGACAGCAATTTAAAGTGGAAAGCAAAGCTTTGGCTTTTTTGTTTATTTGCTTGCTTTTGTTTTGTTTTGTTTGTTTTAATTTGGTAAACACATGATTTCCCCACAAGTTCTGGTGAAATCTAGATCTATACACAGGGATGACAAGGCTGCCACTGTCTTGAGAGTTTTCCTCCTCCCCAGAGTGAAATTCAGGGCTGTGGACAACTTCTGGCTTGTCCCATTTCTCCCCTTCTGCCCTGTGTGAGGCACATGTCTATTCTCCCAGCAGTGCTCCCAGCCAAATTGCCTGGCTTTTCCCTATTATCAGGGAAAATCCTTTGTTATCAGGGGATTATGGTGCAAACTTTTGTTTTCTAACAGAAATATTTCCACAACATCCTTCTTGCAAGCTCTCATTCCCTGACTTCCCTTTATCCTCCCTCAGGGAATACATAATTCCATAACTTCTTACCCCACTGAACCTGACATGTTTTTCCCAGAAGCCAGCCAGATCCCTGAGCTCAGGAAAGATGTGCCGTTTGTGGAGAAGAAGAGGTGTTGGTTATCCTGAGTCTGAAGTCCTGGGTCAGCAGGTGACCAGTTTGACATCTAATTTGAGTAAATTCTTATTTACTCTCTGATCCCAGGGCTCAGTTCTTGTTCAGCCCACAAGATAAATAGAAGGGACACTTCTGCACAAAAACAATAGTTTGTTTAAAATGGAATTGTCTTTCATTTTAGCTAAGAGAGTTAAATGTAGTAAGAGACATCAGCTTGTGTTGGAAATTAAATGTCACATTGAAGAACAGTACTTCAGTGTTTCACAAAAGTGTCACAGGATAGCAACATCATCTTTATTATCTTATTTCTTGGCACCACAGGTTTTGGAATGGTGCGATGGGTTAAGTTTCTTCTTTTTCTCTCCTCTCCTCCCCCATTTTTTTTGTCCTTAATTTTGACATGGATGGAGCTCTAAAAACTCCATTGTGATGGCAGGAAAATCCTGGTTTTGGCAAGCCCAATGGCTTGACAGGGCAACACACACGTGACCTAATTTTACAGACAGCTTTGTGTCTCTTGTTTAATGGCTTGCAAATGAGTGCACATGAAGAAAAACAGAAGCCAGTGGAGTATGAGTAATCCAGCTGGGAATGAGCTTTGTTACGGGGATGCAGGGGGATGCAGAGAATGCCTGCTTGCAGCATGCATCACCCATGGCGGCAGCCAACAGTGTGGGACTTCCCTGCTGAGGGAGGACTCGAGCTGGTTGTCACATGGGGCCCAGTGGTGGACTTACTGGTTTTATTGGACAGAAATGAGAGCACAAAACAGAGGGCTGAATGACCTGCTACAGCCAGGTTTTCCTCCTTCCTCTCATCTCCTGCGCATCTTCTTGGGATGCATCTCAGGGCCTTGGTTTTTTGAATTGTTTTTTTCCCCCTCTTAAGGACTTTGAGGTGCTTTTTCTTCCCTTGAGAACTTAGAAGATTTCTTCGAAGATAGCTGAAACAATAATGGTGTTTCAGCCACCCTGGTTCTCAGGTATCTACCCTCAGCCATGATCCTCCCCTTGCATCACTAGTTATGAAAAGAAATCTCACTCTTTGCAGGCTTTCTGCAATGGGGGAAGACTTCTTTCTTGATGCAAGTCCCAGCCTTGTATCTCCTGCTTTTGGTAATTGTACAAGTGCACATTCCTAGACAGGCATGGTCCTGGGATCCAACCTGTTGTTTCAATAACAGTAAATATTGGACTAAGATATTTTAAGAAGCAGCTCCAAACTAAAGAAGAAATGTGATAAATACAAAAATGTGGCACTATAGGAAGGGAATAACCGAGAATATTCCAAAGCTACTCTGCAGTATCTTGGCAGTAGTGGTTCATTAGTACAATAATTTTTGAATACCACACAGAGGACATGAATAAAGTGAGATGTTTTAATATATACAGAGTGAACCTTTTAGAATTTAATGCCAAATAGTGTTCTTAGTCCCTGTCACCACACACACATTGACTAGTTTTCTGCTGTGAGGATGCAGCTTCAGGTAACTTATGAAGGGATATGTGTACTAATCAATTTGGCTGCCAGACCCAGCCTCATGTCTGCTCTCAGTCAACCCAATTTTCTGCAAGACCTGCATGATTCATGCAGTGGCTCAGAGCTCTCTAGGACATGGAGGAGCTTTTCTCCAGTCAGGAGGTGCTCTCCCAGAGAGAGGACTAAGGGCTAATATTTCCCTAAGTCTTTTCAATATCTCAAGCATTATAATTTTTCTACTTCATTAATTTCTGATATAGACTTGTTCCCTAACAAATTTGTGAATATTGTCACAGAAATGGTAATTTAGCATGGGCAGAGAAGTCCAAGTTGGACATCTCAAGCAGTCACGACAAAAGTGTGGGTGACATTTGACATCTCATTGTCCTGTTAGGAAACATTTCTGTTCAACTACAGCAAGGCATATTAGCCTGCTGATATTTGGTAAGGTGGTTATGTTGCTACTTGCTAGATAGTCTGCCATGTTGGCTGGTGTTCCCAGTGCAGCAGGCTGAAGCTTACTTGTCTCAGTGTTCTGGAGGCTAAACTTCATATGAAAGCTAGGGTTCAGGCTACAAGAAATTGAAGTTCTGGTTAGTGGTGAATAAAAAAGATGCATTAAGGATCTTGCACATGCATGAATTTTGGTACGTGTTTAGGTTTTTCAAGCTCCCAGGTCTCAGGTCTAAATGTAGGGTGAGAAATAAGTCTTCCTTCTGATGCCTAAGGATTTGGTGTATATTTTTATGTATTTTTGGTGTGTATTTTATGGATCTTTAGAGCTTTAGAAGTAAGGGATTTCTTGCTCACATATTAGGTGATATTGAAAGTTACTAAAGTGAGTTTCTCACATATTCTCAGGCTTTCTGAAGGCCACGGGGTTTCAGAGACACCTGCATGATAACTCGAAGCCAAAACAATAGAAGAGCCCAGAAACTGTTGGAGATGGTCCAGGGGGCATAACCTAGGACCACGAGGGGTGGA
>JAWMRD010000085.1:22849160-22894834 GCA_035584875.1 Syndactyla subalaris
CCCAATAAAGGTATTTGTCTATCTTTCTCCATTAACTTTGTGCTGAGTGTCTATTTTGCAGGATTTTAGGCATCACTTCCTAGAAATCCACAAATTATGTTACCTGTTCAGTACAACACCCATCTTATTAAAAAAAAAAAAAAAATATCATTTTTGAAACAGGTGTATGTATAAATTTTTAAACTTAGAGTATCTAGATTCTATTATAATGTGGAAGAAATAGCAAAAAACCCTTAGATTGGTATTCTGTTGTCCAGGAGCCATTATAAGGTGAAGAAATACTACTAATATCACAGAGGCTGTTTCAAACAAGAGTGCTTGCAAAAGTTTAACATTTCTGATCTCTTTTGTTATGAGACCCAGATAAGGACTAATATTTCTATAAAGCATGAAGATGCTAAAGAGGGAAATCTGTGACTGACCATGGGTCTCAGTTTAAAACTTGTTATTCATCAGCAAAGCTTGGGTCTCTAACCAGCATTCAATTTCAAGTACATTTCTAATAAGGGGAAATGGAGTGCATAGTGGAGCATTTTTGTTTTAAATTTGTTTTAAATCCTTTCTACCTGTAGAATTTTTTGTTTACGGTAATTTAACTCTGATTTTCAGAGTGTTTTTATGCTTACCAAAAGGCTCTGGCAATGAAAATATTGGAAGTAGTCTACAATGAGAATTTGAGGACCAATATCCAAACGACTCCTTATTGTCTTTTTAGGTTTAAGATTCCATGCCGCCTTGAGACTAAAGCTGTATCTAGGGGTATTATGGGAGTTATGTGTTGGTTTAAGACTCTGATAAACAAAAATCCTGTGTGATCAGTATTACACCTTAATTAATTAATTATATTTAATTAAAATAAAAGCTCCTTCAGCACTTGTCTTTCGGTGTTATCTTTGAATTAATGCTGGGCTTGCTAATTTACAGCTAGGATCAGAAATCAAATTAAAATCTTGAACTGGAGTTAGAAGGGAAGAACACATATTTAGGCAGACTTAAGGAATAATGTGAGAGCTGGTATGAGAGCTGGTCCACATACTGCTCTTAATCCATAAATATTTGGGGATGAAGAAACTCATTTAGCAATTGGGTTATGCTAAAGGCTATATGGTTATGGAAAAGAGTTGAGACAACCAAAAAGTACATGCACTGCAGACTACTAACTAGATGCAACCATGGTGCAAGACCATCTCTCTGGATTCCCAAGGGGCTCCAGGCACAGAAGTGCAGAGCTAAAATAAGGATTAGGAGGGGACTACAGTCAGGGTCAAGAGAGACCCATAAATGGGTTCAGCACAGATGCCATCCTACCCTGTTCTTAACTTCTAATGTGGATTTCTTTTTTACTTTTAGGCCAGACACTTCTAGGGGTAACTTGGTTTTATTTAAGACCCAGGGCTAACAGCAGAATCCAGACTTGAGGTGTGTACTCGTCAAGAATATATTCAAGACAGACAGCCTAAAAGCACAGCTGGTCCCAGCATTCACCACCAGCTTGCTTTTAGGCATTGGAGTCAGTGGGAGCTACTGAAACAAGAATTAAAATATAGCTAGGATTTGGACAGGAATAAACTGAAGTTCTGGGGAAACCATAGGAGGAGCCATGACACAACTTCAGGAGAGCAGAAGCCCACCTCAAAGGATGCTTTGAGCTGCAGTTGATTGTGACTGCAGACTCATCCCACTCTTGGGAGGACAGCACAATTCTTCCGCATCTCCCTTACATCTTCTCCTGAGAATAGGCCAGGGTCTTGCTTGCCTGGGCTATTAGCACCCAGAAAGAGCTGGGAAGAGCCATGGGACTATTCAAAAGAATGATGGGTACTCAGGGTTAGGATTCAGTGTAGGAGAATGCAGCAAAAAGGAAACATTAACCCCAGTTCAAGCACTGTCCATAAGCTGCTTTACATTGTATCTTTGTGTTTTCTGATTTTGTTCAACCATCCTCCACTTCCTCACTTTGTTTTTAACAGAATATCACCAACAATCTAGGCCACAGCCTCACTCAGCCCTCAAACCTAAGATTAAAAAAATACGCAGCAAGCCACACAAGGTCTTAACTTAAACTACTGGACTATTCTTGGCCCTTTTTTTTCTCCCATGTTTTTCTCCCAGCCTGAACTTCAACCTTAATCACACCCCTTGTTTTAGCTTTTTTAGATTTGGTCTGGTGACCTCTGTGAAACCCAAACATCAAAATCATCCTGTAACTGTGGGATTGCTCTAAACACCTCTGTCTTCTCAGTTGTTCAACTTTTTGAAGTCTAAATTCTAATTATAAACCCCAGACTTAGCTTGTGGACCACTAAAAATGGAGGACCTAAAAGCATCCCTGTAACTGATGCCTATTTCCCTTCAGCTCCATTTGGAAACTTGCTCTGAATGTCTTCACCAGAGGTGACCATTCAATTCTAGCTGAAAAAGTCACATTAAGGTACTTGGTAATTGTGCTATAAAGCCAGTGATTTTTTAGAATAAGTGGACCCACGCTGCTGTCGACTCTCAGCACAGCACAGCTGATCCTTTCTGAATTCCCCATTTCACCATATCTCTAATTTTTCCTCCTCTTCCTGACTCCTAAATGTAGCTTCAGGAACCCGTGACAGTATGAAACTCAAAATGTTGATAAATTTCAATCTGCTCTCAGGTCCTTCCTCCCTCTGTATCCCATCCATATTTCCCATACTGATCCCTCACTAGAGTTACAATACTTGTTCCAGTTTTAGTCTTCATGCTGTATTTCTGAATCTTGTGAAACTTTGAGCCTGACATTCCCACTTTGCAGAAAGGAAAGAAAAAATTAGGACCCCTGTGAACATTATGTTTTCTCTTCACTTGTTTTTCTCCTTTGTGTCCTAACACTGATCCCAAATTCTACTCTGATAATAGCCACAGTCTGATATCACCTATAAATGTAAGACATGTCTGTTTCTCTGAGAAAGATGATTAATCAAGTTAGTCTCATAATCTCATAACATCTGAGAGCCTCATATCTAAAATAGCTCAGCAGTGTATTTTTGATCAATTTTTTAGTACAAGAATCAATCATTCTCCCACATTTGTGCTTTCAATTCTCCCATTCAATGCTTTTCTTTTCATGCAGCTCAGGCTATATGTAAGATAATATTGTTTATGTTACTCTGTGAAACACTTATATAAACCATGACAGTCTTGGTGGTTGCTTCTTTACAGTACAGGGGCTTGCACAAGGGTAAAAGAGAAAGAGAATACTCAGTCATTCTATTAATCCAGGAAGAACAAAAGGAAAGCTCTGATGCACATCAGGAAGGCCTTCTGATAAGGAATGCAGAAACATAAATTGCCCTTAGGTGGATACCACCAGAGAGAAATCTGGAAAAGTTCAGCACTGATTTCTGTCTTGCTGGTCATAGTCAACTGCTCCATGGGAACCATGACTCTGAGAACAAAGAGTTTGACATAGGGCCTTAAGATAATCAAACAGATCACAACTCAAAAGGATTGAAAGTACACAGGAAGTCTTATTTCTATGATGTATTTGACAAAATGACAATGATTGACATTCTAAATATATTTTTAAACTCATCATAGGACAAAATCTTCAAATTTTCAACAAAATGCCCAAAGAAGGTTAGGGTATTGGACTGTATTAATTGAGTCTTACAGTCCCTGGCATAAGAAAGATGGGAAATAGTTGAAAATTTAAAGAAATCTGAAGAATTGATTTTCGAACAGTTGTCCCAGTAAGACATTTTGTTCCTCTGAAACACTGAACTATTTTGATGAATTCCATCCAACAACATGCTGTACTCACCTAAAACTTGAATTTGACATGGTATTTCATGGAGAAAAAGTGAATAAACATTTGTGATGGATGCTAAGAAAAGGTGGTCTTCCAGAGTTTCACATCAGCCAGTAGAGAGATTATGTAGACCAGTCACAGGAAATTTCTTTCGAATGTTCTTTCCCCAAGGACAGAAGAAAAATTGCTTCCTTTTCCTATGCCCTTGTCATCCAGAGGCCAGGGAAATGAAAGGAAAGCACCCCTGGTTTACTTGCACTTAGCTTGGTCATGTTTGGATTTGGGCTACACAGTATGTCTTCTCTAAGGTCAGTGCTAGAAAGTTCTCAGTATTACCTGGACAATAACACAAACTTTTGCTTAGACAGATGTCTCATTGTGAAGAGTAACTTGCAGAATATTTATACAGTTTCACTTACTTCATCAGTGAGGTACGGTTCCCTGACTGTTTTTAACCACAGTTAAAAGGTTGTGGTATTGCATTATAGCTGTTAAAAAAAGTGGTATTTTTTTTTTTTTTTAGTGGCAATGTTGCTCAAAGGAAGAGTTTCAATTATGATTGATTTTTTAAAATTCATTTCCATTTGGAGGCTCTCTTGTAATTCAAGTTCAAGGAAAAGTATTCTTTCAATTGTATATTTTGAAAAGATAAGCTGAAACTGACAAGGAGAATTTACCAAATCTATAGTGTTTTGAGAAGAGATACGTAGGAAACTTCATTCTGGACCTGAATGAAGGATTTCCTTTTGTAAGCGTCTACATAGGCTTGTTTGATAAAGCAAAACAAAATTTTCCCCAACTGATTCATTAATGTGGGGAAGAGTAGACCTTGTCTTTCCACTTCATTGTAAGAGTCTTCCCCTTTGGCACAGCATATAGCAAAATCTGCCTCCATTCGGGGTAAGACTTCAAATAAAGATCGTGGAAATTCCTGTGAAATGAAGATTAAGGTTTCTATGCAGCCCTGAAGAAAGCACACCATTGCACATATTCAGGAGACAGCTTCCCTCTAGGTTGGCAGTGGGTCTGCTGCAAGCATGACCTTCTGCATTTAGTCTCACGTCCATCAAGTCAGCCTTGGTGTACAGCTCTTAAGGGTTTTAATGGCAGACAGATGCAGAAGCATTTCTGTGGTTTTGGACTTCATTTTTTACCTAAGTTTATAAAAGTCTAAGCTATTCCTTTGGGAGTTTTTTCCTTCCACTCCTGGTCACATCAACACAATGACACCACTGCACCTACTCAGCCATTTCAGACAGATGAAGAGAGAAGACAAGATTGCTCTGAGGCACAGTTCTTCCTTTGTATACCTCAGGGCATCATCTCCTGTGTCACAGGTATGCTGCTTTTAGTTCAGGTGATCAGGTATCTGAGGTCCATTTGTAAAAGTCAAACCTGGACGAAGCCTGGATTTTAAATAATTCTGCTGTTTGGATGAAGTGTAATACAAAATATTTATTCAAGCCTTATTTATCTTTTTCTGTGCTGTGTTTATACACATGCATTCCAAGGAGTTTCAGATGCCTCGTAACACAAAAGGCTTATTTCAAAAGCTGTTGGATTTTCCTTCCTCCTTTCTTGTAACATTGTGTTTGTTTTATGCTATCCAACGCAGCCAATAGATGTGCTAGTATTACAAAAAGATACTGTGTCAGTTTTGAAAGAAAATGTAGTCACTGGTAGCTTGGAGATATACACATAGAGACATATACATTTGCTAAAAGAAACATCCAGCAAACTCATATATTGCTGTCACTTCAGTTAAGTACTTTATGAGTCAGACATCTGGTCCGCACTGGATGCCTCTGCAAAGGCTCTTTGTTCAGGGGTATGAAAAGGACACAAAGCTGTTTGTAAAGCCTATGCAGACCAAGTCTTGTCTTCTCCATCAGAGATGAGAAAAGCATTCATTAGCTGAGGTTCCATTCCTTAGTGTTGTACAATACAACCACAGGAGGTTTCTCTGAGATAATCCGGACATACCTTTCTTGTTTTGATTACTATCCTTTCCAAGTAATATAATGAGGGGGAAAAAAAAACAATAAAAAGAAACAAGAAAAAAAAATCCCCCAAAAAACTAACAAACAAAAAACCCAACCAACCAACCAAACCAAAAAACAAAGAAAAAAAAACAGTAAAAATCTACCAGTAAGGGTTGCGCTCAGGAATTGAAACTTTTTTTTTCCCCTAGTGATTCCAGAGTGAATTCACCATGAGTGATATTTCAGTGTTTTCAAGACAGAAACTAACAATGATAAGGATGAGAGACACACTCCTCCAAATTTACTGAAAGAACTGTTTTGATTCAAAACACTTAGCCTGCATTTATAAACCACTTACTGGGGCCTGATTTCCGCTGCTTTGATGTCAATCTGCTTAGTTTGAAACTCAATGTAAATCAAGTCCTCTTTCAGCCCCAGGAAACAACGCTGAAAATGCCAACAGTGGGAAATTCCTTATGGGCTCATTGGGAAGAGCAGTGGCTAGACTAGGATGTGTAGAGAACTGGCCTTTGCATTTCTGTGTGGCTGGATATGATATTGATAAGAGGGTTTCACTGTGATTCTGCTCTCAGTATCTGAACCTGGAGTCCCAGAAGAAAGCTCAGACACTAAAATTTGACTTTGAGAAAACTGTTGCACCTTGGGAATTGAACCTTACTTTTCTCTCCAAAAAACATGCATCTTAATTCCAGGTCTATCTTATCCACCCCTATGAACCCTCATCATGAGTATAACCAGGTTAACTTTCCTAACACCTGCCAAAAATGAACCCCTCACTGTCCCCTAGTGAGCCGGTCTTCCCTGGGATGACAGCAGTGCAGAGGTTGACAGCTCCATTCTATCCTCTGCCAGATCAAGTATCTGCCCTCATGCAAGCCTTAGCTGTAGCACTGCTGTTCTGGATGACTTTTAACAGCAAGCACAGTGATGGTTGAACTAATTACCAGGATGCTCTTGCTCAGGCTGCAGGTATTTCACTGAAGATTTTTGCACAGAGCAGGAACATGTTTACCTTGAACAATTGCAATAAGCAGCTGTTCTGTACATGAACTTACTGTGAACTGTCCCATGGGATGTGAAAGAGTAGAAGGAAAAGGGCCCAACTGAGTCAGACAAGTTTCAGGGAAGCAAGTGCATAGCAACAGACCTCCAACTTTTGCATAGAGAGTAGGTGGAGATGAACACTAAACACATTCAGACAGGCTAGAACCCTCAGCAATGTGTTGATCAGGACTAATTTCTTTGTGAATATTTAATGCCATCCTGCTTTCATAAGCCTGTAGATTAGAGAGGAAATTCAACCAGAAAGGAGAGAAATCAGAACACTCCCACAATAGAGGATGGCATCTAAATTTAGAAAACTTATAGTCTTTCTGGGTGTTTAGTTTCATAACAGAACATGAAATCCCCTAATCTCAGCGAGAATATCCTGTCTCAACGTGGATCCTGTCCCAACATGACAACCAGAAAGCATTGGTAGGGAGGCCGTACTTACCCATATCATCTGATATGCAGTTAACCTGAGGGGAGACCATTTGTTTCTCCCAGACTGTATTCCATGTATTGCATGGGACATACGGTGCTCCATCTCCCAAGTATGTATTAGGCTGGGATATGCTCTTGTTTCATGGCAATATCATCTTGTCATTAGGAGATCTTCAGCAAGCAGCCCTTCTGGTGGCTTGTAGCTAAGAACGAAGATGAAAACCAAAGGAGTAATTCTGTTGGTCATTTCTCTGTGCTTGGATGCATTGGTGTTGATTATGCTTTCAGCAGGGCATAAATCCTTTGTCTCCACATCCACAGAGGCAGACACAAAGCTCACCATGTCATATTTTTTGCTATTAGTCTCTTGCTAATGGCATGGAAGTACTTAAAATTTTACATTTTAATGACCACACTCAGACCCTAAGCCCCTGAATGTAATATTTGCCAAGTTTGTCCCTCCTGTGGAAGTCCAAGATCATCCATTACATTGCAGCAATTTCCATTCTATCCACAAACCTGATCAAAAGCTCAGGAAAGTGACCACAGCAGTGACCCCATGCTCTTAAATGTGAATTAGTGGCTTTGTTGACCATGAGATCACCACGGATTTTTCCTACATACCCTGTGGTAGATAACTGCCTTTCAACATGTTGAGAATTTTTCACAAGTAGACACAACAGTCAGAAATGGATTCCTCAGAGAACTGTACCAGTTTTCTCTTCACATTTTGTCTTGACAAGCCTGTGTGTTTGGGTCCACAAAGTACCTCCCCATTCTAGACCATTAGGTGACTCCTGACTACTTTTAGTACAGACACTAAGGCACTGAATGTTTTTACAAACATTATATAAGTTGCTTCAATACCTGCAAATGTTCTAATGTCAATAACAAAAACTGTAACTGTTTAGTTATCTATTAACTAATATATTAACTATTCTAAGTAAAAACTCCAGCCTACAAACCACAGACAAACTAATAACAAACTATAACAAACTAATAACAACTAAATTTGGACCAATATATTAACTGTATTAAAAGTCATCTACCATATAACCATTTTGTCAAATTTGGTATTGTGGACAGAAAACCTCAACAAGTTTTGGCTTTAAATTCTATAAAACCTCTCACAAGCTACAATACCTAACCCTGTCCCTTTGAAAACACTAGCAAAATTATGAGATAATATAGGATTGCTCTAACTACAACAAAACAAATCCCCACATATATTATGAATTTTAAATCCCATGCCTGTGTGTACAGATACATGAATAGCCTCTACAACACTCCTGTATAAACAGTACCACCAGTCATAAACCAGTTCAAAGCTTAAAGCTGATTCACGTGCAATCTCCTTAAAGCAGATGTAGGCTCCAATGAAATGCACTTAGCACTTTGACAGTGCTTGATATTTCACACTTGTGATGAGTAGTGTGGGTGACCTTATTTTAAAGCTCAGTTAGCTCATTTCCATGTTGAAATCACCAGCAACACCTGCAGGTGGAATGCTGTGAGAATGAAGTGTCTTAGGTAAAGAAGTTTGACGTTTTCAGGAAATGACACTGAGAGGGGTAAAACTGGGGAACCAAAAGAGAAAAGCACAGCTTGTTATCCTGATTGATGTGGTCTTGCTGTTTTTCAGTCATTTCCTGTTTGTTCTCACTTGTGGTTTCTTATCTCTTACTTCAATTTTTGTCTCTTGACCATGATTTTTACTATGTGCTTCATCCAGTATTGCACATTGTATGGAACTAGCCTATGAAAAAGACTCCAGGGCATTGGCTTTATACAAATAATCCCCCAAAGTAGCAGTAGCATGCTGCTGATTGAAAATGCTGCCAAGCCCTGAAAAATCAGTGTCAGGCCAGAAGAACCATCAGCTCTTCACCCAACCACACACTGCAATGGTTTCTTTCCTGATTGCAGAAGGAAATGCAGGATAATCATCCCTTTAGCCACACTAGTCTCCAGATGCTGTCCCTACTGTAAATAATAGGATTAATGAGGATGTCTATGAATTACTGCTTATGAGGAAAAAAAAAAAAAGCCCAATGAATGCAAACCACTTAACAAAGTTTTTGCACCTACAGTTACATTTCAATACTCCTCTGACTTTTTCTAAATTGAAAAGTGGCTTTTCCCCTGGTTTGCAAACAGTACCATTGCTGCATTGTGGTGACAGCTTCTGAACAAGCTTCTAAAATGATAATTTTTTAATGTTTCCAGCACAACTCACTATTGACTGAGGAGCTCTGAAGTAAAAATCTTATTTTTTTCCCCTTATTCTGACTAGGTTGTTTGCCAAACCTATATCCCCAAATAGGTAGTTAAGTGTACTTCCATCAGACAGAGTCCAAAGCAACACATACTCAGCCTCACTTTCTGACATGCTCTGAATTGCATTTAGTTCTATATTTCTATACAAATACACCTACTGGCTAAATTAGAGGGTACAAGCTACAGCAAATTACACAGTCTGTTTAGACACAAAGGCTTGCTCTCTGTAGTTAAGAGAGGGCTTGCTTTAAAACAGTTCCAGATTTTCTCTCCTTGGTCTGAATTTTCTTTTTCAAGTGTTCCTTTCCCTTTCTATTTATGCCTCTTTCTTCCCTTTCAGCACCTCAGCAGCACCTCTTACATTGCTGGAGGGAGCATAGAACAAATGTCTTGCATTTGAAAAAAAGTAAAATAAAAAGGCATCCATCTGCTTTCCTGCTCTGCCTTCTCCATTCCTTCCCCAGTCCTCTTCATCATTCTCCTTACAACCTGCCATTTTGTTCTTTCCTCCAGGGATCTGTCTCGGCTGCTGCAGCAGCTCTTTGCAGACCAGCAGTCCAGTGCAGGTGCAAGCACAGCATTTGCAGCAGATTTGACAAAGGGGACTCTGGCTTTGGCTGCAGGATTTGTCTGATGCATGTCACCAGCAGACAGGCAGCAAGGAGAGAGAGGGTGAGACATGCAGGCCCTTTGTTCCTGTCCAGACTCGTGTTGCAGCCACACTCCCACACACAGCCTGGTGAAAGTCTCTTGGTAAATCCCTCCATGGTAGTGCTTCTTCTGCTTGGTCACCTGCACTCAGCTAGGGTGGTTTTGGGAGCCATCCATCCACTTTGTGTTCACAGCAAACATGGAACTGCTAGCTTTTCTGACCTCCCAATAAAAAGCTGCATAGCAAAAATACAGAAAATGGCACTTTGAGAAGTAAATACTGGACATTATATGGAATTCTTATTACAGGATGCAGTAAAAATATGTCTTTTAAATGGTTGTTAGCCAGATTGGGCAGAAATGCAGTTTCTGTTTAAAAAAAACCCAAAGGTAATGTGTACTTTTTATAGCCCTTTCTTTTCAAATATTTTCCCCATGATCTAATGTAGAATAAAGACATACAAATAAATATCTTTATGCATATTGTGTACATGGGAACTTCTCTAGAAACTGTAGGTAAAAATATTCATGTTGTCATTTTTATTATGCTTAGAGACTGAGGTAAATTTTAAGATACTTTGTTTTTGCAGATCCTCTGCTATGCCAGAGCACTAAATGCAACTAAAAGTGTTCAAAGACAATTTTCAGTATAGACTCTTCCTAGTGCTATCGGTACCTGAGGTCCAAACCAGTAGCATGGTTATTTAGAACAGCCTAAAAACACCTCTGAGTTCCATTTGTTTGTGCTCAGAAGTTTAAAAATCAGAGGCAACAAGAAAAGTAATAAAATTTTGGCAAAATTAATTCCTATGATATTCTTTTCTGTTAGCAGAAGAAGCTTTTCTCTCTACCTTCTATCAAGAAGTTGCAAAGCAAGGAGACTTGAGCAAAGACATCAAACCCAGACTCTGTGTGAAAGAATAAAAGAATTATTAAATAATAAATAATAATAAAATGTATAAAAATATTAAGCAAAATAACATAAAAAAAAAAAACAACAAAAAAGAATCACTGGCAATCAAACATGAAGCTATGATCTTGAAAACCAGATGGTGGAAATCTAGGAAGAAACTGAGAAATAAAACCAGCAGATGTGATCAAAGAACATTAGTGGTAGGAATGAATTTTGTCAAAATAGAAAGTAATGGCAGTTTTCCAAGAAATTATTTATATCTATCTATCAGTGGCATCACCAAACAGAGTCTACACTTTACGAAATATGAAAACCAGCTTCATCACTACAAAGAACCAAGGTGTGAAAACAACAAAAGGCTCCAAGTATGGTTCCTAACACAGCAGATGTGCACTCCTGCTTGTTAATAATGGAGTTTCCATGAGACGACTGCCAAATGGTAGCACTTCAGATCTCACTGCCAGCTCCACACCCCCAAATTTGCCTACTATGTGTCTAATGCTACCATCCACAGAGCTTCAAAATCACATGGATCAGCGGGATGATATGTGAGTGGTACCATCTGCACCCACTAAAGTGTTGCAACAGCAAAAAGTTGAGAAATTAATGGTACAAATAAGGTAAATGCAAGTGTTTTATTAACCCTGTATCAGCAACTACATGACTTCCTCTTGAAAGTTAACCCCTTCCTCACCAGTATGGCCTTTTTCATTACAATTTTTATTTTATTTTATTTTATTTTATTTTATTTTATTTTATTTCAATTATTAAACTGTTCTTATCTCAATCCATGGTTTTGCCATTTTTTCTGATTCTGGTCCTCATCCTACCATCGTGGGCTTATGAGGGGTTATGAGCAAGTGGCCATGTGGTATTTAGTTGCCTGCTGGGGTTAACACTATCCAATAAGAGTACTTCGTAATTACATACCAGGCTTGCAAACTGCCAGTATTGATGGTCTGTTTTCTACTGCTTTCATAAGCATAGAGGTAACTTTGCTATAATGTGGTGCCTTCTTCAAGTACTTCACACACAGTTGATTGTATTTATTGCATTTTTGCTAGAAAAATGAGATTTGATTGCCATGAGCTTGAGGACTTCTATGACATCATACTCCCTGACAACCTTGGAAGGAAGTTGTTGTAGGTGAAACATGATATTTTGCTTCACAGAATATTGTATTCTTTCTGGGGCTACTAATTGCCAGACAAGAGTGTCCAGAAGACCTGCTCATGGGCATACAATCCAAAATCACTCATACTTTCCTCAAGGGCAGCAGAGTACCCTACATAAGTGTCTAATGGGATTACATAAAATCTGATTGGTTTTGTTCAGGGGCCTTACTCTGCCTGTTTGAGGAAGAGTGAGAATCAGGCAGCAAGAGAGCTATGGATGAGAAGCAGTTTGGGGAATTGACACCCTGAAGTGCCTAGGAGGTACATGGGGCACTGGGGGTGTTGACATTCCTAGGTCCCTACTTCAGAGGGTGTGGGGGGTTGGCAGGAGGGCTGTACCTCTGCAGAGCCTGCTGCTGCACATCTGGCCAGGGGGATGAAGGGGCAGGGAGATGAAGGGCCCTGCACTCACTTCTTTGAAGCTGACTCAAATTAAAAACATGTAGGAGGCTGTGGCTTTTTTTTCATGAGAGGACACAGGTCAGAAAAAAATGTGGAGGAGAGGAAAGCGAGAGAGGATTCCCCCATTTTCTCTGTTGACTCCCATCCCTCTCCTTGGTTTTCAATGCTGTTTTCTCAGTTTCTGAGATAAGTGTACTACTAAAAGAGGGAAGGAAAATAAGAACAAAGATGAAAAGTAGATTTTTCTCTTCTTAAAAAAAAAAACAAAACCAAAACAAACAAAACCTAGAAAAGAGTTAAGAGAAATGAAAGACTACATTGTCATTTTCTAAAATGAGAAAAAAGAATGTTTTTCTGAACTTGGAGCACTTTCATAAAACAGAGAGTTTTGGCAAAGCTGCATTTCTGAAAGACGTTTTTGGACAACAAGTATTCATAAACTTTATTAGAAATCCCAGCTTTCAACACCTATAACTAACAGTGTCTCCCACATGACCTATGGCAAGGGTAACATGAGTAGGGGAATTATGAATGAGATTAACTCAGAGATGGACCCCATGGAAAACGTACAACAACATGCTTGAATCAGAGAGGACAGTGTGGAAGAGGGTTGCTGATCTGTGCTCTGGCATGCAGCCATGTGTGCAGCCTCTAGATCTGCCAGCAGCAGCATCTTCCTGAAACTGGCACCGCATTGGACCTCCATGGGCCCCTCTCTGCTGTGAAGTTAAGAGTCATTTGGTAATTATTGGCTGTTCTGCATGTAACACAAATAGGTCCTGATTATTTCTTTTCTCCTAGTTGTGGATAAAGCCTGCACTCTAGTGGATTGTCTCTATAGGAAAGTGTAATCCATTTGTTGACTTGTGGGGTATAAAGACTGGTTTTCTAGAAATGCTATACTCTGGTCTAGCTTCGCATCTTGAGGACTGTGAGGACACCAAAGTCAAGCAAACAAGTTATTTATTCCATCTCAACCCAGGTTCTCCAGAGAGCCTCAGAAATTTTGGCTGTTCTAGTGTCCTGGGCTATGCATAGAGGACAGATGAAGTGCAGATAAGATGTCTGTCTTTACGTAAAAAATAAGTTTTTTGGTAGTTCTCTTCAGGTTCTGAAAGGCTGCAATTAGGTCACTCCAAAGCCTTCCCTTTTCTGGGCTGAGCAACCCCAGTTCTCTCAAGCTTTCATCAGAGGAGAGGTGCTCCGTCCCACTAATCAACTTGGTGCCTCCCCTCTGGATGCCCTCCAACAGATCCATGTCCTTCCTGTCCTGGGGACTTCAGAGATGGATGCAATACTCAAGCTGGGATCTGAGCAGAGTGGAAAGGCAGAACCCCCTCCCTTGACCTGCTGGCCATGCTGCTTTTGATGCAGCCCAGGAGCTGCAAGTGGACATTGCTGCGTCCTGTCCAGCCTCTCATCCACCAGCACCCCCAACTCCTCAGCAGGGCTGCTTTTGATCTATTCATTCTCAGAATGTGTTGGAATCAGTGTTTGTCCTGACACAGGTGCAACACCCTGCACTTAGCTTTGTTAAACCTCATGAGATTCCTATGGGCCCATTTCTTGGGCTTGTTCTCGTCTTTCTGGATGGCATCCCATCCTTTGGGTGTGTCAACCACACCACTCAGCTTGGTGTCAACTGCAGATTTGCTGAGGATGCATGAACAGATTCATCAGGACTCTGAGATATTGACAAATACTCTCTGGATGCAACCATCCAACTAATAATAAACTGTTTCTTTGGCTATCCTGGTTATGAATACCTTTCCTTAAGTTCATGGAGTTGGTCCAATAAAAACCAGATGAGGATCTGGTCCATCATGTTCATTGAAACATAACCCTGATTAGATCCAGGCAAATTACTCATACTAAAATATTTGTCCAACACTTACAATTTTCTTTTTATGAAGTTGAAGTCTCTTTCTGGCAAATTTCCACACTGAAGTAGCAAGACTCCCCCTTAAAGGGTCTGTTCTGAAACTAAGGATGTCAAAGTAACCATTCTTGTTTACTCCACAAGGCTTTGGACCAAATTCTACGCCCTTCATTCATGGATGGTTCATTCCTACACTTAATGGTAAACATGCTTGGTTTTAAAAGCACTGAGTATACTAGGAAGTAAACATACTGTTTGCTTTAGGCTTGTTCCTAAGTCTTTTGCCAAATCTGGGCTTAAAATATTTACTAATACAATGAGGAGCTGGAGACAGTCAAAGTGAATTTGTTTTAAAATCTGAATGCTTGAGGAATCTTTGTTATATTCTCTTCTCAGCCTTTCTTGCTGCCTAAACCAACAATCACAGAATATTCTGAGTTGGAAGGGACTCACAAGGATCCCTGAGTCCAACTTTTAAGTGAGTGGCCCATACAGGGCACAAACCCACGACCCACAACATTGTCGTTATTAGCACCAGGCTCTAACCAACTGAGCTAGTCTCAGGGTCACACAATGTCAGCTGTGAACACAGGGGGACAAGAGCTAAGTATACGCACTATTGAGTATAATAAGAATTGTCTTCCTGTGTGTACTTAATTTTTGTGCAAAAGTGGCTAGCAGTGATACTGTTTCCATAGTGTACAGGTATCATTGGCAGAGGTAGCCCCAATTCAATCTTCCAACGTTTCAGTCCTGGCATTAGTAAAAGACATTATCAGCAATGTATACCTTCTTTGTTTGTTTGTTGTTTGCATGAGTGCATGCAATCACATACTTTCCCTCCCAATAGTTAGATGACTGTTTCTGTTCCTCAGCGCTTAAAAGACTGTCATCCATTCTCAGCTGAATTAAAGAGAGGCTTTGCTCTTCATTTCTGCAGGTTTGATGGGAAGAGGAATCCTCTAGAAGCAAAACAAGCTTTACTTATCCCTCTTTATGGGAAAGGGAGCAACTCAGTTTGTCCCTTTACACCTGCCCCTCAGAGAGTGGGCAGCCATCAGCAAACAGAGGTTCTGAGCATCCACATGCTCACAAAAACTAAGCAGAGGTCATGTTTTATTTTTCAAAGTTTTTTCTCACCTGGCATCATAAGGCTTACGCTTAGATTTAACCTGCAGACAGGTTATGCGCAATACCTGTCTTTCATGTAGATGTTAATATTCCATATAGCATGAGCTGCACAGTAGTTCTGACAGTATTTAGGCATGAAGTCAAAATGTGCAAAGCAGAAATTACCTGAAAGGGAAACTACTGGTGAGTAGCAGCTCCAGTGCTTATGGGGTACTTGTTTCAATTGCCTCACACTGAGATTTTGCACCTGATAACAGCAGAAGGTTAAAACTTGAGACAAGCTGAACATGACCAGAAATGCAAATATTAAAAATTATGTCAACATGAGTTGCTGGAGATCATGCTAGACAGACTGTGTTTCAACTGTGTTTCTGTCAACTAGGCTTTCCTTTATGGCACTCAAGGCTTTGAATCTTATTTGGTACTTATCTGCTGATATATTTAAAAGCATCAAACTCTTCTAATTCTTCCATGGGCTCAATAACTCTTGGAAATTTACATTTGAGGTGTCCCTATCTTGCTTTATGATATAGAAACTTCTGGATTGTGACAACTCTAATAATTGGGATGATTAGAGGCTTCTGTATTTACATATGACAGATCTCTGCCAACAGTAACACTGCCAAAACTATAGTACCCACTGCTGAAAAAAGAAAATTGTAGCAAAAATGGAAATAAAGTTAGTGTTTAACAAATGAGATAGTTGTTCTGACACCTTATGTCATCCTCGGACTAAATACATCAGCCTGTCTTTCTTAATGATCCATTTTCTTCTATTTAGCTGAATTTGAATGTTCATTTGTTGTTGCAACCTGACCTTTCCAGCATTAATCTTCTCCCAGCACCAAGGAGTGAGGAAGAGCCTCAGAACTGTGCTGTTGACAAATGCTACCATGGTCAGCATGGGGAGTCAGGAATTCAAGTAGCAAAGTCTCAGTGTAATCTGCTTGTATCTGGCTCAATGCAATTTCCAGTTGCTTTATGCAAAGCCATTCATTGTTTGCAATTCATCAACTACAAAAAAGTAAGTGAGGGGCACAGGCAGGTCAGTGTACCAAACAAGACAGACTGTGTCGTAAATTAGAAGGATCAAGCCCATTGTTGGTCATGCAACAGGTTCTTATTCAATTGATAATAAAATCAGCCACCTCTATGTATTTTCTTATTCTGGCAGTGGCCATCAAGTAAATGTAACTATTTAAGCAACAGTCTAAGACTTTTAAAGCCATATTAATGTTTCCTATCCTTGATCATTTGGTTCAAAACAGGTAAGGAGATAAATTTTCCAAAGCCAGGAATACTTCTTTTGATTTTCCTTCCATTCCTTGCTGCCAAGTAGCTCCATTCGATGTTAAATGACTCACACATAGTGTACATAGGCTCTTCAAAATGCATTACCAAGATGCAGGAAGACTTCAGTTATGTGGGAAAATTCACCTTTTATCTTCATTCCTCTGATGTTGTTTGATAATGCCATAAAGCTTCCACTGGGTAGAGACTCCCCATTAGAAGCCAGCAAGTTTTACAGTGCTCTTCTCAAGGATGCATCATTGGACCTATAGTATCTTCAAAGAGGGAGTACTGCCCTGAGCCCTCTTGGAGGTTGGATGCTATTCAGCTTTGGAGATCAGTGGGTATTATTGTTGAGCAGAAGAAGCACCAGGGTGCTGGCCCCTGACAACATGAGGCTGGCACATTTTGTGCAGTAATCGATGGCAGATGGGGACATGCTGTGTTGGGCTCTTTGTGAGTCTGTCTGGAAGTTCTGCTCCAGCATGTGGTAAGGTTTGAGCAAGTCAGGGCTGAGCATTGAGTGCTAAACCTGCAAACACAGGGACAGCAGTGGAGGAAGGTATGACTGCTCTCCTTTTTCTCCTGTTTGCACCATTCCCTGCCACCCTCCAGACAGGACATAAGCACCACAAGGAAATACATTACATGCAGACGGGTATTTTCTGAAAATTACCAGGGACGAGTTCATATACCATTCTGAACAGAGCCATGACTTTTAAAAAAATTACTACTTTTCTAAAAACAATGCAATGCTTTCCTCCTCTGCTTTCATAAGAAAGAGAAAAATGAAGCTCCTGACAAAACTTATTTTCAGGTAAACCAGTACATTGTATTGATTTGGGTATTTCAGTTAACAACAAAAACTTTTGTTGAGAGGGTTTTTCCTTTTTTTTTTTTTCTTGGTTTGCGTTTGGGGGGGGGGTGTAGGTTTTTTTTTTTTTTTTCCTTTGGGGTTTTTGCTTGTTTGGTTTTGTTTGTTTGTTTGTTTTATTTTTATTTTTTTTTAGAACCACATTCAAAAAGGATTCAATTTCAATCAACAGCTGTTTTCTTTCTAGGAAATTTATTAGAAGTTTCAAACCATCTTGTGGTGCTTATGGATGATACTATTCAGAAAACTAATGGGGTGGATTAGAAATCTTTATTGATATAATTCCATCTAATTGCAACCAAAATATCAGGTGAAACCACTTCTATCAGCATTTTATGGGAAGAGTTTGTGAGTCTCTGACCAATGAATTTTGCATTGTTTGTATGCAGGCTTTAAACACCACAGGATATTCTCTTCCACCCATGCAAACAATATGGTAAGGATCTTGTGTTAGCTGGGACTCCAAGTATTCCTAAAATATATTATAAAATGCTATTATAATACAAATAACAGGGAACACTTTCATGCAGCTGGAAGGAGATTTGCTGCAGTTGGAAACTATGTCCAAGCAATCCCATCTAATGAAGCAGGCCTGCCCATGACAGACGTGTCCTGGGCTCTGGTTTTGCAACACAAAGACCAGCTACTCATTTCCCTGAACATGGGGAAATGTGCTAGGAGAGGAGGACTGGAAGTGGTATTTTGACACTCATGACCTTTAACCTGCTTTTTGTCAGTTTTGCAATTTATTATACAGGGCACACAAACATGCCACTACCACTCTTCTGATTTCTGTTCCAGCTCTCAAGGCAACAGATAATTTCCAATCAATCTTGCTTTCCTGACAAATCTTGCCTCAGTCTCAAAGGTTATTTGTCCCTTCCTGGGAGAAGAACCCCTTCTCCAAAAAAGCTAGCATAAAACCTGGGAGTGAGTATCATACCACTTCTGTCTTCAAATGTAGCTTTTTGTTAGGACATAGGCATCTTTTTGTTCTTCCCAGGTAGTAGTGACTCCTGTAAACAGCAGTTGAGAGCAGGAGGGCTTCTGTTTTTGGTGAAATTGGCTCTGCTGATTACTTCACAAAAGTCTGGTGAATTGTCAAGTGGAGACTTCACAAGTACACATAAGAAAACAGAGGAAAATTCTGGAAATACTAAAGCATTTTTGGAGACTAGATGAAAGTTGTGTGTCCTGATACTGTGGTGAAGCAGAATATTTGTTCTTGAAGTGAGTGAGAACAGGATGTGTGATCAGAATCAGGGCTGAGCTCCCAAATGATGACCATGCCAGTGGTATACAGGCAGGGGCTTAAACTCTCATGGCTATTAGACCAAGGAATGGGAGAAGATGATTAAACAGATGCCACTGTTGCTGCCACCGTACGTTTTTTTAACTGGTGCTTGTACTTTCCTGTCCAGGTAAAAATGTTCAGTAAAGTTACCTACAAGTAAGAATTGAAGAATTGCTTATTCATTACAGTCAGGGCCAACTGAAGAAAATCAGCAGCTCCCAAAAACAGCCTTTTACTTCCTCTGACTGCTCTCTGTGCTGCAGACAAGCCACAGTTTTCAGTGGAGGGGGGAGGAGGAGGAAGAGATAATCAGAAGCACATGTAGGCACTAACTACAGATTTGCTGGATCTTTTTGTAGGCAACAGGGAGGCTGCCTGGCTAGAGGAGAGAGATTAGAAAAAATAGATCAGGATCCCTGAAGCTTAAGGACTACCCCTCTTCCTCTCTGCCTTCAGTGCAGTGTGGGGCAATTTGCTACCCAGGGCAGTAGCAAAACCCAGTACCAGCACTGGTCTGTGGCCTGATGTGGGGTGCTGACAAGTCATTTGTTTTTGCCAAAGAAGTCAGCTCTGCTGATTACTTCACAAGAGTTGCAGAGTAGTTTTCTATGTAGTTTAATATATTTAGACTGGGTTTACATGTTCCTTTGTCTCACCATTTGCACAAAGTAGGAGAGGGCACTGGTTAATTTGTTTCAGACCAAGAGGCTTAGCCATAGGACTTTCCTGCTTTTGTGTTTAAATCTTATTTAGAGGTAAAATCTCTGGACAAGGATCATCTACCACCTTGTGCTGACACATAGCTTTACATAGCATGGATTGTGTTTCCACTGGGGAAATGCAGTTTACACCTGTGGTATAAACAGTCATTGAAAATTTCTCCTATTACTTACAGAGTCAAGCAAAAGGAAGGCAAAACTTTCCTCTGCCAGCTCTGCTGATGATAAGACACTCGATCAGTCAGTTGTGACTGCCAATGAGAATGCTAAACACATCCCTTACCCTCTCTCAGGAGAGTTATTTGATGACTTTGTTCACTAGCAGGTATTTGTATACCAGTCTGCTAGGTATTTTGATGCTAGTCCATCTGCTAAATTCCAGTTCTCTTGGTTTTTAATGTAGAACATCTGTGCCTTCTTTCCTGAAGTAGTTTGTCTTCCCCCCCCCACCCCTTAAAGTAAATTGATGAATGAAATGTCTGCTTTGTTCTTCAGTTTGGTTCACTGTTGTCCAAAAGTTTTGCAGACACCTTAGCACGTGTACAGCAAATAATCCCAGATTCTCTCACACAAAAACACAGGCTCTGGCTTTGTGTTGTGCACATGCACAAAAAATCAGTATAATTCATTTCACCTGAACAGAAACTCTCATCTTGAAATTCAGTTTCAACAAAATGACCTGATGAACTGTAGATTACCTGAGTCAGACAGCTTGTCTGACCAACTGCAAATAATTTTCCTGTTACTGAGAATACCCTTGGGCCTCTGCATCTTCTCATAGAACAAAACTGTTTCCATCTGCTTGAAAATGTTGATTTTGACAGATCTCTCCTTTGAACATCATTTAAAGAAAACTGGTGAATATGTAGAGCATTCTGCATTGCTCAGCTAGCAGTAGTATACTCCCAGAAGAGTCAAGTTGAAAAATTTTAGGAAAAATCTCTAGTTACAAAAAAGTCCTGTCTTATATACTTTCCTCTGCTAAACTGAAACATGAGGCTAAGAGCAAGTTTCAATTGAAGACAGTCCTCTGTTGATTTGTTAAAACTCTGGGGCACACTTTGAGATGTTCTTTCATCACAGGGCATATGAGATTGCCCATGAAAACAACAGGTAAAATGAGAGGCAACTCAGTTTTGTGCTGTTTTTATTCTTCTCCTGGCTGAACTATCTAACTTGGGAAACTATCCTGGAGTACTCAAGAAATGCAGGGTTAAAACAGACGAACTAACTAGTGCTTTCCTTTAAACCAAAGGAACAATCCTTCCTGCCTTTTCTCAACCCTACCCAGGTCTTGAGGATGAAGCCACTAAATCAAGAAATTTTCTTCTCTTATTTAGCCTTTGTTTTTTACTTTGTCAGGCAAATTTTCAAGTTGCAACCACTCTACAGATTGAAATAGCACACATCCTGGAAGCATAAATAACTTTCATATTTGTAAGTCCTGATAAGATGCACAGTAAATGACAATTTAACAAGATAACCAGTGTTTTGCTTTCCATTAATCCTTAAAGCACCTCCCTCTGGGATAGCTTTGGAATTGAAAATGCATTACTGCACATCTCATTAGTACCACATGCCTCAGTACCTCAGTAAAAAGAGTTTCTGTCCTATAAGCCTCTTGGCACACAAATCCAAGATAGACAGTTGTAGGAAAAGCAGCCCATGTTTTCCCTTCTGTCTGCCCTCAGTAGCAACTCTAAAAGTCATAGAAAGAGAGATATTGCAGCATCATATCAGACATATCAGGAGATAGTTTTGTTTCATGGGTTCACACATAACCAAAAAATGTTCACCTAAGAAGATATAAATAATCAGAAATGGCTTAATAATAGAATGACTTGCTACAAAAGGCAATTCAGAAATTTTTAGATTTTGAAGGTCAAACTGGACTACATGTTCATCTTCACTGGTTTTCACAGAGCTTGATGGACACTAACAGTAGATTAATAGAGTGCTTTTGAGAAAAATCATATT
The DNA here is from genome assembly GCA_035584875.1 of Syndactyla subalaris. Taxonomy (NCBI): domain Eukaryota; kingdom Metazoa; phylum Chordata; class Aves; order Passeriformes; family Furnariidae; genus Syndactyla; species Syndactyla subalaris. The sequence goes on from JAWMRD010000085.1 coordinate 22,871,009, forward strand.
GTTCAGTATTGAACTTATCTTGAAGACAAACAAAAGGTATCTCACCAGTCTTTATTATTCATGTATTCACTATACCCTGATAACCAAGTGCTTTATTTCTACACTTATTACATTTTGTCTTGCCATACTAGCTAGACTCAACCTGTAATTCACAGTGCCCATGCAGATCCTCAAAAAAAGCAGAGGAAATGCAAGGGGTTTCATCAACACTGAAATTAAAAGAGACATTCAAACTGCTGCACAGTTACATGGCCGATTTCATGATTTCCTGCACTAGTTTGGAATAGGTCCTGCAGACTTACTGTATGTCAGTAATTCAATGAGTGGGGCACAATGAACATTTGCTGGCTCAGAAACTGAGCAGAGGCATCAGTTACTTATGTCTGAAAGCAGTAGCTCTGTACACCAGAGTGCTCTGGGCATGAGCGTATGTCTGCACTGATTTGTTTCTCATCCTGGAGGTCAGACGCTCAGCAGGTTTCTGTCAGAAAAGTTCTCCTGAAGTCAGTTTGTCCATGCACTGTAATATCTATTTCAAAAATAAAAAATAGGATGTGGACCCCAAAAAACAATCTTTTTTTCCTGAATCTGAGCTAGATGGACTTTTCCATACAAACATATTGCTATTTGAATGTTAAGGTAATGAGTGTGTCATACACTGCATAGCAAAAAGCTTGCTCTAGCATTAAGATCTCAGCAGCAAACTTCCTAATTGCTAAGTATTTCCCGATAGATTCAAATAACCATAATAGTGGGTATTTGTAGAGCATATTTTAGGCAAGGTATCCTGTAGGAAGAATAGAAGTAGAACATACGAACCAGACAGTAGGTTAGTTCCTGACAGACACAATTGTTGAGACTCAGAACAAACTGCCTGCTGAATTCAGCAGAGTAATTGAAGACCTTACATCAAACTCAAGCACACTGAATGGTAGAAAAGTGTGATTCAGATTTTACACTTTCAAGTGTTCTTATCAAATGTTGCTATTCCTGACATTCTTTATGCAGTTTTTACACCACAAAAAACAAATACTCACTGAAGCAATGATGATTTGGCTAGAAGTGCTGAAGCTTAGCCCACATATTGGTAAGTATTTTCCCAAATGTTTCATATTTTTCAATGGAGAAAAGCCTAAAATATTTATATCCAAATCTATATATAGGCAGGAAACTTAGTATTATATCACTGCCAATTTCTTGAAGAAAAGTTATTACACCACACTAAGGTTAAAGACTTATACATGGAAAGCACGGTAGACTTCTTGCAACCTTATGCACTTCTGCTCTTCCATGTCTCCTCAGCACAGACAGCTTGGAACTTGGTTATAAATCCAACCTACAAGTGCTTCATGTATCACATGATGCCTGCACTAACCAGAACAAAGGGGTACTAATTGTGCTTCTGTTTTTGTAAAAAGCATCAGCAGAGATAATTTTGCCATCCAAACCTTTTTCATTGCTATAAAAAGGGCTAAAAAATCTAGATTAGATTTTTGTGCTTTCAAGAGAAGGTTTGTCAGTGTCAGGTTCAGTTCCAATGAGTCAGAAAGATTATGAACAACTTCATCTATCTCAGGTTCCTAGAAAAAAACAAAACCAATCTATAACACCATTTTTCAGAGTAAGATAGAATTCACATTTGTAATAGAACCTGTGGATATTTATATGGCTGAAAAAATCATCCAATATGAAGTGACAACAAAACAATCTTGTATATGACTTATTGTGAACAATTTTGTCAAGACTTACCCACTGTCCATGAAAGGTTTGCTTATGCATTAAATAGAATACAAAAAAAAAATGCCAAAACAGCCACTGCAGCACAGGAAAAATATGTTATGATAATAATTCTATGCTTGATGTTCAGTGTTGTGCAAATCTCTTTCAATGCCATTCTGATGATTTGAGTATCTAAATACTTTGCAAGGGTTACACTTCTTTGTTTTGGTTTTTGGGCAGGGGTGTCCTACAAAACACTCATGTGGAAGCTGTATAAGACAACAATATTGTTGAAAAGCCACACCTGTGAGTTTGAAAATAAATGCGCCCATCAATAGAGAAGAACAATTTTCAAAGCAGGATCTTATTCATTATTTTGTAGAGTATATTTCTTTTATTATTGATTAGGATATTAAGTGGATAACTTTGTGTAGTTGAGTAAAATTCAGCCATTGTTAGCGCTGGTGTTTTTTAGTTTTCTCAAAAACTAAGACTGCTAGGCATGACCTATACAAGAAAATGAAAAAACTCAAAAGAACTCTGAATACGTGAAAATTCAAAGCCTGATGTACAGCCCACAGGTAATTTGTAAGGATCAAGAGATATAAAAGTCTGTTCCCTTACTCAGGGGAAGGGCCTCTCTCAGAGTGGGCAAAACCTTATGCAGCTTAGACAGGGGAAGCGTGTGCATGCCAAGGACCTTGAAGTCACTGTGTACTTCAAAGCTGTAACTTGAGCTTCCCCAGTGACTTCACAATAAATCAAATAAACCAGGCTGAGGCGGGACAGAAGGCAGGGGAGGCAAGTGAAAGAGATGCGGAAAAAGAAAGTGCTATGATAATGAAATGTCCAGGAAAAAAAGTTGTCCTGCTATGGCTGCCCAGTCCGCAAATGTGAAATTACAGCAGTTGGCTTCAAAAGCTGTTGCTTTCTTCATTTGAAGAATTGAGCTGAGGCATCCCCAAATACAGGTGATGTTCATGGAGCTTAGGAGTAATGCAAGCTGTGCTACCCTTACTTCATCACTCATAACTTCTTCCCCATCACATAGTTTTGAGACTTTTATTTTTATAAGAGATGCAAGCAGATGTCACACAGACAAGTTAACTTTTTATCAGTGACATTCACCTCAGTCTAGATCTCCAGGAGTTCAGTGACAGAAGTGGAGGAGGACGTGGGAGAAGCTAATTGAGTTTTGTGAGTTTTGAAGACCATGCACCTCTCTAACTTAAGACCAGATGTTGGAGCTCTATTCATCTAGGACCACACCATTGGACTTGGGTTTACAGATGATTATTGCAAAATAAGATAGTGTACAAACTTACACTGTGTCTGTAGTTTCATGCTATCCATCTGTGAGAAAGCTTTAACCCTTCAGTAAGTATGAGAAGAAAAGTCTCTTAGCCTTGACTGAAACTTGCTCAATGCAAACTGAGGCCAAGACATCTTCAAGCTGCTTTGAGGGTTTTTTGTTCAATATCACTTGTACATAATCAAATGCTCCAAGAAGACTTGTTATTTTGTTGTACTGAATAGAGTTTCCTGAATAATCTAAGGTATGTATTTGCATGGCTTATAAAAGTACACAGGAGTTGTCTGAATGGGTTTTTCCTTACAAACTCACTGTGAGATTGACTGCTGGTATTATCACCATTTTACTCATTGGGGTTGACACTGATCTAGAAGGCAAAAAAAAATCCTGGATTCACTGAAGTTAAATGCTGTTTTTGAACCAACAAGGAGTTAACAAGTTTCTTGAAGCAAAGGAAGAAGGTAGAAGTGATTTACAACACAAAGTGGTAACTTTGTGATTTCTCACAAAGCAAATTGGGGTGTTTTATATCTACAATTGTACTTAAAAATCCAATTATAAAACCCATTTCATGACACCATGCAGCCATTTTGGGTTTTTGTGTTTGTGTGGTGGTTTTTTTGTTTGGTTTGGTTTGGTTTGGTTTGGTTTGGTTTGGTTTGGTTTTTATTTGTTTTTTTGTTTGTTTTGGTTTTTGTTTGGTTGGTTTTTCCTTTTTTACAAATACAGAAATAATGTGATTTCTGCTTAAAAACTGTCTACAACTGACACTTGTGAGCAAACAAGTTACCATTATTCACTACTGACTGTTTGTCATTCCCATATATGCAAAGTTTGTCAATCAGTCAGAAAACAGACTTGGCTCCCTGCCACTTAGGTGGTACAATATGATTGGCAAAATGTGGCTCATTTGGAAAACTCATGTAGTGGGCAATTATTAATAATGAAAGAGTTTAAAATAATACTTTCCTATACATTCTCTGTAAATGAAACATAGTGAACCTGCTCAACAATTATTAAATGTCGTTGCATTCCATATACAAGAAAGCTATAGTTTACCAGAATTTTTATTAAATTTTCCTTATCATAGCTTTTGTAGGATCAGTGGCAAAGCATATTTTCCTGAAATAAAATTATTCTGGGCTCAATTCAACTGAAATGAACTTTTGCAATTTCTTCAGGTTTTGCAATTGATTTCTCCTCGTTCAAGAGACAAGCTAGATGCTCTAGAGCAATCATGACAAGCAGGCTTATTTATCATGCATTCATCTTTCCCCTTAGTGCATCTTAGCCTAGGTCTCCACACTGCTGGGGGTGCCCTAAAAGTAAGACTGCAATTGACAAAGCTGATCCATTTAAATTCACTTTGTTTTATGAAAACTGAACCTTGCAGATCATTCAAGGGAATAACTAGTTAAAGGGGAGCTAGTTTTGCAAAGAGACCAGCTTACAGGCTTGACTAATTCTTTACAACTGGCAGACTAGATGAGAAAGGTTTAGTAATTTTAATTTAAGTAAAAATTAATAAGGATGTTGGGAGAAGGAGAGTCTGAAGATCATAAATACTTTAGCACTGAGTGTCAGGAAAGAGGAAAAAAAGTAATGAATGGGTTGGCAGTAAATTATTAACCTATCATTCAGCAAATCTGGACAGGAGAATAAAGAAGGAAAGGAATAAAATTTTGAAGGATTGATTTTATTAACTATTCTCCAACTTAAGAGAAGGTTAGAACTTTCGCCTTAATTTTGGGGCAAAGGTTATAGCTGGCTTTGTGCTTTATCAGGAATTGCTGATATGTATTATTAACCATATGCCTCTTCAATGCTGTTATAAACCATGGAAGGCCTGTATAGCACAGTGGTGATTAAAAAATGGCAGTAGCACCTGATAAATGTCTTAAAACTCATCATTACCTGCAGTAGTGTGAGGTGATTACTGCTGCTTTAGATATGAACAGTGCAAACACCCACAGGTGCAGGATCCAGGGCACTCACAGGCACCAACCCTTCTGAAGGAAGCAAAGTGGTATCATCAGAGAAAATGAGCTCTGCCACCCCACAAGCTCTCCTAATTCCAGCCTCTGGCCAAAACACCTGCCCAAGAGAAATGGACTTGTCTGGCTGGAGTCTGTGAGCTGCTGACCTAAACCAGCTGAGAAGTCACTGGTGCTTACACCAGATGTGCTGCCTTTTAAAGGTCAGAGGCATTTTTGTGGGATGGGAGGAGACCTCTTTCACTTCCTGTTAGCAAATTACAGTGGAAATTCCCTCTCTGGACATGAACTGGAAAATATGGAAGCTATCTGGAGGGTTGTAGCAAATGGTCATCAGGCCTTCCCATCTTCCTTGATTATTTTGTTTAGCAAGAAGGACGCCTGGATACTCAGTTTTCACCATAGTGATCCTTCTACACTTCTTCTGAGGCATATCTGCTCTCAGAAAGCAATGCCATGTTCATCAGTGTTTCTGAATATATCTCCATGTACTAACACTGGTGTTGTTGGAGCTTCACTATCACTCATTTCTTCTAAAAGTTCAGCAACCAGGGTACTTTTCTGGGAACACACTCACCCAATCGATGGCAGAAGCCCCACAAAAATGATGAAACTTGCCAGTCAGCTGAGACTGTCACAGCTTTAACAAGAAATGCTGAGTGTCACAGCATGGCTCGAGATGAGTCCTTGTCACACTGTGGCAAACTAGGATTGAATCTTTAAGAGCACATCCCACCAATCAATGCTTCTTGCCTTCTCAGTACAGCTCCCACTCCCCTCTCCTACTTTGACATCCCACCATGCTAGCAGGTGGAAGTTCAGGTCACACCCTGAGCCTCTACAGAACAAAATCTGGCGTAGTGGTGAAAATGCATTTTTATGGTCTTCTTAAAATAAAACACCAGATTTTGTAATGAATTCACTGAAACATACATTCTTTTTGGCTGAGTGGACACTAAATGCAGTAACTCCAGCAGAGGAAGGAAAATGACAGTACAGGGCATTAGGTTTTCAAACTTCTGCCCCATATTCCTCTGATCTTATTTTTAGTGCCTTTAGTTCTCACATTTGCCTGCTCTCTTCCTTCTCCACCTCACTCCCTTTTTTTTTTTTTTCTTACTTGGACGGCATATTGCATTCTTCTTGTATGTCTAAAAATTTAAAAATGCCAATATGATTTAGAAGCTCCTGGAAACATTTCTCTGAGAGTGCATGGAATAGTAGCTGCTAAATAACCACCCTCATTTGCAAAATTGGTCTGAGCGTTTTAAGTCACTGGTACCCATTTGGAGAGTATTCTATGAAATCATAGGCAAGAAAATAATCTAAACGTTCTGAATGGATTTATGAAGAAAGAAACCACAGGCAACATATGTAAAAACAAGGTAGTAGAAGGGTAGGAATATTTGGTCCAATTCCACTATTCATTTCAGGGAATGGTTTTTAAACCTCAGCTCAATTTTTTGATGGAAATAGTAAAGGGGAATCCTGACATCTCTTGTTCTTAGATGCCTGGCATTTTGATGGGGACTTGTACATGGTACAGCTAACTTTATGATCACAGTACTGAAATAAAACATGGAGAAAAATATTAAAATATTAATTTACTAGTGATTATGAAGTTCTAAGTATTTTTGATAGTATTGTTTTGTTGATTCATGTGTTATTTTCTCAGGCTGCTTAGAGGAGAATTTTATTTGCCAGATCTACTTGCTTCCCCCCAACTGAAGTTCAGCTGATGTCTACCAAATTTAAAAAGTAAGAGGAAAAGGGGGTAAGGGGGGAAAAGAACCACTGGCTTATGCTGAATATGGAGTATACAAATATTCTCAATAAAAGTCTTTCCCCCCAAAAAAAAGACATTGAGATTCTTATATAGAAGAAGAAGATAAACAATTGAACAAATAGCAATCCAAATCTTCATTTTTATTTTAAAGCAAGGAATAATTTTTAAAGTCACTTCTTATTCAGAACAATTTATCATATTACAGCTGAATCAATGATATTTCAAAGTACAATGGGTACTCAGGAAACTAAGTAATCTTCTAAAACAACATCTTTAGGTCTCTACCCAAGTGATTTTCAGTCTAACTTCAATGTTTGTCAAAATTTTGTGGAGGTACACAGGCTTAAATTTAACTGCCTGTCAGTGTGGTGGAAGCTTCAAGTTTCTAAAAAACTAAGGTTCTAAGAGATGGAGTAGCTCAAAGACCTTTAATGACTGCCATCATCAGGGTCTGACTAATGTGTGAGGATGGCTAGAATAGCTCCCATCACTCTCTTAAAGGCATCCAGCCATCCTAGAGAAAACACAGCTGTTTATGGAGCAGTTAACACTCTGCCATGGCTTACAGGCTGGCACATGAAGATAAATCAGCACTTTAAAGCAAGGTTTCCACTTGCTTTAAAGGTCCTTGCTGCCATGGGTAGTTTGTATTAAAAAGAATATAAAACATTTATTTTTAACAATTTAACTATTTCTAGCCAGTTTTGAATATCTACAGGCCATGCTTTGTCATAGGTAGCTCTAGGCATTCAAGGGAGTCACAGAGTTGATATCAGGCCTTAGCAAAGACAGACAACAGCTACCAGTTTAATTTTGCTTTTATGTCCACTTTGTTAGCTTATTGCAAAAATGAATCAAAACACCACAGCTACCCCAATGAAAAATGCCTTATTTTAAAGCCTTTCAATAAATAAACAGGCCTCATCAAAAAGCCTTGCAATGGGAAGTATACAATCACTCAGTTCTTACACTGGATAAGGGCTTTGATTTTAATCTTTGATCATATTGTCCTCAGCTAATGAGAGGCAACACTCTGTTTGGAAAAGATGGCAAGGGTTTATGTCATTCTCTTGTCTTGCAAAGCCCCATAAAGTTTTAAATCCTTAACAGTCTGAAATGTGATAACATACATATTCAGGACACAATCTGTGTTGTTTTCTGTTCTAGTGATTTGGGCTTCCCTTTCTGTTTCTCTACACAGCTTACTTTCAAAAGAATAGATTTGAAGGGGTTTTGTTTACACAAACACAAAAAAATACTTTAAAGCAAATATGTGAGCACATAAGTGGACACAGGCCAGTAGACCCAGTTATCACCATCATTTTAGGACTGACATTTGAAAATAAGCCAAGAACTCCCACTGCTGATGACTCTCCTCAACAAGGTCCTAGGGTGAATTCTGGCCTCTCCTTCACCTCATCTGCCATAGGCATGCAAATCTGCCCCCAATGTGCAAGTCTTTCAAGCATTTTTTGAGTTTCTGACCCGGTACTGGAAAAGACCTACTGAATCTTATCTGAGATGATGTGGAATACTACTGAAATGATGAATATGACAAAGAACAATTATCCACTGAACAATCATGTTGGCTGTCCTCCTTGCCAAAGTGGATGGAGAATTCTTCTTGTATGCAATCTTTGGGGGAAAAGGCAAAAGAAGGGGAAAGGAGGAAAGGGGCTATGGAAAGGAAAGAGAATGAAGGAGAGGAAAGCAGAAGGAAGGGAAAGGAAGGAGCAGGGAAGGGGAGGGAAAGGAAGGAAAAAGAAGGAAAATATTGAATGGTTTCTCTGGTCTTTGCTCTTCTCTTCCTGTATGGGAAGTTGAAACCTCTCCACTGGGAACTTCAAATAGACGAACAAATGCACAGCTGAAGAGAAGGCACGTGGCTGGCAGCTGGCAGGGTTATTTCTTAAGTGGAGGATCCTTGCTGGCAGTGCAGCTATGCATGAGCTTCAAAACTGGCTGCATGAAGGGAGACAGAAGAACTCACTGATGTCCTACGTAGTACAGATTTCTTCTTCAGCACAAAAAAGGGCCTGAAGAGCATCCCACAGACAAAGTATCTCTTGTCTTTTGTGTCTGCCATCGCCCACTGCAGCCCCTACCTGCCCCTCCCCTTTTTTTTTTCTGTTGCTGAGCAGAAGATTTTAAACCCTTTGAAACATGTTGTGTCCAGATGCAAGCTCCAAATTCCCCATCACTAGATTTCTGTCCCACTCCAAGGGCCAAGCAGAGGAAGGCACATATGCTTTCCTCCACAATCCCACCCTCCATCACTCACTGAAACCCTCCAGAATCCACTCTCTCTCCAAGGAAACCCACTTTCACATCCCTTTGCTCAGCGTGCTGAATTCCAGCTTTTTAGGGCTCCTCCCCTCTTCTTCCACTGATTGGGTATCTGGGACTGGCATTTCCCTGGACTTTCTGACCAGCTGGTACCAGTGCTGTGTCTGCACTCTCCACCTGTACTGACATGTAACATGAGAAAACCTTGTGGGTCCAAATGAAAAGCCACATTATAGTATTAATAAACTGCATCTTGAACACCAAAGGATGACAAGATAATGTTAATTATTTCTGTGGACTAGGATAATTTAAAAGCACAAATGGAAACAAATTGGAAACCAAGGATCCCCTTGCTCTTGCTCAACTGTGTGTTGGCTGATGCATAAGGAAGTTAGCTGCATCCACGCAGGAGTAGGGACACTGGTGGGCTTCATGCTCCAGGCTGTCATCTGGGTTCCTCCTCAAAGACTTCTGTCTTTCTGGCACCTGGTGCTGGAGGATGGAGGGCTAGACACATTCCACACACTTCGAAGCCCTGCAGCCAGAAAGTTGCAATTTTGCAGGAGGACTTTATCCTTTTCCTCCACCTTCCCCTGCTGCTGCAGAAGATGCTGGCCAGCACAGCAGTACAGGCCAGCTCCATGGCATCAGGGACAAGGGCACTGCCATACTCTTTTATTCAGCTACCTCTAACTTTTAAGTGACTGGGGCAAACAGACTTTCTGTCTGTTCCCCACTCTGGTCTGAGCATGGGAGATCTTGCATGTAGGGTGCAAAGGCATCATGCAGTGGTCAAAATCACGTGCTGGTAAAAGGAAAATGTCATTGCACATAATGGTACAAATGTTAAGGTTAAGACACCCCAGTCAATAACTTCTGATGTTAGTTTTGTAATAGCACTGATTTATTTATGCTTTCTCTACTGATATGTTCAGATGCACAAGCTACTTCCTTCAGGTTCTTCACCACAATCTGCACAGAGTTAGTTAGCAGCACATTGAAGACAATTAGCTCATCAGAGAGTAAAAAACCAGCTGATAGTGATCTTTATCTGGCCCATTACATGAAGCAACTGTCACAAGCTGAATTCCATCAGGACAGAGGCAAATGGTTTTGTCAGTGAGCAAAATCTAGTCACACAAAAATTCTTTGGGTAAATGGCATCTCACTTATCCCAAAGCTTCAGGCAAGGCTAAAAGCTTCCATGGAAGTTCAGCAAGCTAAATCAAACACTGCAGTCGTGACTAGATAAAACTCTCTACTGAGTTATCAGCAAATTGACTGAGAGGTCTAAAATGCAGGGTAGGTCTCCAGACCTGGTCAGGGAGCCTAGAGCTGGTCTTCAGTTGGGATTATATCCTCCTTGTAAATCTGATGCCAGAGCATGTTTGAGTGAAGAAATTTCTAGCACATCTGGAGCAGCTAACTTCTGCAGCATCTCTCAGAAAACTTTGCATGTCCCCAAAAACTGTAAATTTAAGAAATTTAAGAGTTGATGAGTCTTTTTGGCAACAGCTAATAAGGTGAAGAACTAATAGAAAGATGAAGCAATGGGTTCTTACATAAGTACAGACTCAGAACTAAATAGCATGCAGATTTCAGTTTTCAATATGTATTTTAACTGCAGGAAAAAAAAGCTTGCTGTTGCAGTTTTCCACTTATAGGCTTGCTGATCTGGGATGACTTCTATTTGTTTTCTACAAACATATATATATATATGAAAAAATATATTCATATAATTAAAATATGTGCATGAAGAGTTGAATGTTCCAGCTGCCATGGGAATCCAGAATTCATGCCTAGTCAATGTCAGTTTCAGGGGGTCAGCCAAGGATTTTGTTGATCCCAAGAAAAAGGCCTGAAGAATTCTAGCTAATGAATAATCAGAGCAGTAAGCAGGTATGGTGTGACAGTAAAAGCAGCTCAGTCACAGAAAAAAATACAGCCAAGCCATATCTGTATTTTGAAATGCAGAGTCAAATAAACTATTTTGTATGGGAAAAGAATAGTTTACCAGAATATTAAAGCCAGGGCTTCAGTTCATAATTACTAAATAATGCTTACTCTCACTTTAAGACCATCCAGAAATTTTTACAACGTCTTTCCTCATTTAGCAATGCATCTGACTAGGGAGCAGAGCAACCATCATGGCAGCATGTCGTATAACATATCACATAATATGTGCCAGTGGGTTGACTTGTTCAGCTGTATAGATCCCAGCTAGATGCACACATCCCCTTTCCCTTGTTAAGTAAAGAGGATTTGATGTAATGAGATGCCTAATTATGAATGTGTGCATGCTTGTGGGCAAAGGCAGGAGAGTGGCATGTAGGGGAACTCAGCTCAGCTGCACTCAGTGAGGCATCTCTGTAGATCCTTGTTATCTTTACATTAATAACTATTACATGTCTGGGAATGCCATATGGATACTGGATTGTAAACCACAAAGCAGTTCGGGGATAATTCCAAAAGCAAATTAAAGACAGGTTAGCCTTCACAATTTACAGCAAAAATGACCCTGTTTGCTGTCTATGCAGAGGTCTGTTTCACGGCCCTGCTACACCAATGGCTAACATTATCTTTTTCAGACAGAGGTTGCTGAGTTGGAAGGGACACACAAGTTCCATCGAGTCCAACTCCTGGTCCCACACAGGACCATCCCCAAGAGTCACACCATGTGCCTGAAAGTATTATCCAAACACTTCTTGAACTCTGTCAGCTTGGTGCCGTGATCACTTCCCTCGGGAGCCTGTTTCAGTGCTCAACCACCCTCTGAGTGGAGAACCATTTTCTGATATCAAAGGTTAACAGTTCTGGAGCCAAAAGAAGTGATCTTACAAAAGAGGACTCTATTCAAAAATTGATTTCTTTTTCTTAGTTTCAAGAGAAACAATAGCTATTAGCTGTTATAGTAAATCACTAGTTGCTAATTCACGAAGGCTTTCAAACCCTTGATTATCTGTGTGAGTGATGGATCTCATTGTGCAAGCTGCAAAGCATCCTGAGCCTGCTCCAGCAAAGCTATTAAGCATGTGCTTTGTATTAAGCATGCAAGAAAACACAGTAAGATCAACATTTCCAAGTTAAGCATATGTTTATCTGCTTTACTGGATTAGGGTCAGAGTGCTTTGCAATTTGCAGGATGGACTTCTATGGTCATACAAGTGCTTGTGTCCAGAAACAACAGTACATGATGGAAACCTATTTGAAAGTGCTGTGTATTTCTAGATATCTTAGGCTACACTTCTATGTTCCAGTTGGTGAAGAAATTATTCTAAGTTATCAGAACTACAACTATGTATCTGCAGATGGAAACTGATGAATATCAGTATCCTACTCACCTGCCCTATCTACCTATCAACTAGAGTACCAAATAATGAAATTCAATCCAACACACATCCAACACACTTCTTTTTCCTTTTAGAGAGTCCTGACATTATCTGTGTATCACACCCAGATTTCAGCTCATCTATTTACTGTCTTGCAATCCAGGAATCTAAATCCAGCTCCAGGAAGAGGAGGAAAAAAAAATACACAGTAAGAAAAGTGATAAAACAACTACTCTGTCATAGCCCAAATAGAGTGTGAAAGAAGGGTATTGCAGCTGTTCAACCCTCTCTTCTGCCTTCCAGCAAACATGCTGACAGATACATGCAGTCTGATTCTTTGAGGATTTTCTTCTTTCTTTTTAAATAATTTTATCTTGACATCAGTAAACTTATTAAATTTCTACAGGATTTTCATGACCTGTCACAACTCAATCCCACTTAGGTTGGTAGAATGTTTGTTCACGAGCACCAGAACTGAGTCAAGCTGTCTTCTCCATTAAAACCATAAACCTTCTGAAGTCAATGATATTGTGCACATGCTAAGTAAGGGAGAACTGAGCCCACAATATACATGCCAAATAATGAGTGACTGAAGGGGGCAAGATAAAACTGCAGCTGGAAAAGAAAAGCAAACATATTGTAGGTGGAAAAACAGACATGAGTGCAAGGTCCTAGCCAGCTGCCCCCTTCTTCCTGACTTAGGAAAGAAAATAGTGTTGAAGTCCTAAGGTCACAGACAGAGGAGAAGAGAGGGCAAGAGCCAGACCTGTAGCTGAAGCACTTCGACACTTCAGGGGGTGTTGCAACAAAAAAATAACTGACAGATGATTGGAAGGGGAAATGAAGCACCTTAAAGGGAAATTAACGAATCAAAGCAGGCAAATCTCTCCCTAATGGTATAATATTTCACAAGCTTTACTCCACACAACACAGAGTGCAAACTTTCATTTATTGTTTGTTCTCGGCACCTGCAGCAGCAATCCTCTTATTTAGGATAATACTATGAGGCTTGAGTTCAGTTCATCTACACATCAAAATGTCTTTTTCAGCCCTGTGTCTTCTGTGTCTGGATAACTGGCTGAAATCTTATCCAAAAGTATCTGTCCACAAGGAATACTTAATCTGTTTCATTGAGTATGTTCCATAGCAGAGAAATAAGCCATACTTATTTTTCAGTTGTGGGATAGAGGCCCTCAATAAACATTGTCTTTCCCTGTTTTCCTCCCTTACTTACCAGCTGTCTCTAATGAGTGTGAAGCCTTGAAAATGCCCCTGCTATTAGCCTTTGATTTCTCCCAGGCCCTTGACCCCTTAGTGAAAGAAAGTGTGGAAACTTAGATGAAGCTGCATCTCTTCAGTCCTATGCAATTTGAGGAGTTAAGAGCAGTCACACAGATACAGAAAAGAGGACATGAGGAATACCAACTAAAAGAGTAATCTTTTTCCTCTATTTCTACTTGCTGGAAAAACCCTTTGCAATGCCTTCTCTTCAATGCAGAAGAGAAAGCTTGACTGCATCAAACAGTGGGTCAGAGACCAAAAGACACAAACCAAGCAGATTGGAAGTTATGAACGGGTGGCAACACAGTCAATTGAAACAGTAAGCCTGAACTGATTAGCTTTTGATAACACTTGAAGACATACACGCAAGGAGAAATGAAGCAAAAGTTACAGAATACATTTTCAGGGAGCAAAAACATAGAAGTGTTGAGATAAAGATGGGAGGAGACACTGGCCACTGACATCCTATATATGAAGGAAAGAATTACCCAACAGGGAAAATATACTGGTATGAAGCCCTAACATTTCATATACTGCAAAGAAATTTTAAGGTTCTGCAAAACAGGCCTAGGTCTGTTTGCTGTATCCTGCTGAGTATTGTCTCCCTGGGTCATGAAAGAGGGAGGTATGTCAAATGCCCAGGATTCACAAGGTAAGAACTCCTACTTGCGTGTCTAAGAGTAAAGCTGTACTCCAACCCTCTTTGTGAGGCGTGATACCAAGTGACAACAACAGACAGGCAAGAGGGGAAGAGGATGAGATCAGCTCCTTGGTTGTCTGTCACTCCAAGAGTTCATTTTTCCATTTCATATGCACAGACACACAATAATAACCACTGCCATGATGTTACTCTAGACCATATTTTAAATGCAATAGACAGACTTGTTCCTGTTAAGGGTTTCAGTATGTAGATGGTGAGTTGGATGGGACCTTAAGGATTCATCATAAGGATGTGTACAGCTGCCTTAAAGACAGACAAATAATTCCCAGCATTCCTGATAGCCCAAGGAATTTTTAAGTATTTCCAGTGGATGGAGACAGTGTGACTCCTCATATGGTCAGTCCCTAGGTCTGCTCTCCATCCTTATAATTAGAATGTCCCTTCTCATGCTGAACCTGAGTCCTATTTCCTTCGATCTTTTCTTAACATCTGTAGTGGAAGGGGCTACAGATAATTCTCCTTGTCTTTGCAGAAGGCTTTCAAGCATTAGAGTATTGCTCTCTTCCCCCTTTACTATCCATCTTGCACTCTTAACAACTGTTGTTTGTGTAGTTCTCTTTCATCAGGCAAATTTTCAAGGTTGTTCTCATCAGCCTCCCCCACATTGTTTCCAAATGATCAGCATCTTTTTCTAGACTTTTGCAAAAATGTGACAAAGACGAGGTGAAACTGGAATTTGTCTTGGAGGAGAAGAGTCACTGTTATCTTTTACCTAAGGCAGTTAGGGCACCTTTTTTTCTCCTGTGAGCTCTACTACTGATTTATTTTATTCTTTAAAAAATTGCTTCTCCTTTGGGCATCTACATCTAGCTGACTGTGTTATATTTATATCTACTTTTAACTTTCCTGGAGAGCAGTTTTGTGTTTGTACAATGCCTTTCAGATCTTGCCTTAAGCATGTAAAAAATAATTTGTAGAAACAATTGGACATGATACTGTTTGGCCTCTTTATTTTTCCATATTTTCCATAAATTACTATCCAGGCCAGAATCTTCAACACTGCATCTTCTATACATAAATTTAAATATTTCTTATCCATAAGTAATGTAATTTTCAGGGTCTGGTAAAACCTCCTAATTTTTTTATTTTTTTTTTTCTCAGTTGAGATCTCTGTCTTTAAATTGAGGCAGGGAGGCAGTCTTAAGCTGTTTTAGTTTGTAATAGTGTAACTATATAGGCTGAATTTTCATGTTTTCCTTTGAGAACTTGGTTCTTGCCTCATAGACTCGAGTCCCCAAGTGGGCTACTCCGCAAATATATTAACTGCAAACATGATGGTGCCCTGAGGGGACATAGCAATGGTCTCATTCTCCCCACAAACTCTTTTCATCTTCTTCATTCACCAGACACCTTCAGGAAGTCCCATCACACAATTCTCCTCTCTGCATGGACAAAGCCACTGTTCATCTCCCTTAGAGCTTCCTAAGGCTATTACAGAACAGCTACTTTCATTTAGACCTGCTGTTCTCTTATCCCTGTGAGCTGATGCAGCTAGCACTGCATCCAGGCTCTGCTGGACTTCAAGCTTGACATATCACCACTTAAGACTCTACGATGTGAAGGAGCTGGCTGAAGCAACAGCAATTGCTATAAAAACAGTCTCACCACTGAATCCCTGTGGTATATCTTTCTCATAGTTCAGTCTTTTGTCCACAGGTAGAACATTTTAAGTGTTTGTTGAGAGTAGATGAGATATATAGAAAAAAACCTGATCTGTCATCAGCTACTGGCAACTTTAACTGCTATCCCAAAAAGCAAAGGACATTTTTCAAAATTAAATTGAGCTGTATTTCAAGCTATGACTTCACTTTCATCTTGTCAAAGAGACATGAAACAGACAATCTTCTGTATTTCGTGCCATACCTAGAATTGGGGTGCAGTTGATGTCTGCAGAGAGGACTTGGAATGAGATCTATGTATCTGGTATTACTTGACCAAACTTAGTAATTGCAAACTTTTCTTACACTCTACAACTGAACTTGACTCCTCCGAAACAGTCAATAACATCACGGAATAACAGCTTTTTTTAAAAGCAACCCAGTCCTTTCCTGATTTCCTTCAAGATTAAGATTGACAAAACACTTACTGGTCCTAATACATAGCACAAAAATAGGAGGGTATCGAAGTGTTAAGAGAAAGTAACTAATTTTTGGCCCATCCTTTCAGCACATCTTTTCCTAGCAACAAGCATTCAATATCATACAAAGTGGTTTAACAGATGTGTAATTGCATATTAAAATACAATACCATTTACTCCATTTCAGCTTCTCTACAGAAACAACTCTAGACTGCGAGAAGGGCCAGAATGGGTGTAAATCTACCACAGCAACAACGCAGGAATGAGCCCTCACATTTGATCAGTCCACACATGGATTTGCTCTCCTACACTCCCACTTTTCCACTTAGGATCAGGGCGATTTCACAAGGAAAGAATCCTGGAAAACTCTGTTTTGCTGTTGTTGTTGTTATTGTTGTTTTTGTTGTGTTCTTTTTGTTTTTTTCTTCTCCCCGGAGTGTGCAGAGACAGCAGGGGGAAAGTTCTGGACAAACAGCAACAGTGTGTGAGCCAATGGTCCACTTGCACAAAGCATGTGTAATTTTTTCCCTCTACTACTCACACACACTAGTTCCCCAGCCACAGCATTATATTCTTCCACATCATCATGAGCAAAATGATTGTAACAGATTTCAACAGTCTAGTAGCCAATGGAATGACCAACAGTACTGGGGAAAATGTAAGCTGAGAAGATAGACTAGCCAAGTAATGAAAAAAAAAGCAAGCTGGGAGATATATTACTGGAATCCAGACAAGAAAAATGTCTGTTCTGGCACCACTACAACCAAACAGCAATAACAGGTTATGACCCACACTGTACTTGGGGAATTAGGCACACAGCCTTTGCATTCAGCCTTCTCACAGGGGTAGGAGGTAAGGTCATGCCGTGCTGGTTCACAACCTTCTGTAACTCCTCATGTTATGAAATACAAATTGGCAGGCAGAGAGAGAGAAAAGGGGAAAGGAACGGAAACTCTGCAGAGGGTGTTCCCATCCATCCCTCTCATATCCTGACAAAGCTCTTCAGCCACACACTTGCACATTCCTCACCTATTTTGTTTCTGTAGAGAGTGTACTGTATTATTTACTTGCCATGTTTCATTGCAGTTGGTGAGGGAAGGACTAAACATGTGGAATTGTGGGCAGCTGCTTTACAACACTTGTTTGAAGAAACATTGTTTTCAGTTACCTCTGCATTGTCATGTCAAATCCTGCCCTTATTTAAAAACTTCTTCTTTTCTGCTGACTGAAGAGATGTGCTCTTTTCTTTCTTTCTTTCTTTCTTTCTTTCCACTGTTAAAAGGTACTTTATAGATACATGCATAAAGAGAAAACATCTTGAATTTTTAAGGACCATCTCTGAAAGTTTAACCACCATATATTTTTGCAAAATATATATATTACAAATTAAAACAGCCAGTTGGGGCTTTTTGTTGTTGTTTTGGTGGTGGTGTTTTTTCCCGCAGCATGAATATCAGTTGTTGGATCAGTTTTCATGAATTTTAGATCTACATTTTTAATTTAGTGTACACACAGTTGAACACAGAGTCCTATTTTGAAAGCATGTTCCAGTTTTTGTACATAATGTAACTCTGCACACACAGCATGAGACAGGGAGAAGATTTACATGGAGCTGAGTCAAAAAACAGGTAATGTTTAAGTAGGACACAGACGTTATCCAAGCCCTATGTAAAAGATTTTTGGGTTCACTTGCAAGTGTGAATTTAACATAGGAAGAAATCCAGAGTACTGAGGTATTATGCCCTTAAATTGTAACACAGAAAAGATGATGCACAGAAAAATATATGCTTGAAATTTCACTGTAAAGTGAAGATTTTTTTTAGTATGTCTTTTTAATAAATCACAGTCTGATCTCTGCTCTCGTCTCCTCACAAACACATGCTCAAGCATCTTTTTGAGACTATTATTCTTTTAGTAAGGATGGTTCATTTATTTTTCTCTCTGTTTTAACTTTTTCCTAAAAAATCAATTTTGGAAGCTCCTGTAATGCCACATTTTTCAGAGTCTACAGCTAGAGAGTGTCAGGAGCTGTAGTGTTCCAAGAAACAGAAATCACAAGCAAAAATAAAAAAGAAGAATGACATTCCTTAGAACTCAGAAAACTATTTCCTTAATGTGAAAGCATTGGAAATATTTAGTCCATAGTCACATGGCTCCTCCTCTGCCATCATGAAGCCCAGGGAAGCAGAAAACTAATAACTTCTTTTTTCAGTGGGAACTCTCTATCTTAATAGGTCTGAAAGGCCAGCATGGAATTTTCATCTGAATGCCTGTAGGTAAGCACTGCTAAGGTGGGCATATTGTCTATTGAAATAACTCTGCTGACCTTACTCCTGTGCTATGG
Source organism: Syndactyla subalaris (assembly GCA_035584875.1). Classification (NCBI taxonomy): domain Eukaryota; kingdom Metazoa; phylum Chordata; class Aves; order Passeriformes; family Furnariidae; genus Syndactyla; species Syndactyla subalaris. Next base: position 22,889,858 of record JAWMRD010000085.1, read on the forward strand.
AAATTATACCTTTGTCTGTCTGGACCTCAAACAGGACAGACTGCAATACTTTCCTGACCTATATCCCACTTACATTATATTTCACTGAAACTGTGAGAGGTCATCACAAAAGATTGATCCATTTCTAGGGATTATTCCCATAAATTGCTCATTAGTCTCTTACATTTCTTAACACATCATATTGTCTTTGACCAAAACAAGGAAAGTCTCAAATCCTTCAATTCATTCATCAGATTTTAAGAGACAGCTGGATGAAAGGATACATGTGTCTAAGGATGGTGATAGCAATAGTCACTCCAGTTAATACCATTCTTAATGTTTACCTATATTTCTTGTTTCTTGCTGCATGTTTCACCAATGTGGGCTCTCTCTTCATGCGCAAATGAAAAAGCAGGTTAGCTGTTGTGCTCTCTGCTTTGCTGGAAAAAGCACTTCAGTTTTCTTATGTCTGTGAAATCATCAAATTGTGAAAAAAACAAAAGTGAAACTCAAATATGTGTTTTACTGATTAGTAATGACAAACATTACTGCTCAGGTACCCCAGCTGACCTAATAACTTGGTGTCGGTGATCCCAAGGTCTTTGTTTTCCTCTTTCTTTTCTGTCTCTCCTCAGTTGTGATTTGGTAGATATCTCATGCAAAAGTGAGCTTGGGTTGGTGAGGGACATTAGTGTATATCTAGAAATTGGCCTAAAACTTCAGCTGCACATGTGCATTATTTCTTTGAAAAGTTCAATACTTATTACTATGCAGATTGAACTAGTGTTATTTTGGGATTTTTTTTTCTGCAGAGGCTGTGTTAAAAGTGCCACTAAGAGAACTGAAAATGTAGGTTGTCAGAATTGTCTTCTATCTTCATCCTTGGAGTCCTCCCACTGCTCTGTGCAATAGGGTATCTTTTGTGAATTTTCTCATTTAGTAAAGTGTCTCTATTCAGTGCAGATAATAAATATCAAGAAGGACTTCAGCTTAGTTTGAAAGCTACCCTGCATTTTTAGTATGAGACATGATTTGAAAAAGATCACGGTGATCTTTTTATGACATGAAAAGATTGCCATTATTTTTTGAATCAACCTTTACAAAACATAATATTGACTTTAAAAAAGCCAAAACTAAGCCTTTTGGATTCATAAGCTGACACCAAGAACAGCAGTAAGGCTGAAATTTAGCAACAGGTAAGTATATCTTTGCCTGTAAAAGACACTGTAAAGCATTTCTACCCTCTTTTGAACAAAGTATTTTGACTTTGAGATTACTTTCACACCAACAAAGTCCACACATCACAACTATGGTGCTGAAGAAAAAATAGGCTGTGGTCTGCCTTCAAAAGGCAAAAAAGAAAGGGAGTGGGTTTCAATGGAAAATGATTGGGGTTTTTTTCATGAAAGTGTAGAAATGCTGCTTGAGGTTTCATCACGGTGCTCCACGTAACTTTGCACTCTTGGATAAAGGAGGAAAATGGGTGCAGGTTGTCATTATTTGAAGACTCTTGACCTCATTCTGTGGGAGAGAAAAGTAATAAAAGAAATCCTAAAGTTGAAGATAGAACTCCATCGCAGACACATAGTGATGGAGCATTCAAAAACTTTGACTAGTATTTTATATAAATACAATGCCATTTTCTGCATTATGCATCAGTCAATCTCCAAACCATGAGTATGACTGGACTTGGTTAATATTCAAGTACAATGAGAAATTGTATTGCAGCTTCTCCCAAATCTTATCTTTCTTGGGTTATTTCCCCTAAACTGACAAACAAATGTCTGAGGAGACAAAAGTACTTCTGCTGCTAGTGACTATATGCGAGGGAACCAGTCAAAGATTTTAGGACTTGGAGACAGACAAACCAGATATGAGCAGCCTGGCCGACGGAGGAGCCCTCGGTCAATGATTTTAATATTCATAACTGTTCTGAAAGCCGTATCTTACAATTGTAATAAGTTGTTCTGTAGTTGTAATTGCTCAAATGTTCTGATTGGTCCCCCATTGGCTGTTGCTACCCCAGTTCTCCCCTGTTCATTGGTCCCTGTTCTCCCGATTCCCATTGGCTAGCCTGTGGTGCAATGCAGCTGTACCATATAAGGCTAGCCACCCCCCGACCATTCCTTATTTGTATTATCCCCTCCCCACATTCTCTTTTGTGTCGTGTTCCGCCCCCAACTCCACCCTTTCCCCGCCCGGGTTCCAGAACCTTCCTACCCGACCCTATAAAAGTCTGTTGCTCCCATAATAAAGTGTTCACTCCTGTTCACACCTTCACCCTGAGTGGACCTTCGTCCTTTCCTCCCGGCTGAACGCGGCAACTATACAAATAGTTTTTGGTGCTTACTACATCATCTTACATGTTTCATAAAATATTACATATTAGTAAAATTTACACATAAAAATATAAATAAAACATTATATTCCCACCTGATGTGACTATGATTTTCAGAAATCAGTCTCAAATGATGAACAAACTTTCTGCCAACTTTCCCTTTTGGCTTTTTTTTTTTAAATTTTTTAAAACAAAATTGATCTTTTCAGCATCTTACATTCAGTTATTCTGTTGTGCTGGTTTCACTTGCTCACTTCAAGCTGTTCTCCTTTCCCTGTGTTTTCTCAGTCACAACAAGCCTCTGCACTTGTAACTTTTCCCAAGTGCAGTGTTGAATTATCTGTTTTTAAGCATTAGAAAATGCTAACTATTTTAATGTTACTAATATCAGGCATGATAAGTAGCTGTTATTTTAATGTTTGCAAATTGAAGACAGAATAGCATAAGACAGATCTGTGAGTCCAGAGGTCCCTCTTTTTCTTGGCCCTAATTTGCAAAGAGTGATACAAGACACTTAATTTTGCAAAAACCTGAAACTCAGTGGTGCTACTTGTGTGTGCAAACTGAAGTATGTATCTAAAGAGGATCACTGCCACATTTTCTTTTAAAAATGTGTTTTCTTTGGACATATATATTAGGCCTGATTGGAACAGATTTAGGAGCAATTGGAGGAAAGTGCAAATAGCAAATGATAAAATGGTTTGAAAACATTTAAGAAAATAGAGCATTCAAAACAAATCAGTGTAAATCAATAAAAGCTGGGGAGGCCCATAAGCCATTCAGTTATGAACTTCATCCTGATCTGAAAGATGACCAAATCTTTTTTGATTTGTTTTTTGGTGGACCAAAGTAAAAAGTTTGCATCTTGTAGGTTAAACAAGAGAAGATCAAATATCTACTTATCACTTCTGTTTAGTTTTGTCTTGGTTTTCAAAATAAGTAGTGTGAGATTATGGCTTTCATGTGGGACAAGAGCAAATTGTATTCAGTGCTTATTAGAAATGCTTAGTTATTCTCAAAGTTTAAAAAAAAAATAAAAGGTACAAGGTGTTCCACTGATAGCAGAAACCAACAAATCACATTCCTCTGAATTTACATTCCTCTGAATCCCTTCACTTCTGGCACCCCATATGACTTCCTTTGTAGCACGGGGGCCAGGCTGCACTTTGGCTGAATTGGAGTACTGTGGGGGCACTGCATGGCTGTGCTCTGCACGTGTGCTCAGTGCCAGTCCCAGTTGCTGCCAAGCACTTGGTACCCACTGGCCCCTCTTGCAGGGGCAGCTCTGCAGTTTGCTGTCAGCTTCTCTGAGGCTGCATGCTTCTCCTTCCTCTCTCAAGTTTGGCTGAAATCAGTCTCCAAGCTCAAGCAATATTCTTCTGCCTCTCCCCTTTCATCTTCTTTCCTAAACAGACAGACAATGCAATTGCAAAAGTCTTATTTCCTTTGGAAGCATAACTGTAAAAGAAGCTCTGTGCAGACTGGCTTTTAGACAAATAACCAAACTGAGAAAAAACCCAGCATTTGGGACAAACTTACTAACATTTGACAGCAATGAAACTAGTTGAATTCTATAGATTTTAGGCATTTTCACATCTTTTCTGGTAATATTATTACATGATGTAAATCCAGACTTCTCTGTTAATTTTAATGTAGTTGTGTTATTTACAATAATAGCTGGTTCAAATATTAGAGTTTAGTAGCAGCCCTTTTCACTTCATTTTAAATTTCTCTGTGTAAAAATATTGACAATAGCAAGATTTCTGGTAAATTTTTAATCTTAAAATCCTGTTATATTTACCAGAAAAATTCTAAAGCTTTTCCATATGGAGGGCTAGCTGTTAAAGATCAAATCAAAAAAACAGGGTCAGCTTAGTTTTCCAAGATTTTTCCTCTCTAAGCGAAAGTATGAAGCCAAGTTGATTTTTATTTTGTTTAGATTGTGTTTTTCTCCTATACCATATAAACTAAGGAGTAAAACGTGCCCTAGTAAATGTTTTGTACTCAATTTACCTTCACTTTGCAGCAGGACTGCACCAGGGGATATTAACAGAAATTCTTTGCCTTTGTCTTCAACATGGATTACAGACCAAGAGGGTCTCAGCACCCTGAGCTGGAGGACCATAACTACGAGAATGATCAACACCCAGATGACCCTGAAATTTTGTGTGATCTGCTGCTCCAGCTGCATCTCTGCAAAGCCATGGGGCCTGATGGGAGTCATCCCAGAACCCTCAAAGAGCTGGCTGATGTAATTGCAAAACCTCTCTCGATATTTGAGCAGTCTTGGGAAACTGAACAGGTCCCAAATCACTGGAAGCTGGTGAATGTTGTCCTGATTTTGAAGAAGGGAAAGGAGTACCCTGGAAACTACAGGTCTGTCAGTGTCACTTCAGTGCCTAGTAAAATTATGGAGGAGATTATTCTGGGAGGTATTGAAAAACACCTGAATGACAATGCAGTCATTGATCACAGCCAGCATGGCCTCATGACAGGAAAGACCTGCTTATCAAACCTGATTTCCTTTTATGACAAGGTAACCCACCCAGCTGATCAAGGGAAGCCAGTTGATGTGATTTTTTCGATTTCAGTAAAGCCTTCAATACTGTCTTTCACAGGATCCTTCTGGACAAAATCTCCAGCACAGCTGGATAAACACA
>JAWMRD010000085.1:22894934-22923988 GCA_035584875.1 Syndactyla subalaris
AGCTGTCAACCCTCTGGAAGGCAGGGAGGCCCTGCAGAGAGACCTCAACAAATGAGAGGACTGGGCAATCACCAATCACATGAAGTTCAACAAAGGGAAGTGCCGGATTCTGTGCCTCAGATGGGACAACCCTGGACGTTTGTACAGACTGGAGAGTGTGATTCTGTAGAGCAGTGCCACAAAAGGGACTTGGGGGTCCTGGTCAATGGCAAGTTGAATCTGAGCCAGCAGTGCCCTGGCAGCCAGGAGGGTCAACCCTGTCCTGGGGGGCATCAGGCAAAGCATTGCCAGCCGGTCAAGAGAGGGGGTTGTCCTGCTCTGCTCTGCACTGTGGTGGCCTCACCTTAGATATTGTGGGCAGTTTTGGGCACTGCAATATAGGAAAGGCATTAAGTTATTAGAGAGTGTCCAAAGGAGGGCAACAAAGATGATGAATGTACTCGAGAGGAAGCTGTATGAGGAGCAGCTGAGATCACTTGGTCTGTTCAGCCTGGAGAAGAGGAAACTGAGGGGAGACCTCATTGCGGTTACAACTTCCTTATGATGGGAAGAGGAGGGGCAGGCACTGATCTCTTCTCTGTGGTGATCAGTGACAGGACCCAAGGGAATGGTCTGAAGTTGTGTCAGGGGAGGTTTAGGCTGGATATTAGGAAAAGGTTCATCACCCAGAGAGAGGGTGGTTGAGCACGGGAACAGGCTCCCCAGGGAAGTGGTCACAGCACCAAGCCTGACAGAGTTCAAGAAGGATTTGGGTGATCAGGCACATAGTGTCATTCTTGGAGATGGTCCTGTGCAGGGCTAAGATTTGGACTTAATGATCCTTGTGGGTCCCTTCCAGCTCAGCATATTCTGTGATTCTGTAATTAACTCAGTGTAGTAGGAGTAGCCAGTGGTGAAATCAATCAGCTAAGTCCTTCATAATACCTATAAATAAGACAGAACAGACCACACTGTTCTTTTTAACTTGACCTGGCTTCCCCAGTTCTTTCAAACACTTTCCAGTGCACGGTGTAAAGCGTGAAGGTTTTAGCATGTGGTTAGGTTTACCAAGCTGGAAATGGGGTCTACGTAGTGGAGTCATTGCTTTGTTTCATAGCCCATGAACAGGTGTCATGGTCTACTGAAAGGCTGACAGCATGAATATTTTTATCTGCCATGTCCAGATGCTAAGCAGTAATCTGGAGTATCACTCTCAAAAACTGCATGTAGACATTCCACAACAATGCTCTTGCATTTATATATCCCAAACCCTTTACAAATCCAGGGCTTCTACATGGCCATTCAAGCAAACAACAGAGCCCTCTCTGAAGACAAAATTCAGACTACTTCTGATACCAGTATTTAAAACTTATCCTTTCTATATTTTCCCATTTCATATGCTTTATTCCTTAAACTTTACCATGTGTCTTTTATATACATAATATTTAATTGAACAGGATTTAGTTAAGGATAACTATATCTTTCCCTGAAAACTGGGGCCTTGTTTAGTTAGCATTTAAAAAATAGGCAAATTTTATAAAAGAATTGTCAAAACCAAGTGTCTCAAACTTTTCCTTTTAAAAAACACCTTTTTGAATAAAAAAACTTATTAGACCTATTATGTTAAAAAAAAAAAAAGTAAACAAAAATACCTTTCTCAAAACCTGATTAGATGGGGTTGTTTGACATTACTTGGAATGAATAGTTATTTGGCTTGTTCTTAGGACATCCAATATTTTAAATAAATTTCACAGTTGAAGATTTATGCAGGAAAAAAGAAAGGTAAAACCTTGGGAAACAAAAGGAGAAATAAATTTTTATGTTACTCATCTCTGAATCACTTTTTTCCCCCCAACAAGAAAGCAGTTGCAAATGTATGTTCTAACAAAAGTAAATTAATTGCTGTACAAGTATATAATACCAGACATAAAAAAGGGTATCTTTGAAAAATTACTCCAATGCCATTTTTTGTCACAGAAAATCTTGTGGGTGTAAAACCCAATCTTCAGTTGGCTTTATAACACAGACTTCGTATATTCCTCAAAAGCTGAAAATGTGGACAAAAGCAGACAAAATCTTCAATCTTTCTTTTTACATATCAAAGCAGTGTGTGCATATATGTGTGTCTTCTATTTCATAAGCTCAGTCTGGAAAACACAACCAATTTGCAGTTCAGTGGTTCAAACCAAAACCAAACAAACCCACTCAAGACATACCATTATTATTGTGAGCTTTGTAATTTTAAGGCACTTTTAGATTTGTGCAAGGCCCAAAACCTGCTGGGGCTGGCCAAACTATGAAAAAAGGTAGTAGTGTAATTGATGATAAATGAGGCAAACAAGGTTTACCACCCTCTAATTTAAGAAAAAGAACTTCATCTACTACATTCCTCCCACTTGAGATACCCATTAAATGGGTTTACCTCCCTTTATTAGGTAAATATACCTAATATAACTCTCCACCTTTTTTTTATTTGTTTGTTTTAATTTTCAACAACATTGACACATGGGTTATTAAATTTCCAATACTTCTAAAATTTTGTTTCATCCTACCATGCACATGAATACAGCTTTTCAGTAGTCTAAAATTTATGCATTTCTCAGCTCATACGCACATACCTTCTAATGAGAACAAGATCAACTATTCATTGTAAAAACCACTGATCACAAAGCAAACATTTCCCTTTACTAGTTAGTTTGGGTTTTTTTTTACTAGCACCAGTTAGCCTAATTTTACATTAATATCAATTCCCACAACAAAATCCCTTTCAGCTCACAGTCTTTGAAGTTCAACCCATTCAGAAAACCCAGTGAAAGACTTAGAAATCACTAAATTCTCAGAGGGATGAGTGAAGTTACGCTTGGGTATTATACTGCCAACTGGCCCTGTTAGCTATTCTCCATGTCCATTGCACAGGGATGTAAGTTGGACAGAGAGAAACTCAGGTACAACTGCAAGTAGCTCATGTCTGTCTTTCCAAAGATCTCCAGTCCCCAAAAGTCCACCAGCACTATCAGACCCAAGTCTGCTCTTCAATTCCACACAGAACTTTCTTCCTGAGCAGCTTGTGATCAATAGGATATTTCTTTAGCTTTTTGTTTTCTCCTGTGTTTTCTGTGAAAAGAGAGAACTCCTTGTCCTCTTCCTCAGCGTTCACAGTTATCCACTGATTACTGAATGTTTCTTTATCTCTGCAGCCTTGAAGATATGTATTGTTTTGGTGGGATACATTTTTTTCCTACCTGCCTCTACAACAACCAGCTTTTTAAGGTTGATGTAGCTCTCCATTTCCCCACGCTAAGTGCTGTCAGCATTTGAATAAAATTATTGAGGAAGTGGACACGGGGTTGTGCTTTTGGGGCATCAACAGGATTAACTGCTAAAACTGGTGGTGGTGCAAGTGGAAACACTGAAAGCAGAAAGAAATTTCCATCACACTTCATTTCAGTGATGAAACATGCATGATTAACAGGATTCTTTGGAGTGACAGCACACAAGCCAAGTAACAATGGTGTGTTTTATGGAATAGACAGGCTACATTTCCTGTCACCTGCTGAAAAATGCCCAGAGCTGCCAACTTTTAAGAGAAATAAAAGAACCCCAACCCTGAAGCAAATAAAAATCCTCTAATAACCTACCATCTGTGGGTACTGTCATGCTGACTACTTAATGAGGGAGATTTGTCTGACCATTACTTTCCCTTCCTGATGGGGGACCCCAAGCATGATTAGATATAATTTTCTAGGGCCTGCCATTTTTGTCCGTGGTCTGATATGAAACAAGCAATGCCCTTCTGCTTTACATCTGACCTTGACAAGGGTGTTTCTCATTTCCTCTCCACTTTTTCCCTCCTAATCCTTCCTGAAAACATGTGCCTGGTGAATAAAATGGATCCAGCATTTTTAATTGGCAACTTCCTGGTGTTTTGGCCTGTGGTTGAATTTTACAAGCATAAGGTCCTTTTAAAGGGATAGGGGAGATGATTTCCCCTTTGACAATATACCAACCATGATCTTTACTCCTGTTACCATTCCCCATCTCTATGTACGCCTGGGGTGTAGCTGCTCTGCCTGCTAGGATGGTGTGGTTTGATGAATGCCATGCTTCAGAAACATGTCAGCAAATCAGCCATTCTCAGTGAGGTGCTTAGAAGCAGAGGAAAGAATGTCAGCCTCTTCAAGCACAAATTTAACAAAGCCTCTTTTTTCCTTCCCTTGAGCAGGTCACCTTGACCAGAAAGTGAGATATGAACGATCATTTATTCATAGATGTCTTCTGCTTATATAACAGAACAGGTAAATGACAAAAGAAAAGGGATACAGCTACAAGGAGAATTCAGGCAATTTCAACTGGAAATCATATAAATCGGACTTGGGACAGAAATAATGAATTTGCAGTCTCCAGTTGTTGTGCTGTATTAGGTTCCATCCTGAAAACATAAATACCTTCCAAGACTAGCAGGCTACTACTTAAAATATAAGATAACAGTACTGCCTGACCACTTGCCATCTTATGAGTCAAACTAATTTTACACAATGATTGAAAACAGAAGATAAAATATTTGTCCTGCCAGATGAAACTAATTCTAAATTTCAGAATTGCTGTGGTCTTCAATCAATTTGGAGTATTTTTTGGTGTCCTTTTCCCTTTATGTACATCACTGCCACAAATAAACTATGGTACTGAAGTCTGCAGAAATTACTTACTGACAAAAACTACTACAAAATGGAAGTGTGCTAATTTTTTAAAGTATAACTGTATGTTCACTTTCTGATTCTTGTTAAACTGCTGTCTTTATGAAGCCTCTCCCAGTAAAATGTCACTTGTCAGTAATGTGCACTGTTAAATGTCACATTAGCATGCCTTGACCTTCTTGTATTTTCAGGATGTGGCTAAGTGCCTGCTGTTACAGGCAGCCTGCAATGGGACACATGCAGGGCACAAGTAAAAGACCACTTCTGAAGACAATGAAGACATTAAATGGTTCATAGGAGTTCACTTATGGTTTGAGAAGAAAAGGGACCAGGATGATTGCAATCCAGATGCAGTAGACAGCTCTCTTCCACAAAGACATGCTCCAATACCAAGACCCCAGCTGCCAACAAGGAAAGCCAAAGCCTACAAGAGTAACAGAGAGGAGGAAAACATCATTTTGTCAAAAGATCAAGGAGACATTGGAGTTATCACTCTCACTTAAAATACTTCCTTCAAAATGCTTTGATCAGACTTGTTTTCCTTTGTAAAAAGTTTGTTCCAGAACATTTTCAGCTATGAAAAGGGGGTGGGAGGGTTGGGGGTAGTGGGGCGATAATAATCAGGCTCTTCTATCAACAGATGACATTCTTCTGAGAATGGCTAAAGGGAAAGCAAGCATCACAATGCTTTGTATTTTATTTACTTGAGCTGCAGACACAACTGGGGATGAAAAAAGCAAAACCAGACCTATCCCACTATCAGGAAATCCTATGACATTATGAAAGGATAAAAAACCTGACAAAATTCAAACAGCTATTTTAATAAAAGGCTATGAGAGGGAATTCTGTAGAATTGCTTAAGATTTGGTTCCCTAAGACTGTTGAAATTCCATTCTGCTGCAGTAATTTCCATACATAGAAAAATATTGCTATGCAGTCTTATCAATTACACTGTTTTCTCATTCTTTATTGAAAGAACACTAAATGAAGAGAACACAGTGAAACTGCCCAGGGAAAACAGACGTTTCTAATAATTTGTGCTCTTTGTACCTCACCGTATCACATAGAGGGAAAGAAGCTTTCAGACAAATATGCCACATTAAAGAGGCAGCATGCAGTTTTAGGATACTCAGAGGCTAGGTTTTTGGGGATTTGGAGCTGCTGGGGTGTGGGCCAAGGAGGGGAGAGAGGGATTGTCTTCCCCTAAAACTGGCATCATCACATGGAAAAGATGGCACTTGACCAAAATTTCAGAAAATCCAAAAATTTCCTGCTGACGCCTCAGATCCTGAAAATGCACTGAACTTTGCATTGGCAGGGTCATATAAACAAACAAAAGTTTGGGGATGAAATCTCTATATCTCAGTCCCTTAAATTTCAATATTCACCTTCAGCATAGGCTACTCAGGACAGGGACTGACTACCACAGAGCTCCCGCCCAAGCACCTCAGGAAAGTACTTCTATTTGCTGTTAGCAACCTGGCTTCTGGGAAAGGTGAACATCCTCCGTGTGTCCATTTCGTCCATTTGATGAAATCAGGCCTGCATTTCAGCATGGCTCCCGGAGGATCTGCTTTCAGGACAATGTGAACTTTGAACAGTGCCAGCTGGCTTTCCAAATACCCACACAAAGACTCAAGGTTTTCCCAGTGAACTGACAGAATCATCCCAAAAGCTGCATGTCCAAAAATGTTTGATCAGAGTCATTCATCAGCTAAGGAAAAAAAAAAGTAAAATAAAAACAAGAACCTGAACTACATATTAGATGTATTCCAGATACTGTATACCAGGAAGAAGAGACTCTGTGATCAGGTTCTTATCATGTTTATGCTTGCTTTTTGATCCTCCACGATTTTTATTACATCAGTCAACAACAACAAAAAAATGTCAAGGCTGTCACAACTAGATTTAGGTATCTCTCTGTCCGTTGACAAGCTCATAGAGCAAAGTCAGAATGAAAGATCTACAGCACTTCTCAGACAAGATAGCTCTGATTCTAGGAACGTACTATCTTTTAGAAACAAATATGTAGATTTAACTCAGTAAAGAGCCTGTACTCTGTTTTTGTGTTCCAAAAGTTTAGGTCCAGGTGTGATCACCATGCATGTTGTGAAAAACAGGTTACAGACTTATTTCAGCATAGGGAAGAATAGTCTTTAAAATGCAATATTCAAAAAGCAACAGGGGTAAGATTCATGCTTAGGAAGACGTAAATAAAGACACCAGCATAAAATTAATCAACTTGCCACAGACAAGTGACATCCATAATGATAACTCTAACACTGACCATAGGTATCTATATACTTACGAGTTTGGATTCTAAGTCTGAAGGATCAGAAAAGCAAACCAAATTAGCCCATTTGCTGGCTACAATGGAAAAAAACCCCATACCCACAAAATAGTACTTTGATGTATGACCATTTACCTTCAGCTATGAGGCAGAAGCCACAGGTTTGTGATGTTCTCTCCATGAATTGATGAAATAAATGATGAGACTTCTACAGTTTGTACTGGGAAATAGAAGGAAACAATAATTTCAAAAAGATAAGGCAGCATGTACAAACCTTCTTCTGTCACGATATCATATATACCTTGATAAAGCAAGAACTTGAGGGAGGGAACAACTATTACACCTAAACATCAGACATGGGGTCACATGTCCACCAGAGAGCCACCTCTCTGCAGAGATATGGATGTTATAAAATATCACATTGCATATAGTCAGGTTCTATTTTAACTGCATAAATTTATTCTTCATGATCAGAGTACTTTTGTGTCATGAACTTATCTGACAGACTATCTTTACTTTTTAAAAAAGGAAAAAAGCAGAAAATAAAGTTGGATTTTTAGGCCCTAAAGGTACATAAACTTGAGGCAGTGAAGCTTTGTGAGTAGAGCCTGTGCAGCACATTGACTGATGTGTTCCAAATGAGATCATCGCTTCTCCTCCTGGATGGGAGGCAAGCGGGTGAGGTGAGCCAGAAGGCAGACAGATGTGAGTCTGCAATGGGGAGGGGAAAGAGGAGGGAGAGATGGAATAGGCAAATGTGGAACATGTACAGAGGATTGAAGCACTGGAAACTGTATTCTTTAACCCTTTTTCTTTCTCCCCTGACAACCCAGCACCTTCAGACTGGATGGGCCAATCCTCCTCACAATGTTGGCAAATGCACTTTTTAAAGAAAAGTTGAGCAGCTGGATGTCCTAAAACATCAACTCAGGGGAGGCGGGGGAAGAAAAAAAGTAATCAGGAGTCTCTGGATTTCAACACAGGCTTGAATGTGATATTTATGAGGAATAAATATCATGCTGTCACAACCAGTGAGTCAAAACTGCCATGGCTGACTTAAGTGATGAACACAGTCTGAATCTAAAGCTTCAGGACAGAATAAAGGGCTGAATTTGGGTGAGATTCTGCTCTCTGAAGGGAGAGATGTGGCTGCAGAAATTTGTCATTGAGATCCTTGTGGGGCTCAGAATGGGTGGCTGACCACAGTTCAAATCACTTCTTCAGCTCACACAGACACACACAATATCAAGGGCCTATAAGATTGGGCAAGAATTAGGCCTTTTCTGGAAGGAAAAAAGTTTATAGGACTAGCAGTTTCCTTATCAGAACAGTATCCCTTTGGTCTGGAACTTTGTGAGGACTCCACAAGACATTGCCAAGGCACACAACTCTTGCAACACTTTGAGATACCTTGGTCCCACCGGCAGTTTTCTTAACCTTAACCTTTCTTAATTCCCTCACCTAAGAAATTTGCACTCTCAGGCAGGAAGAATGAAATTTTTTTCCCATTTTGCCATGATGATGGATGCTTGCTTTTTTTCATGGTAGTATCAGACTCTTCTCAAATCTGCAAAGTTTGTTTACACAGTGATGTTTGTAGCATCAAGATTTGAAGGCAAATCTCACAGTATCATTTTAAACTTTCAGTTTATATAATTTGCAAGCTTGTTCTACCCTTCAATTTAACTGATCCCAACATTATGAGATTATTAAAAGAGGACAACAGAATGATCTACTTTGCCCTTTTCATTTGTATTTCATCCTCTGAAAAATCCCCTTTTTCTCCTCTCTGACCTAAGAAGTTAACTCTGTTTTATCTTTTCATAAGAAACAGCTTGATATCTTCAAAAATAAACCATTGACTGTCAATATGAGAAGATGGAGGGACATAGTAAGAACACACTGCAATTACAATAATTACGATCACTTTCATTTCCATTTTCTGCCCTATTCTCTTTGTTCTTATCCTTAATATTTTAAGAAAATGCATTGTGCAGGCCTTTTAATCCCAGTTCTGTCTTGCTGACAATGTGGAAATATGATATGGTTTGTTCAAATGCAGTATAAATATTACATGGCTTTTTTAAAAGTCTTGTTTTGAAATACCAGAAGGTAAAAAAAGCTACACTGTAGGACTAGACTTGTTTTCTGGCATATTAGGATGATCATCTTTGCAAATCCTCTACTTCATCCACACACCAAAGATGAAAGCAGAACACTCATCATCTTCCAGGAAACTCCTGAAGAACTCTCCTCAACAGCATATTCAAACTTTGGCATAATATTATTTCAAAGCAACCAATTAGCTCACAAATCCAAAGACTAGTAGATCTGGATGACCTTTTAGACCATCTAAGTAGAAAAGGTTTCCTAGAGTAGATGGCTAAGGTGCTGCCTAACATGCTGGTAAAGCCATCAAGCTGAATGTCAGCAGCAAACTCAGACTTGACAAACCCTCTCATACTGTCACACAAACCTTCTCTCATTTGCCATATTTTCTCACTTAAAATAATCTCTGCATACCTGGGTTGCTCAGAGTCAGTAGTAAAGGACTCAGGGCTCAGGGGAATAGTCCAAGGAGAGCAGCATCTGACATTCTGAAATTAAGTGAACCATGATGTACCTCAGTGCTTCTGAAGACAGCTGCTTCCCCCACAGCTGGTGGAACGCACCATGGTCTCATGAGGCACAGTGGTGGCTGACCCACTAGTGGTCTGGCATTCACACACTGACTGCCATTGCTTCTGTATGACCCTAATGATCAATGACATAATGGAATGAAAAAGTCCCAAGTCTTGGACACCACAACAAAGACAAGAACAGACTGCCACAACTTACTTGTGATCTTAGTGGAACTCTCTGAATTTTTTTAAATTTAAACAGCCTGCCAGCATGTTGGTCACTATAAGTCATTTATTTTAATGCAACTGTCACAGCAGCTTCACTGAGAACAAATGATCATTCTGAATTTGCAATAAGGAGACCAAGGATAGAATTTGTGCATTTTCCGGGTTTTAAATAAAAGTCTGATTGCAGAGCAAACTTGCAAAATGTTCCTTGCTGAGGTGTAAAATACCATAACAAATAGTTGTCTCTTCCCTTTTTGCATTGTGCCAGCACTTGTGATTTTCATTTGTAGCTTCCTTTTTTAAAAAAAAAAAAAAAAACTAAAAAAAAACCTAAAGAAAAAACCCCAAAAAAACACTTTCTTTCCCCTGCAAACATTTGATGTGACACAGCCTGCAACATATGGAATAAATATACCCATTATTGCTATAGCATGTTAAATGCTGCTCACTTGCTCTTGTGTCATAAAGAAAACAGTTCCATTTATTCGAAGAGAATGACCACATTCATGGCACTTGATATGCTACTACTTTTACTTCAACCCTATAGTTAGAGTCTAAATTTTCAACACTAGAAAGAGGAGAAATTTTCTGAGTGAAATCTGTTTCCTAGTCTTTAGTACCACATAAAATTAAGGGCACTGTCCAGCAGTGATTTGAGAGAAATAGAAAACCACAGGATTAGAAATACAGCTTGGGTTTACAGAAGACTATTTGGTGCATGATAGATAGATTATACAGCTAATTCTTTTATACAAATTTGTTGGTTTCCTACAAAATGGAAAACTCCATCTACTAGATTAATGCATACTCACATGTTTATAAATACGCACTGCATGAGTGAACTAGTGGTCTACTACATGGGGCTCCTTAACTTTTGAAATCAGACAAATAATTATGTACCAGGGCTGTCCTGAACTGTTTCACTGATTTCATTTTCAAAAAGATGGACCTCAATTAGAAGTGCAAGGCTCATATAGCTAAAGGAAACAAACTACACAGTCCTGGTTCAAGGTTTTGTTTCTACAGTGGCTCTGGAAGGAATTAGGCTCACAAACTCAGGGTTTTGGTGTGATTTCAATATGTTATATATTTGTTACCTTATACCAAGCAGTTCCTGTGTCATGAATGAATGACAAAACATCAACAGCTCCAAAATGGCTCTAAATTTATACTGGTATTAATCTCTTTGTACAGCATTTCTTCAATCTCAAAGCAATGTTAGCAAAACCTTGACCTGTTCTTTTCTAAGAATGGCAAAATGCTGGGCCTGCATCTTTTGGAAGGCAGTGCATGAAAGCCGTGGTATGGTTCATGATGCTTTCAGTATGATAGCCAGGTTAGGTAACCACTCCACTGGCACAAGTGTTTCCATAGAAATACATAGGACTTTTAGAAAATACCTATTTATATTTCAACATGGGGTGCAGAAATTAAGGAATCCCAGATCTCTATCACCAAGTAATCTGTTATATCAGCTCTGAACAAAACAGAGTGGCAATTTCTTCTCTGATGATCCTGAAGCTGTTTTCATCCATTTGACAGAACAAAACCAGTTGAAAAACAGAGCACCATTTTCATTTATGTTACGCAAAGTAGCATACTTTAGTAATGTATTTCCTAAACACATTTCAACATTTTGGAGAAGAATAAACTTTATTTTAGAACTAATTAGAGATGACAAAACTAAAATTGCAAAAAAATCTATCAATATTGTTGAAATACGTGAGTTTTCAAATTGTACTTTTTTTTTTTCCTAATAGCGCTATTTATTCTAAATATGCTGTATCTTTACATGCATGATGTGAAATCATGTAGAATGTATTTGCCATGGTGTTGAGAGAAGAATATTTATTCGACTTTGTAAAGTACCTGGAGAACTAGTAAGTGTGCACTGGGCAGATTAAAATAAACCTTTAAAAAAAAAAAAGACAATCCACTAGGACATGAAAAATATTTCAGGTTCATGCTGTTTGTTAGCTATGTGGTTTAGATCACTGCAGACTGTTGTGAACTACCTGGCCTAAAGGAATAGGTTCTGTTGTCATATTCTTACAAATTTAGGAAGTATGGTAAATTTAGCAATGAATGTGCTTTAACTAGTCACAAAACCAGAACTATTTCCTTGGTTCTATTCACACCTAACAAATTAAAACTCTGATTTTGTTGAAATTATAGAGAAACTAAGATTTCAACCAGTATCCAAACTGATCTGCAAGTTTAAAGGATCAGGAAGTTTGAGATCCCCTGGGTTTTTGGCCTTTGAACATAGAAACATAAAAAAGCAAGCACCAGACTTGCTGCTTGCTTCCCAGACAGTCTGTGACCCCAGCAATCTTCTGGCAACCTCACCCAGTCACCCTGACCTCAGCTGCTTTCATGTCTGCCATATAGGGCAGAGCAGATACTTCTACGTGGAAAAAGTTTGCACAGCAGTGCTGACTTGTTCAGGTCTACCCAGTGCGAGAAGCTACAAGGGATAAATCAAAGGCACAAACCTGCTAGTTGTGGCTGCTCTGCATCTCCCCTCTTTTCCCCCCTTGTCTCTGCAAGAGGTCCCAAAAGTTATGAAAATATTGAATCCTGCTACTTTTTTTTTTTTTTTTTTTTTTTCTAACCAGAAGGAGAGGAGGTGTCAGGGGAGTTTTGGCAGTCAGCAAAACACTGTGCCATGCTCTGATGGGAAGGATTAATCCAGCAAGCAAGGACAATAGCTCACTTGTGCTGGGTCCTACCACATCACTGTCACACAGGAAGCGTAACTGAAGGTCACAGGGTGCAGACTACTGCCCAACTATATTTTCACAGGAGATGTAAACCTGATGGACTGAAGGAACAGAACACACTGAACCTTGCTGGGAGGCTACTTATATACAATAACAAGTTTGCAGTTAAAGAGCACTGGGGTTTAATGAGCTTCCCTTATTTCAAAGAAATCCTTTTCCCTCACCCAAATTTGGGCTTTTTCTTTCTGAGTCAGTGCTAGAATACTATAGCACCTCAGTTATAATCCTAATTGAGTGTCACAACTAGCATGACAAATAATTATTCTGTTGGACAATTATGAAACGAAAATAATTGGTTTTCAAAGCGGGGGGGTAGAAGTGGGGGAGAATCACCAAAATACTTGCTGTTCCAGCCTACAGAATAATCTGAATTCATGCTCACTGGGTATTTTATACACCTCTGATCAATAATGCTATAGAACTGACACCTTTGTAAAGTTGTTTCTCCCACAAGACTGCAGTCACAGGACCTTCCATTTGCAAATGCACAATCCTGTGAATCCCTTTCTCAAACTCCTTGTTTTCATCGTAATGACCTGCAGAAGTTACGAGAAGAGAATGAAACCATTCTCTAAGTTTCACAAGAATTTCAGAACATATAGTAGAAGGAGCTTTCTATTGATAGATAAAGCCAGCAGTATTAGAATATAGGTGTGTAAGGACTTGCCTGCTTGGACAAGTGTCATTAAATGCAACCAACAAGGAACTGTGAGCTAGACATTCCTTCTGGAAACAGTTGTAAGTGAAATTCTCAGTACTTTCTTCATACTAATAAGTCAAAAATTACATTCTCCTAAAATAAATGAAAGACAGTAATACAGAACCAATAACCTCAAATCATACAGTCATATCATAAGAGGACTGGATCAAGACCAAAACTTGGAACCCTACAGGAACACACAATTAAGGTGAACAGGCCTAGAAAGTGGTCTCTGAGCCACACTACAAAAGAGGGAAGTTATTTCTCCCACCCTCCTTACCTCTGAAACAACTGTCCCTGCTGTTTTGACCTGGGGTATAATTTTTTTTCTGAGTAAACCTGACAAATAGAGTAAGGGCAAGCAGGAATAGACCATTCAGGTTCCAGCAGTAGTAAACCTCAGAAAGTGCCAGTGCCCAGGCATATATGCATACTGTGGCAATGCCTCTGCCAGGCTTCTGATCCAGCATGGATGGTATCCAACTGCAGCATAAACCAGTCAGATGGTCTGTAGATGACTGTCATGGTTTTAAGCCCAGCTGGAAATCAAGCACCATGTAGCTGCTCACTCAATCCTCTTCTTTCCCTCTGACCTTGGGTTGAGATAAGCACAGTTTCATAATTGAAAATAGAGTAAAATACAGTCATAATGATAAATGATAATAAAAATGATGAGGAAAAGGGAAAAACAAGTCATATGCAATACAATTGCTCCCTACCTCCTAACTGATGCCAGACTCTCCCTTCCCCAACCTGGATCTGGGTAACTTCCCCCCGTTTATATACTGGGCATGACATTCTGTGGAGCAGAGTATCCCTGTGGTCAGTTTGTGTCATCTGCCCCAGCTATGCTCCCTCCCAGTTTCTTTTGTATACCTTCTCACTGGCAGAGCATGAGATAAGAAAAAAAGTCCATGACTTATCAACACCATTCTCAATCCTAATCCAAACCACAGCATGGTAACAGCTACTGAGAAGAAATTAACTCTATCCCAGCTGAAAGCAAGATAATGACAAAATGCTGCAGCCTTCTCTTGACTAATTTATGTAGTTTCTTTGCAGAATGCAATGCTGGGTGCCTTTTATAGCTACCAGGCACTGCAAGGACTGGCAGCTTCTGCCTTCATCTGGTCATGTAACCTCTGCTTTTCAGATCTGAAAAGGCAGAAAAAACAAAAGCTGACACAATGTAAGGAATGGGATAATGGACAAAGATATGTCTCTACAATATGACTAGTATGGTACATGTGCAAAATAGAACAGATGATATACCCATGACAGTTTTTTCGGAATACAGGTGTGAAAACTCATGCCAGCCTTCAGGAAAACAAACTCAGAATTTTGTCAGATGTTCAATATCTTCCAGTGAAGCTCTAGGTGGCAGAGATATCCTTTTGTCCTGAAGGACAGATCATTGCCAAGCTTCTGTTGTGCATGCAGAATTAAGAGTTTGGCTTTGTCTGGCCGGTGATAGACATTACATCTTGGTTTGCTTCCTGGTATGAGATCAACTCTCCCAGTGATTAGCCAAAGCTCAACAGGGATTTTAGAAGAAGGCTTATTTCTTCCATAGCATGACTGAATAATCTCATACATTCAGCACTTTCACATTTCTATTCCTTGTTAATTTATTTCCACATAATTAGAGATTTGGAAAAGGAAGCCTATCTTTTTCATGCAACATTGTTGTCCTCCTGGAATTCAACTAAATGCAAGAGGGCTATCACTAGGCTTAGCCAAGAAGGTACAGAAAGGTGGCCTGGCACTTCTCCAGTCTTGCTTTCTTGGAAAAGTTCAGTAATACACATGGTAGTCTATTTACTTTACCTAGACCCTTACATTGGTTGCAGGAAGATGTCATCTCATGGTTCCGGTTGCCACAGAACTCTCTTTACCCTGCAGTAGCCATCTCAAGCTCTCCTATTAGCTTTAGGGCCCACTGCAACCCCTGGATGGCAATACCAAGAGAAGACAGACTGTGTCTCTGGACAACAACAGGCTGCTAAATAGTGTGATTTCATCAATAAATGAAACAGTGAATATTCCTACATTTCTTCAGGCTCTTATGTCTTCTCCCACTTGTCTTTGTAGAGGAATTAATTTTGTTTAGGAGTGTTTATTTTTTTGTACTCTCAATTGTGAGCTAAATTTGATGAGCTCTTTCAAGTGACTATCACTTCAAGCTTATAAATCTATATACAGGCATGTAAAAAATATTTAATTTTTTTTTTTGGTGTTTCAGACACCTAGAACTCATTCTGTCTCCCTTTCCATTCCTTCTTGTTTCCTTCCCACGGGTTTATAATTATAATAAGTACAAGAGATTTTTTGTAACAATCATTAGAAAAATAGAGAAAGGCAGATAATGGGAAATGCAATCATCTGGCTTATAACAGTCCTCTAAATGGGAATTCAGAGAGGTAGAAAATTTCATGGAAACTTTCCCAGATAAAAACATGGCAGATGAGGAAATATTAGGAAATATTGACATAATGGACTTTCTGGAATGTTTTACATTACGGAGGAGAAAACTGATCTTTTTTCAGCTTCTGGTGAAATTTGGCAGTATATATAAAAATAATAGAAATTAAAAAAAAAAAGATATAGAAATTTAAAAGCAGAAATCAAGTCCTCAGTAAAAGAATGCAACATATGGAAGAATGCCATTCTAGCATTTCAATTTATGAAGTATTAATGTGACTCTATCACACTGCAAAAACAATCCTCAACTATTCTGTTAAATTTTCTTAAACTTCCTGTGGAGCAGCTTGCAAGTGCCAAGGACAGAATCTGAGATGGGATGGTCCACTCCTCTGAATAATTCCTATGAACTAATGCTAATCTCACAATTTAAACCTAGCCAGCAACTAAGCACCACACAGCTCAATCACTGCCCTGCATAGGCAACTACAAAAGTCCACTGACACCCTTCTGGATCCTTGAAATACCTTATCGCAGGAGAGTCTACGTGAAGGATACATGGCCACTCTGGGCCAGTCACAATGAGTGCTTTTGCGACCCATTTTCATTCAAGCTGACTCCAGACTTCAATATAGTCAGCTGTTTGGATTCCCCTGTCACTCCAGAAACACAAATGGGTTCTGCCTCTGTGTAGCTTGGTGACATTAAGATACATTATGCAGCAATGTCTACTAAAGCCTTGTACTCCCGTGGGGCTGATGTGCCAAGTCATCCAATCTACACAGTCTAATAAACCTGGCTGTTCCTTTCTGCCACCTGGCTGAAGGCAAGGCCTCTCTATTCCTGGTCATAGTATTCATTACTAATTTCTTGTAAATACAAATCAGAAGTCTCTTTATTAAGACCAGAAATAAGATGAGCCCTTCTAGTCTGTCTGAGAAACCGTACACTGAAAACCAGAGCAGCAATTTTCCTTGAAGCACACTGCTTTGTGATTGGTTTTCCTTGCAACTCACGTACTTGTGCCTCCAGGGTCAAGACAGATTTTCCATCCCACTTCATCACGTCCTTTCCACAATCATGCAGGTAAAACCATAGAGTGGTCCATGCTCTGTACCATCTGTATCCTCTCTCTTGAGCAAAGGAATGCTTACTCCTAATTCATGAAATACTGGTCCACATGTGGGGACCATCTACTCTTCAGAATGTTGGATCTCATGGGACAGTTTCTCCACAGGCAACATACAGCCCCTTAGAGAAGGAAGAGAGACTTTCCTGGTACTTCCAGAGTTTGCAAGCCAATTCAATCCACCTTTTGTCCCTTAGTGTCCTTCCAAGTCATTACTGCTAATGAGTTTGCATACAACAAGACTCCACTCCATTCAAACTTATGCCACATAGGTAATGTATACAGAACTTCATATGGATCTTTGGATAACTGTTCATTGTCCAGGTCATCACCTCTAGCAAGGCTAATTCACTCAGGTACTATATACCTTTCTTGATGGTGATGTACTTACCTGGGTGACATATAACATCTTGCTTGAAGGGATACTGTAGCTTATCTGCATGGACATGGCATCAGAAGAAGAATGTCCAGTGTTCCATTTTACAATAAACTCTGTATGCTCAGCTGAATTACACAGGCTTGGTACATATGCACTGCTTGAGGCAGAAGGAAATAGAATATTTCAGTCTGGGCATGTAATGGTTAGCATGTAAAGTCTAAACCAAATCACTGAAGAAAACAAAGCAATTTCCACTTCAGGGCTGACAGTCTATCCACCAGGCTGCAGAATTCCAGGTCAAATTACTTGAATGTGCGTAACTTTGAACACTGAAACTTCACATAAGAGTACACTGTCTGAGAAAAATGATGGACTCAGAATTCTGTTGACAGAGAATTAACTCTTCAG
Organism: Syndactyla subalaris; assembly: GCA_035584875.1. Lineage (NCBI taxonomy): Eukaryota > Metazoa > Chordata > Aves > Passeriformes > Furnariidae > Syndactyla > Syndactyla subalaris. Next base: position 22,912,567 of record JAWMRD010000085.1, read on the forward strand.
ATGGCATATTATTGTCCCAGGAGAGAGTGTATAGTGCAAAGGTATGAAGATGAGAGTAACAGCAACTGCAAGGTAGCTGGGAATAATGTGGTTCAGAAATACAGTACTGGTAAAGCACAACAACATTTTAAAACTAAAATTTTATTGCCTGGGGACATCTGTATTCCTAAAAAAAACCCAAAAAAACCCAAAAAACAAAAAAAACAAACATAAAAAAGAGAGACAGAGATGGGTTCCTAACATGAGAGTGATACCTTCCATTTTATCAAAGTTATGATTTTCTATCAAGGCACATAAGTTCCAAGCACCTTATTCACTGATAATTAAGCACATACCTAAGCACTTTTCTGGTCTAGAGACTAAATGACACTTGAGACTTTAATTCAGTTCTTTTCTTGTGTAGCATTACACTGCCATACTAATAGTACATATTAGTCTGATATGAAACAAAATGTAATGTGGTTTTCTAAAGAATCTTCTATCCAAAAATAAAATCCCTTCAGCCACTGTTTATATAACTTAACATTAAAGGCAATATATGAGCACTGTCTTGTTTACTAATTACTGCAATTACCTCAAAATGGAAAACATATCCACAAGAACTCGAGCAGATTTTTTTCTCCTACTTGGGTTGTCAGTTTTTAGAAAGTATCCAAAAAGTGTTCAAAACACAGCCAAAAGTACATGTTTAGAGGGAAGACTCTGAGATGGTATCCTGAGACCAACAGCAGCCAGATGCCATGCAAATGTCTGTGAATCTGGGTGTTCATTTTATTACAGCTTGTTCAGGATCAACCTCTTGAAGGAGAAACAGGCCTAAAACCAGAGAACATCATCTGCCTGTTACCATATTCCCTTATGAGGATTAAAAAAACAAAAAAGAGTGTGAAAGCAAGGAAAATGTTTACTTATAGGCCTGTAACTGTAAGGAGCAGTGCCTAATCCCTCACCTACACTTGTCAAAATAAGTAATATTTTCCTGTCACTTCTAAAATATGGTATAATTTTGAATATCACAAAATTAGTGCTCTGAATGATAAATCTGTGTTACAGATTCTTAGCTTTATTTCATTACCTTTGGCATTGAAACTGGGCATCTACGACACCTTTCTTTCTAAGGCAACTCATTATACCTACAGTGAAAATTCCCACCCACTATCCCCATGATAAAGGTAATCTGAGCAGGTAACTCTTAAAATTCTTTCTTCCTTCTTCATGCCTTTCAGATTTCCTAAACTATTCCACACAAAACACAGAGCAGTGCCAAGTTTGTGGCCATGCAGTGCTGCAAGTGTTCACACGGGATCACCAAGAAAGATGCAAGCAAACAGCAGGGCATTGAGATCTAGTTTCCAGCATTCCTGGAAAAATACACTGGCTGCACTGTGTGTTCCCTGGTAGCGCCCAGCCATCCTTGCCCAGAATGCTCCGTTTTTGAAGAAGTTGCATTTAGATATTAAGTTGTTTATACTCCTTCTTTGACTGACTCTATTAAGTACGTTGGCATACAGAGACTCAAATAGCTCTCCTGACTGTTTCCAAGGCAAATGGATAGGGATTTATACTGTTTTTCACACATTAAATCTACTTTCCTTTTTCTACATTCTCCTGCTTACCTGTAAGGTTGTAGGTTCAGGTGGTGTCACCAAACACATACACAATGTGTCCAAGATCAGATTAATGGCATGACAACATCCTTCAAAAGGATGGGAAATTGAATATTTGAAGCACCTTTGGATTCAGTTGGGAAACACCTGTCTCAGTGATGAAAAGCAGAGTTCAATCAAAAGTGATGCTACAGAGACAGTGTCTCTGATAGGACAATGCTGCCATTTTAAAGGAAGATGGGGCAGAGCCAGGACATAGCCTGCAGTTGTACCACTAGCTTTCACTTAAGCAATAGGTTAAGACCTTCACCTTTTCCAGGAGCTGAAGGGCCGTAAGGATAGTGAAGGGTCTGGTGGGGAAGCCATATGAGGAGCAGCTGAGGTCACTTGGTTTGTTTATCCTGGAGGAGACTAAGGGGAGACCTCACTGAGGTCCTCAACATCCCCATGAGGGGAAGCAGAGGGGCAAGTAGTGATATTTTCACTCTTGTGACCAGTGACAGAACTTGAGGAAATGACATGAAGCTGAGTCAGGGGAAGTTTAGATTAGATTTTCACCTACAGGGTGGCTGTGCACTGGAACAGGCTCCCCAGGGAAGTGGTTACAGCACCAAGCCTGACAGAGTTCAAGACGCATTTGGACAACATTCTCAGGCATAGGGTGTGACTCTTGGCGACAGTCCTGTGCAGAGCCAGGGGTTGGACTCAATGATCCTTGTGGGTCCCTTTTAACTCAGCATATTCCAAGATTCTATGATTCTATGACTTTGCATTATGCCCTAAATGTAAGGCTTATTAATAAACCAGCTTAAAATATAAATGTGAAGATAAAAATGAGAACATCTACCTTGTGCTGTAATTTCTACAGTGTTTAAGAGCTTCTCAACCTGTATCAGTGAACCCTGTCACAATAGTTTTCAGTTTTGGAGACTTTTTTGCTCTTTTGTTTAGATCAACCTGTTTTGAACCACAGGTGTGTATTAACAGAGAGCTGGATCAGACTGGGGACAGTAAATTTGGGTAGGTTTGGAAGCAGGTGGTTCTAGGGATATAAAGAGCCAACACAGATTGTTTCTCAATTTGTCTGGGGAACCAGCACTGCATATTCAATCAAGTTCACGCTCAGTTGCCCACTGGGAATAGGCATTAAAAAAAAAAAAAAAAAGTATACAAGGCAGGAGGAAGACTGTGCTGGGTTTGGTTGTGATAGAGTTAATTTTCTTCACAGTAGCTGGTATAGGGCTATGTTTTGGAATTTGTGCTGAAACCAGTGTTGATTATATAGAGATGTTTTTGTTATTGCTGTGCAGCACTTACATAGAGCCAAGGCCTTTTCTTCTTCTTTTATCACCCTCCCAGCAAGTAGGCTGGGAGGGGGACAAGAAGTTGTGAGGGAAGCAGCTGGGACTGCTGAACCCAGCTGACCCAAGGGATATCCCATACTGTATTGGTGTCATGCTCAGCTTATAAAGCTGGAGGGAGAAGAAGCAAGAGGAGACAGTTTTGAGAGTTTGGTGTTTGTCTGCCCAAGTCACCATTATATGTGACGAGGGCCTGCTCTCCTGAAGGTGGCTGAACTCCCACCTACCCATGGGAAGCAGGAAATCAATTCCTTGCTTTCCTTGCTTTGCTTATGTGTGCAGCTTCTGCTTTCCCTATTACTGTCTTTATCTCAACCGATGTTTTCACACTTTTTTGATTCCACCATCCCCCTGGTGGCCAAGTAAGCAAGTGGTTGTGTGGTACTTAGTTGCCAGCTGGGGTTGAACCATGACATCCCCAAAAATAAGACAATTATCAAAATGTACACATGAATGGGGCCTGCAATCTGACAGCTTGTCCCTGCCTAAGTGACTTGTTATTGCATGTGTACATTTGTATACACATTGTTTGTGGCCATTCTTAAGGGATGTTCAGCAGACCACCCTTTGTTAAAAGCACGTCAACATTTACTTGCCTGAATAGCTGAAGCTCATGGAGGAAGGGCTTTAACATGCAAGTGTCTCAATGTGTGCATCTGTGTGTCTTGGATTGGGTGCAAGTCATGTATTTTGCCCTGGACCATGTTTGCATCTCTTTGTGTAGCAGCTATGAAAGTCCTCCTTAGTATTACAAGGAGCTGTTTCTGCAGTCTGAAGGCTTGCTCATGCAGTAATCTCCTCGTGGGTGGTCTAGCACACACACAGGGAGTCTGCTGGGTATTTCGTGGCTCCACTCACGCAGCAGTCACTGCTGTATTCAGCCTCAGGCTGCAGGGCAGATCAGGGTGTCTAGTGTCGAAGTAAAGGGGCTTAAAACTGGGGACAAACCTGGAAAGAGTTTAGAGAACATTTCATATGCAATCTGAAATGGAGGCTAGAGTAGAGAAAAAAATCATCTCATTGCAGATAGCTGGAACTTCTTAGCATGGAAGGAAAATAACTCAGTGAGTTAGAGAAAAACAAACCGCTTCTCATTATGTGACTTTGAGAATGTTTGTAAAACCAGAATTTTGCTGAGAGTAGCCCACCTCTTGCCTTTCAGAAATCTGGTTTTCCTCAGAAGGCTTCTGACATCAAACCCCAGTGCTTAAAATGAGGTTTTATGTGTGCACAGAAAGCTTTATAGTAATTCTATATATTAAAATTCTTGGCTATGCAGCTAGGAGCTAGAGTTTGCAATTATTTTTTTAAGCCTTCTAAGCAAATAACATTTGCTCAAATTCATAAGACACTTACAAATCTGCCATGTGATCACTAACAATTCTAATAGCTTGGTGACATTACAGAAACAAATCACATCTAAAACACTGAAGACATTTTGCTCTAACAGGTTAAGGGGAATTTCTATGTTCACCTGCTAAAATGTTTTTTCAAACACCGGATATTTATTTTCTGTCCCCCAAAAGCCTTTAAATATTTTTGAAAGTACAAACTTACTTATTTTTAGTTATAAAGGTCAGAGGTCTTCCAGTTTCATGCATTGTTTGAAGGCAAAATGTCATGAGTGGTTGAATGAAATTGTCTGTTCCCTGATACAAGAAGATTAGGAAGTAATGAGAACAGAGAAATGCAATACAGACAAGAGTTTACTCTTCAGCTTGCTCCCAGTCTGACTTCCTTTTCAAGCACCTCTTGTAACCTTGGAGAAGTTTACAAGAGAGCAGCCTGCAACTGTTTTATGTGCTAATGAGCAGCGGTCAGTATTCCTCCATAAAGGTGGATGGATGGATGGATGGAGGGAGGGAGGGAGAGATGGATGGATGGATGAATGGAAGCAGAAAGGAACAGAAAATCTCAGAAGGGACAACTTATACTGATTAAAACTGCAAAGGTAGGATCATAGAACTGCAGAATATGAGTTGGAAGGGACCTACCAGGATCACTGAGTCCAGCTCCTGTCCCTGCACAGGACTGATCCCCAGAGTCACACCATGTGCCTGACACCATTGTCCAAATGCTTCTTGAACTCAGACAGGCTTGGCATTGTGACCACTTCCCTGGAGAGCTTGTTCCAGTGCATGACCACCCTCTAGCTGAAAACTTAAAGTTTCAGGGAATACTATTGTCCAGACTTTGTTCATCAAGTTTGGACACAGCAAAATTTCTCTTTCTGTTTGTCTTTCAGTCTTGTCTAATGGAAGGACAATGACAATTGGTTTTGTCAGTAGAAACAAATTCTGCAACTTCAGTAGGACCACATTCTCACACAGGCTAGAGATTATTCAACAGCTTCAAGACATTCCTACTATTGTTTTATTTACCTATGTGTATTGTAGTTTCTTGTGGGAGTCTATACTGCAAACCCTTACTTGAAAAAAGTAAATTGCATTACTAGTCCTTCCCAGGAACAATGCAGTTGTCATCTTACCAATAAAAGGAAATTGTGAGAAGGCAGTAGAGAAGCCAGAATTTAGATTATTTCATTTACATACAGATGGGCAAGCTGCCATCAAAGACAGTTAAATCCAAAAAAAGTTGGCTAACTCAGTGTGAAGGTGGCAACTAGAGAAAAAGCAGCTTTCCATGTGGTTGGAAGCAGTCTCAAAGAGAATATTCAGAACTTGCACTATCTTCAAAATGAAGAAAAAATAGTAGAAATCCTTTCCATCTTTGCAGTTTCCTCCTGGGAAACCCACTGAGTGGTGTACACTCTAGGGTAACCCAGTCTACAGGGTTGATCCAAACAGTTGAAGATCCATTCATTTTACGCTTATCAACATGCACTGTCATGCACTTTCTAGTGCACTCTTCCCACTTTTTTTTCTCTGCAGTGGAGTTGATAGTTGGTTGACCTGTATCACAGCATCAACTATAAGATTTTATCCAGAAGATTTGGAGCATACTGTTTGGAAGGTGTTCTTGTCCTCATCTAATTTCATTTTATTTCATTCCAACTCTTTATTCCTCTTGTAACTTTGAACTTGGGGGAGTTGGAGAAGGGAAGAAAGGGAAGTGTTTTCATCAATTTGGTGAGGGGGGGCTCATTGTAACCAGGACCCAGCACAGTGCTGCTCTGTGTTACTGCCACAGATTTCATTTGAAATTAAACACAGGACCAGAGCTTCTCATGTCACTTGCAAACGAAAACCAGGTGTTCCCAAGTCAGAAGTGCCATGCAAACACTGTATCCTATTTTGTCTAAAAAGGTTAAAAAGCTACAAACATCATAAGAAAATTATCTTGCTGACCAGTCTTTGAAAAAACCCCAAAATGATAAATAATGACACTGGTTTTCATTCTTTGTAAATTGGCATCTGGAAGGAGTCTCTGCTTAAGAAACAGACATACTTGCTCATTTGTATCCTTTTCTGGGACATTTGTCACAGAGATGATTTCAAGAAATATATGGTTATAAATTCTGCAGGACTAGTAGTTTTCCAAGATGTTGCCCTGTACATGTACAAGATATACTGACATCTAGGCAATGTAGAGTGGTGTAAGCAAAATACTCATACGGATTAGGAAGGATACCAGCACAGAGCAAGAGAAGTGTAAGTTGTTGTGCTTCTTCCCGGAAATGAGGGAAGGAAAAGGTACTTGAAACACTCTGGCTTCACTCTCTGAATAATATGGAAAAGTGATTCTCTTTTACATCACTTGATATCAGGCCTCTTTAACAAGGTCTAGGGAAATAGTTAAATAGCCACAGGCCTTTGATGAAACACAGACCATGGGTATGGAACACAGAAACTGAGTTCCAAAAAGAAACTAGGTTCTTAAGAGTACACAGTATCTTCCAAATATTGCAGCATTAAAAAAACAAAAGTGCTGTCTCCTCAATATTAAAGTGATATTTCTAAGGATAAATAGACTCCTGAATGGCAGTAAACACTGGTTAATCGATGGCACATTATTAAAGCAGTAAGATTAAATAACAAAGCGAAACGGAGTCTAATGTCTTTAATACATATTCTTTTGTGATCATATCATGTGGAGGATCAGACTTCCATGACATTCTATACAGTGCTGATGTTTCAGTGTCCCAGATAACACACGTGGTCTGAGACACTAGAAAGCGTAATCTTGGATTCTCATAATTCATCTAGGAAACTCAACAGCAACAGAACATCCATAAAACTACATGGATGTAAGTCCTTGAACATGAAACATAAGAACAGGAACAACTGCTGAATGAAAGTTTTACCTGAGTACTTGCTGTCCTACAGGTTAGTGGTCACATGGTTCTCTGAATGTCCATATTTGGTGGTTGTGTTATTCTTCTCTTTTTGTAGTTGAAAGTCACCATTCAGTAAGTCAAGTACTTTCGTTTATGACACTTTTCTATAGAATTAAACAATTTTAAAGGCCAGGTTGAACCTGATCTAGTTAGTTGCATCCCCACTCATGGCCACAGATTTGGAAGTAGATGATCTTTAAAGTCCTTGCCAACTCAAAGCATTCTATGATTCTGTGATTAAAGCAGGTGGAAATCAATCTTATTCACAGAAGAACATGATCTTCAGCACTGAATAAGTATCCTTAGTTTTCATCAATGTTGATTTATTCAAAATATTTGTTTCCATTGAATGACTGCAGACACAGTTACGTAAGTACTGAAGAACTACTACCCACATCCCAATCATCTTTATTCAAAGGTGGATGTGCAATTGGCTAAATGGCTGAAGAATATTTATTATGATATCTGTCATCAAACAGCCATTTTAAATTAAGATAAAAGGGCCCCCTTGAAAGGAGGAAAATAATGGTATTCAGAAAAAAGTAGAACATTCCCCTCAGAGTGCACTGAGAACTGCTGATCAGTACATTCCTATGCAATGCCACCAGAAATGCACTTCTTCAAAGTACTTTTGGGTCACTTGGGAAGTTGCTACATGAATTTTTAGAAATGTTTTATTGTACAGGGACCTGGAAGATAAGATAACAAGCCTATTTTTCTGAATAAGGGGTCATATTTTCAAAAAAAAAAAGTCAGTATTTCTCTCAATTTTAAGTAATATTTTAATACAAAGGAAAAAAGGTATACAAACATTGTCCCATTGTTTGCCTTTGTTTACACTAAATCTGTTATTTTTAAGGTAGGATCAATATTTTCCACATTGAAGGAAAACAAGCACTCTTCATATTGTATAATGTTTGCTACCATTGTGAAGGGCATTAAAAATATTTGCACTGACAAAGTACTTTTAAAGGAGAAAGAGTCTGCATTTCCCCTTTTGTTTTAGAAAAGGTTGATGTTGGATGCTATTCAGCATCTAGAAAGGGACCTAGCTGTACACAGTCATTAAAATAAACATTAAGAACTCTACAGTTTTCTAGTATGAATTCCCTTCTGTACTTACATGGCCTTTTTCTCAGTGGCATGGTGAAAAGACAGAAAACAACAGGAAAGCACAAAAGTATTGGGATTGATCCCACCTCAGATAAAACAGTAAAGACACTCCATAGTTGTCCCTGCATTGTTCCCTTTTCTTCCCCAATTTCAATTCTCTCTTCTCTCTTATTCGACTAGCCCCAGACTCCTCTCAACTACGATTAGATTCACTCCTTTCTAAAAATTCTATTTTGCTTTACAAACAGCTACTTTATGAGAAAATATGTTGTACATTTCTCTAAAGTTATCAATGAATATTCCCTAGCACATCCATGAAGAGACGGATGAAGAAGAACATGATTTCTGCAAAACCCAAATTCGTAACAAATTATTTTTATAACACCACCTCTGTCTAATTTCTGGATGAGTCAGAAGAAAATTGAACATGAGGTAAAGTGAAAGCCTTTTGAATCTGCCTCAGTACTGGCAATAGGTTAAATAAATTAAGAACCTTGAGTAAAGGCATTTTGTACCATACCCAATCTAGATCCTAAGTGCATTGTCACTCAAGTTATGTGGCAATTTTTGAGCCACACTTGAAATTTTTGAATCCAGCAGATGGAAGCACTGCTTAAGTCATCTTGGCTGTTTGTTGTGGGGGTGGTTTGGACACATTTCCAGAAGAGGCCATGCTTCTTTTTACAATTGCGGTTCATTTGGAAAATTCTGCTTGCTTCTGTGCATCTCTTTGAGGGTCTAACCTACAACATCTGATGATACCAACAGGAAAATACCTCTGCCTTTAACAGTAGGGATTAAACCATGCTACCCACCTGTGTTCCCCTTTTGTAAACATAGCACTGCCTTAAGTCTACTTCTATTGTTGACAAAAGTTATTTTTCTTCGTATACCAAGGGTCAAGCATCAGTCTATAACCATGTACTTCAGGTATCAATAAACAATTATTCTTCATGCCACAGGATAAATGCCTAGCTTTCACAAACACTCTCATGACTCGAAGCAAGGGCAAGGAGCAGGTTTTTATTTGGATTTTCATACAGTCAGCTCTACTGGAGGGGAGATTGAGCTGTCATCTATTTAAGTAATCTTAAATGTCAAGGATAATTTTATATGTCATGTAATAACATAATAGACATTGGGGGGAAATACATAAAGCCAAATATTCATCTAGGCTAAGCCATTGTAGCAGTATTGACTTCAAAAGAGTGTTAGACTTTCATTATCTTCTGAACGGGTCCCGCAGTGGTCGTTTTAAACACAGGCACAAGTTTCAGACTAAGAGTAATGGAAAATTCAAAGAGGCCATGGCTTAACTCTTTGATATGCTGGTATCAGAGACCTGAGATAGGGGGTAAATTTTGCATTCTGGTATCTGTTGCAGCCCTAAAACCTAAAAACTGGTAAGCTTTACTTTCCAGACAGCTGTCCCACTTCCTGTTTATGTCCTGAGTTTGCTTATCCTTTTGTTTTCTCCCTGAGGCAAAAAATAATCCTGTTTCTCATCCACAGCTAGCAAAGCTTTGTTCCCAAGGCTCAAAAGTTGTCAGCTGTCTCTGATTAAGGGTGACTCTGTCAGGTGATAGGACAGGCTTTCTCACTTGTATAAACTCCCAGAATAACCTTGCTGATCATACTAAACCAATGAGAATTTTATCAGTTCTATTAGGGCCCAGAGTCAGTAATAAGTATCTGTTCTCCATGTTTATCCCATAACTGAAAATCAGTTTTCTGTAAGCAGCAAAACTGGTATTTCCATAGAAGGGAAATAATCCATCCTATTTAAAATTGTGTAAGATCTTGTTGTTTGGCTGACAAGGACAGCAGTGTTTGCTGGTATTTTCAAGCACTTGTGCTCAAAGAGGATTTTTCTCTGAGAGGTAGTAAAAAGTTCAGTTAAAAAATCATGTATTCCATTAGCCAGAACAGATTTGGAAAACACACCTCTTAATTAGTTTACACTTCCTCAACAGCCATAATGTGCTAAGTTGGCAGCTATTGAGAACTCTAAGAGCATCTGTTCAAAGCTTCGCAATGCCAATTTTTCAAAAAGTATTAAAATATTTACACTAGGGATAATATCCTGAATTCTAATAGTAAATCTATAGAGATGAAGTAAAAATGCAGAGAACTTTGTAGCTTGGCAGCTTTTGGGAATAGAACAACTGGTAACTAGGACAGTCAAGAAGAACTTACTACAAAGGTAATAAAAAAAAAATGTCTTTGGTATTCCTTTTCATATTGATCAATTTTGAAAATTCTTTACTGAATTCCATTAACCACAGTACAACTTTTATTATTCAACAGTGAATCAGTAGGAAATTTGCCATTGGCCTCAAGGAATGAGAAACATTAATGTTCAGAGCTATATCAAAAAGCAAGTCAGAGATATTAAAAAAAGGCAATTAAATTACTTTTAGCAAAATACTAGAATGGAATGGAATAGAACAGAACAGTTCCAGTTGTAAGGGACAAAAAAAAACAATCATCCAGTCCAACTGCCTGATCCTTTCAGGGCTGATGAAAAGCTAAGGAATGTTATTAAGGGTATTGTCTAACTGTCTCTTAAACACATGCTTGGGGCATTGAGCACCTCTCCAGGAAGCCTGTTCCACTGTTTGACCCCTCTCTCAGTAAAGAAATGCTTCCTAATATCAAGTCTAAACCTACCTTTGGTGAAGCTCGAAATCATTTCCATGCATTCTATCATTGGGTACTAGAGAGAAGAGCCCAGCACCTCCCCCTACCGTTCTTCTCCTCAGGAACCTGCAGAAAGCAATGAGGTCGCCCCTCAACCTCCATTTTTTCCAGACTGGGCAAAGCCACACTCCTTAGCTGCTTCTTATAGGTCATGCAATATTAATTCACATTTAGAGAAATCCAGATAAAAATTAAATGCCTTTTCTTGAAATTCATATTCTCATTTTTTAGACTAAATTTCATTCTGAGTTCAGATTAGTCACTGTACTGGTTTGAAGGTAAACCGGCAGGAGAAATGGACCCACCACAAGAGAAATTATAAGTCAGAGTTACAATTTAATGAA
>JAWMRD010000085.1:22924088-22937922 GCA_035584875.1 Syndactyla subalaris
TAGAGGGGGTAGAATACATAGCTTTGATCACCCCCCACACAGTGATAACTGGTCCCACCTGCTGAACTAGGACAGTCACATGCTACAAATTCTTCACTGCTGTAAGCAGTTTCAGTTAAATACAGCTTGCATTGAAGTCTTTTATGAAGTATAAATTTTTCAACCAATTTGACTTCAGCCTTGCGCATTTGTAAGTCACTAGTGAGTCAAATTTTCTAATGACATGGAAAGTATCTTGCGGAGGCATCACAAGCATTTAGCTTCGGGATGATGCTGATAAAGACTATAAAGACTTCTCTTTTCTGTAGGCTTTCCTTCCTCAGGACAGTTAGCCTGGCTCAAACATACTAACACCATATCTTTAAGGTGAAGAGTTCTCTGCTGGCCAGGCGGCATACAAGCATTCACATGCTGTGCTTTTAGCTCTGGCAGTCCCTCTCATCGGCACTTGCTTGACATCAGTATCAACAGATTTACAACCACACTGGAGAAAAGCTGTAAGACTTTTTCCTTCCAAATTCAACAGGAAGTGCTCTAATTTCTCCTATACAGTTGAAATAGCCCTTCTTCTGCTTCATCCTTTTCAAGAACACTGATACAAGGGAGATGATAACAGCACCTTCTGCAGCCTAAAAGCCCTTGGCTTTGGCTGCTAGAAATCAAACAGCAGGTTAAAGTTTCACCACGTAACTTTTTAGCAGCATGGAATCATTCCAATCACTCTTATCTAAAGAAACATCTCAGGTCTTTTTCGGTCACTTGTGGCTGTGAGCCATCAGTACATTTGATAAAGAGTTTGAAGAACCAATGATTTCACCACTTCCCTGACAGCACCCACAGGACACAGTGTGAAGCTTCCCTCTCCACTATCATCTTTAAAGGCAGGATGGCACTGATCCATCTGCTTTATGCAGAGAAACAGCCAAGATGCTACATAACCTTGAGAGGACATGGATCAAACAGGCCTGTACTATACTGTTTCACAGCGGTTGCTTAAAGAATGTCAGATCATTGCAAGCTTTTTTTCACTGAAGTACCATATTAATATATAGATCCCTCTCCTGCTAAGCTCTAAGGAACACTGGGCCCAGTCCTGGTACCCATGGACTAGGTACATTATGCAACTCTTCATCCCAGTTCCCAGTCATGTAACAATGGGGGAAGGAAAGACAAGGCAGTTCTTCAGTTGTCAGTCAAAAATTTCCACTTGAAAAAAGAACACAACAAAAACTTCAGAAACTTAAAATCAAGCAACTCTTTACCTATTTGGCTGAGCCATAACTACAGGGATTAGTGAACAGACTGAAAACTACTCATTCAACACAAGTTACTGTGAATGCCTTGCTATATGATCCTTAAACTCAAAATTGCATGCGGCTTACTGTCTAGTTATAAGACTGCCTACTTCTTCCATGCTTGGAATATCCCTTTGTCTCACAAAGAGTACTTCCTCCCAGCCTTCCTGCACATCAGTGCAAGAAAGACAAACTATGGAGACAACAGAGCAGTGGAAAAAATGCCTTTGTCACCTTGTACTCTGTCACTGCTCAACTGAGATAGGAGAAATGCAACACTGTCACATGGATGTGAGTTAAACAACATAGCTTAGTCTCTAATGTTCAGAAAGCAGAAGGGCTCAAAGCAGGTGAGAAAATCACAAAGATCAAGAAATGAGGTCCAAGAATAACTTGCTTTGGGCAGAGTCACCCACAGGGGACTCCATCATTCATTTAGTCATGGACATAATGTACAGGATAAAAGAAAATTGGCTGCTAAGCACTGTTGCAGCAGAGTAAGTATTCAGACAGTAAGTTTTAATAAAGTCAAACAGGGTTATTCTCTAGGTCTTACCTCACAAGCATTTGTTGTATATTCTTTCAGTTATCTTGCATGGTGTTTGTTGGAAAGAATTCTCTCAGTAGTCAGCATGGTATTTGACTCCCATTCAATATAAAACTTACTATTCAGAAAGAGTTCTGCTTAACACATATATATTTGAGTCTATGGTTCTGCAACACATCATTCTAGACCATCAGCAACATGAAAGTTCTTTACTCCTTCTCTGGACTTTATTTTCGCTAAAAAGAGACCAGGTTTTCATATGATTGCCCGAGATATAAAGTGCTAGCAGTTCATGCAAAAATAGGATGTATATGTCCCATACTATATGAGAAGATGAGGTCACTCCAAGCTACACTGATGATAGGTTTATGGGCTGCAAATGTAATATGTTATTTCATCCATCTGAACTTTTTCCACACATTTATGCATCCTTTTCATGTCTTAAGGGAAGAGGAGCAAAAAGAAGCAATTTCTCATCTAGTAAATATATCCTGGCAGTGCCATCTACCCAAACAGAAGACAACATAAGAAACCTTGTAAGAACATATATGAGAGGCAGAAGGGAGAAAGCGGGACTGGGACTCCTACAAATCACTACTTCTTACAAAATCCTGTCCTCTAGAAGTTTAGGAAATGAGAAAGTGTTACATGTCTTATCATGCATACCCTGCTAATTAAGTGCAATCTGAGATCAAGATATCAGCAGTTTGCACAACATGCTGCAGTGTCCCTACTGAGTCCTCAATTCCACTCTCACCTATTCAGATTTATCTTTTTTGGTTTGGATCAGTTCCAGTTTCTTCCCCTGCCAAGTCAAAGTCCTCCACCCACTGAATCTCTATTCCTTTTCATCTTGCAAAGACGTTTTTTACTCGAAGTTGAATCCCTGGCCCTAGTATCTCCACTCTAAAACTTAGAAAATTCATTTTGCTTCTCTCATGCTATTATTTTCACACTGCAGACGCATTTACAGATGCTTAGCTGCTATAGCCTTGGTATTCAAAGCATCTTCCTTTCCTCTCTTAACAACCTGGTCTCAGTAAAAGGATCAGTGAGAGCTAGGAGAAACTCCCTCAACATATCTTCCACAGCTCCAGTTGCAGTGGTAGTGGTTAAAGTCTGTTGAAGAAAGAATGATTAGTTTTGGCTAAAGGAATAGTATTAGGACCTGGTCAAACCCACCAGACTTCTATCAAGAAAGCTTCCCTTAGCACTAATGCCTCTATTTTCTATAAAAGCTTATTTTCTTCTCAAGGTAATGGAGTTATTCGAAGATGGTTAGAACTTAATAGTTCTTCTTTTGTATTTTCTCCTTTCATCCTTAACTTAGACTAGGAGAATAGGCTATGGCCTGTGCTAAGGCTGAGGACAAAGAAACTTCCCTCTGGGAACAGGTCCAGTTCTTTTGTCTTCTCCAGTACCCTAAGCTGGGCTTCCTAACACCTCCTTGCTCCCCAGGCAAAGTTTAAGATTGGAGTTTATCTCAGAGATTGGACCAAGCTGTCAATCAAAGCAAACTTCCAAATCTGCAGTCCACCAGGGAAGAATAGAGAGGAAACTTCACCATTGCTTGAGTCACATGAATTATGTCATGGGTATAAGGACGGAACAATCTCTTTCACAGTGTATTGGCCCCAGTATGCTGTAGGCTTTGGATACTTTTTAGTGTCTTGATTCACTGCAAATACAGGGATTACTGAGAAAGAGGTAATGAGGCATGCCAAGAGCTTTCCCATATGGTCTCCCAATGAAGTCCTGTTGCTCTTTGGCCTTTAACTGTCAGAAAGCAAATTAACTGCAAGTTTCTCTCTAAGTCTGAATTTCTTATGTTTTATCATTTGAAGGTGAACTTCAAGGATATATTTTTTGAAATACTATGAAAACAGGAAATTGTACAGCATAAAGTGCAGAGAAGAGACAATATGAAATAAAAGCTATTGTAACTCTGAGACATTTCCAGAGCCCATGGATTACCAACAGAATAACCCATACTGGCTATATGGCAGTGTCAATGGAAGTAGATATTTCAGAAAATGAAGCAGCCTCAAGCACAAACAGGTTTTAGATAGGACAACTTTGATTTTACAATCATAACAGCTGGTGAATTTTATGAGACAAAAAGAAAATCCTTTTAAGACACGCTTTCCACATCTGAGAGAGCAAGCAGATAAGTTTTGAACAATTTTGGGATTAATAAATTATCCAGGCAGTTCTGTATAAAATACTTGCACTTCTGAACAGTCAGAGGCCCAAAGAATTAAAGCTGCTGTTTAACACAAATTCATATTTACAAGAAATACTAGGGACAGAGGTTAGAGAAGTGGAAGAGAAACTTCCCATTAAGGACTCTATCCAACAGAATAATCTAACATAAAAGTAGAGCACACTTATCATATATGACAAAAAGAACAGCCCTATTTCTCCCTTCAGTTGACACACTTCTCCAAAGCAAATTAACAAATAAAATGATACTGAAAATACAAAGAGTAACATTTGCATAGTTTCCAGAGGAATTTTAGCATGGTTAAGACTTGTGCAAATATACTTCTGGGCTGCTATTCTTCCACTTATGCAGGAGGGACAGAAAAGTCTTCATTTCCTGTCTTACTGACCAGTTTCACAACTGTTCATGCTTTTGCATTTGGACAACAACTTCTGCAGCTAGATTTAAAGAATTTCATTAGCTCCTGTGGACAGGAGATTAGGCTCTTTAAGATCATCTCCAAGGCTGCTCTTTAGGTCTTTGACAAGCCAGTGTTATTCTCTGGCTCTCAGTGTCATCTATAAGTTAAATCTTAAATATTTCTGGGTAACACTTCAGCATGAGCTCACAGCTGGGGAATTAGGGATCACTGTTCTGTAACAACTCAACACTGCTGCCTCTTGCCTGGCAGTCCTGTGATATAAGCTGAAAATGAACTCAGATAGACCCCTCTTCATCCCATCCAGCACAAGGCAGCAGCTGCTGGTTTTCTGTCGTGCCTCTGACATAACACCCCAGCCCATGCCATGGCAGTGGCATGCCGGAGCAGGAAGCAGGTGGCACATTTCTACAGGAAGCACTGGGGCCTTGGCAGGTGCATTGCAGACAGCAAGTCTGAATATCCCAAGCATGTGGTCACATTTCCAGGCCCTCCCACCATCACTTAAAGAAGCTGTGCTATTTCTGCTGCTGCTCCTGGGCAACAACTTGGAAAGCAAGTGTTCTGCCATATGGGACCCTGGGCAGGGAGCCACCACTGAAGATACGTTTGACATGTAGGCCTGCACTTGGGGAAGAGATTAAAGCATTCTGCTGTGAGTGGCAAGGGAAGATGAGACTTCCACATGGAGTATGCAGGTATGCAGTTCCTGTAGGACTTCACTGATTACCTAGCTGAAAGTTTTCACCAAAACTTCAGTATGCTCAACATCAACAACATAGTTAGGCAAGAATTCACTGAAGCAACATCCAGAGGAATGACATATAGACCGGCTAAACTGTGAGACACAAAACTACCTCATTGAATCTACTCCCCAGGTTAATTAACCAGTAGAGCCCT
The DNA here is from genome assembly GCA_035584875.1 of Syndactyla subalaris. Classification (NCBI taxonomy): domain Eukaryota; kingdom Metazoa; phylum Chordata; class Aves; order Passeriformes; family Furnariidae; genus Syndactyla; species Syndactyla subalaris. Next base: position 22,929,473 of record JAWMRD010000085.1, read on the forward strand.
TTCCTGGAAAGACTGATAACATCTGGAAAAATACAACACTGAATGGAAGCACTGCAACATTTAAACATAATTCTGAAGACAGAGCCAAAGAGATATTACCAACTTCATGTCACAGGAACTTCATTTGTGGTACCATTTTACAGTCACTCTGTCACATGTTTAAAAAAACATATCTATGATGAACTCTAAGAAAGCTTTATAACATTATGCAGTACAAGCATTGATTCAGTACAAGCTGTCTTAGATGAAGGAAAAGCAACCAGTAGGCAACAGCAAGCAATGTAAGTCTGTCTCCCAAGTACCTCTTATTAGACTGGGTGCAGCTAATTAGGCACTTTGCTTTGGACACTGGCTACTGAGGTGGTAGGAGGCCAGCCTGACCATCCTGCTCTGCCTGCAGGAATCTCCACTGCTGGGTGGAAACATCACTCTCGGGGTATATATCTGCAGTGGTTGACTTATGCAAACAATACCTGCACAGCCACAGAAAATCATTTAAGCAGTGAAATCAAGTGAAAAAGAGATCTACACAGCAAGGATAAAATACAGAAAATAAACAGGGGAGCCAGTCTCAATGGCTCAAAGATATCCATGGACTCAGGGATTACCACCTGGACACTTTGAGCTGTTTAGAGAAGACTGCAGGAGAAAGCTCTACACATTTACCCCTTTTGTGGATGTGGTGACAAAAAAAACCCTGCAAGACTTTTTTCCACTTCATTAAAGCCCACTTCGCCTGAAAATCTGCACTTACAGAGTCAAGAGAAGAGTCAAAAAAACATTTGACATACAATAGCCGCTTCTCCTTACAAGATGCAATCCAAAGCCTACTCCCCTCAGATAAAGGAGCAGTCAAAAGAGCAAGGAAACTGTATCTTCTGAGGGGACTAGGAGGGGCATGGGGGAAACAGAAAGGAACAGACATAGCCTTGTTTATGAAGAACTTAAACCGTAGCATAGAGTTGCAATGTTAAGCGGGGAACACAGCTGGCCAAACCACATGGCTTTGTGTCGGGGAACAGTTGAAAGATTTTAACAACTGGAGACATACAAACACGGAAAAAAGCTAGGAGACTCACCTGATATGAGCAGTCCGACGTATTGAAGCCCATGGTTGTAGTTTTGTAAAGTTAAATGTTATGGTTGCTTAGTTCTGCACAATTGTAATAAGTTCTTTTGTAATGGTCATTATTAGTCTGTTCTGATTGGCCTGAGTTTCCCGGGCTGTTCTTGTAGGTCCTTCCCGATTGGTTGTTACCATCCTCGGTTCGCTACTTCTGATTGGTCCTGGACTCCGTTAGTCCCATTGGCTGGTGGGTGATACGATGTAATATCACACCACCCTGCTTCAACCAGTTATGTTGTGTTCCGCCCCTCACACCACTTTCACTCCGCCTAAGTCTCCACCCCTCAAACCCAAGAGTATAAAAGTCTGATGCTCCCTCTGTCTGTGTCCACTCCTCTCCCCAGTTCAGTAAAGTTGCTTTCGTTCATCACCTTCGAGTGGATCGTCTCCTCTCTTTCCTAGCGGAACGCAACAGCTTTGCAGCAGAAATCTATGAGTCAGTAGAATAATGTATGGATAGAGCACAGAGAAAGGCTCTTGGAGAAACATGCTAGCAATATTAACTTTGAAAGAGAGTTTTCCTTTGGTCCACACCAAATGAAGTTTGAACAGTCTTGGGCATGTAGGCACATGAATCACAGAACACTGAACTTCTTCTGATGTCTACGCTGCCACTCTGACCTAGGACTGTGGGAAAGCAGTTCATTCAAGGTGATGCTTTGCCCTCCCTGTTACAGTTGGCAACTGAAATGGAAAATTCAGTGATAGGGACTTCTCCTGCTACAGACCTGAACCAGGCTTCACCAAAGAACAACATGATAGTACACACATCTTGCAGCCCATTATAATGGCTATAATGGGATTTTGCAATAAATTTCTTTTTGTTTATTTCCAACAATTTTGCCCCCAAATTCTAGCTTTTTAGGTATCTATCTCAAAACTTCCCAAGAATGTATTGGTTTGAAATTCTAGTCCCTCAATGTATTTAAGATTATTTATAAACACATACTTAACTGGAATCTTTACTGAAGCAGTCATGCAAATAAAATGGCAAAACTCACAAGAAGAAACCCTGTAATATTCACTGATGTTCATCTCTTAACAACAATTGTCAAATTCTAAAATACCTGGACCTTATACCAAACCAGAGAAAAAATCAGAAGTAATTATCATTTTATTCTGCCTAGCAAAAGAGTGTAAAACTGGATGGTTCTGTTGAATTAGAGAATGATCGGAGAGGACAATTACAAGATGAGACTAGTTAGAGCTTGAAACATCCCACTCTACTAAGATGTTTTTAAGAAGCACTTGCACACTGGCTCATATTTGACCTTGCTTCATCATACACAGAGTTCCAATTTATTCCATAAGAAAGCACACAATAACCCCCAGGTACATTGCAGGAAAAAGGCTTACACTCAAAACTCTGTTACAACAGATCATAACACTCACTTCATCAATGCGTGTTTTATCTCTTCCTTATTTATAGCTAAAGCAGTCACACCTTCTTCAGACAAGGACAACTTTTTTACTTAACTGGTTAAATAACAAAATAAAGTTGGGTTTTCCCCTCATTTCACCAGTTTTCAGGATTATAAATTCCACTATATTAAACATCACTCAAACATGAGACCAGATGTCTTCATGTTTACAGTATATTTTTTTGGCACAGTCGGTGTTGGAAAATCTGATTATGGATTTTTTCGTGCAAGTGCACCTCGGTGTCTTTGTTAGCCCAGGCATCTTGAAATTTTGTAGTATTAAATTAAGTACCTAATGGACCATTTTGCTCACTATATCCTAATACACTGTCTAACTCGGATCCTAGTTTAACTTTTATCTCTCACTTCTTTTATAGAATCACAGATTTATCAGATAAGAAGAGATCTCTAAGATCACTGCCATATTCTCCACTAAACCCCAAAGTGTCTTTTACATACTTCTAGGGATAGTAACTCAGCCACTTCCCTGTTCCAGGCCTGTTCCAATGCTTGACTACCCTTTTCCTAATACCCAACCTAGTCCTCCCCTGATGCAACCCAATGTTATTTTCAGTTGTCCTGTCAATTGTTACCTGGGAGAAGAGACTAACCCCAACTTGGCTACAGCTCCCTTTCAGGTAGTTGCAGAGAGCAATAAAGTCTCCCCTGAGCCTCCTTTTCTCCAGGCTAAAAATCCTCAGCTCCCTCAGATGCTCCTTATAGGACTTACTCTCCACACCCTTCACCAGCTCTGTTGTCCTCTGGACATGCTCCAGCACATCAATATCTTTCTTTCAGTCAGTGGCCCAGAACTGGACACAGGACTTGAGATGTGTTCTCACCAGTGCCGAGTACAGGGAAGAATCACTTCCCTGGTCCTGCTGGCCACACTATTCCTGACACAGGCCAGGATGCCATTGGTCATCTTGGCCACCTTGGCACACGGCTGGCTCATGCTCAGCTGCTGTCAACCAGCACCTCCAGGTCCTTTTCTGCTGGGCCACTTTCTAGCCAATGATCCCCGAGACTGCAGTGCTGCCTGGGGTTTTCTAGCCCAAGGCCAGGACCTTGCATTTGGCCCTGTTGAACTTCATGCCATCAGCCTTGGCCCATCAATCCAGCTTGTCCAGATTCCTCCAGCAGAAAAATACTCCTACCCAATTTGGTGTCACCTGCAAATTGACTGAGGGTGCACTCGGTCCCATCATCCAGATCACTGATAAAGGTATTAATTTGGGCTGAGCCCAAAACAACTGACTGGCCACCAGCTGGATTTAACTCCATTCACCACAATTCTCTGGCCTCAGCCATCCAGCCATTTTTTTACCAGTGAAGAGTACGTAAACCTAGTTGTTCTAACTGAAGCAGGTACTTAATAAAAGGGTTTAACTGTTATGTTGCTTTCACTTTTGTAGAGAGACAGGGCTGACGCAGCAGCACAGGAAGAGCAACGGTATCTTCACTTGGGTAAAGGAAGAAAGCACTGCTAGAAACTTCTCACAGTGAGGCTGAGTGCAATTCTGGGTGACAAGTGAATATGACACCACAGCATGGCCCTCACTAAATCCTACATTTCAGTCTTCAGAGGTGAGAAGGAGCTCATGCTCACCATGGCCTTTACTAAGGCTTCCCAAGTCGTGTTGTTCTGCAGGGAAAGCTTGAGAACCACTACCTCATTGACTGATTAAACAGGCATTGATGAAGTTTTCACACCTTCTTATGTAGTTAAGCACAGCTTCATTATCGTTCCTTACCTCCTCCAGATGAGTTTGCAAATAATTCAAAATGACATAACACTGATGGTCAAATAAAAATCCCTGATCTTAAAAGAGAAAAGAATTATGAAAGGGGCTGGGAAAACTAGATTTTAACAGGATGGGCTTAGTGGCTTGAGTGGATGTGACAATTATAAATGTAGGCATTTGTTTCTCAGATTTCAAACATTCAGTACAGCTTTCACAGAATCACAGAATATGCTGAGTTGGAAGGGACCCACAAGGATCATTGAGTCCAACTCTCAGCCCTGCACAGGACCATTCCCAAGAGTTCTTATATCCTGGTATATTTATTTCAAAAGCTTGGAATGGGATCTTTTGTTAGACAGGTGTGGGTTAACAAACGGATTCAAGAAACCAGTGTCTTCAAGGAAACACATCCTGCTGTTGCCTCAGGAGGTGGCCATGTCTCACATAAGCCTATTAGTTTAAGACATTTTTTTCACTCCCCACCTACGCAGTAAAGGGTAGGAAAAGGAAGAACAAGCATTGGACCTACTGCAGAAGAAAATATGATGGACATATAAATTTGTATGTATACATATAAAGCACGTGACCATGTGTGATTTCCCTTTGATGCCCATGAAAGTTCTACTTGCAAAAACTCATATTAGCAGCTATAACCCACTGCTTTGGGTATCAAATTTGTCAAGCTGGTCACACCCAGGAAACTCACTATATCTGACAAGTTTAGTTGTGAGGTTTTTTATAACTAGATTGGATGTATGAATCAAAGAACTGTTGAAATATAAATCTCTATGGACACATGGATGCCTAATGCATGTAGGGACTGCAGACATCTTCTAGACATAATTAACAGACCAAACAAACATGAAATATTAACCTCCTGAAAAAGCTATTCTTACAGATTCAAAGCAGCATCTTAATTAGAAATACTTTTGCCCTGTGATTTCTAAGGCAACAGGCTGTATCCTGCCTAGCACAGCAGGAGCTGAAATCCAACATGATCTAACTGTTACTTACCAGCCATATAAAACGAACTGACACAGTTAACTTGACCTACACAGGCCTAGAGTCAAGAAAACTGGAATACCTTTCACTCTTAAATACAGCACAAGTGACCAGCAAATGTTGTCATTCCATCTGGAGTGCAGTTGTGGCTCAGTAACTGAGAAAGGCATTTTAAAGTGTTCTGCTGAACAATTTCTGGAATATTCTGTCCAGTCCTGATTTTCACATTTTTGAAAGTGAGAAATCATAAAAGAAATTTAGCTGAAATGCACATTTTCATAAATTACATCCTGGGAAGCTATTGTCATGTACTTTAATTCTACCAGATTGTCCAATGAGATCTTGAAAGTGAAATACAAGGAGCACTACATGCTTCTGTACCTAAAATTACTCATATTAGTCACATCTCTGAAGCTGCGTAACAACTGAGACTGTGCTGTAATAAAATTCAGGCAATGCTGAAGGACTATACTATCAGAAACTATTTTTTTGTGTGGATGGCTAATAGAAATATCAATATGGCAGCTGTTTTGACAGCCACTTAGGTGTCTCTCCTTCTTTGATAATCATCTGCTTCTCCTAAAGATATATAGGGTCTTTATATCAGTTACCAGAAAATAAGGAAAAGACTGTTTTCCCAGTACTTCTCTAACCACTAATCCATATTTCTCAGTGCCCATGTAATGAGAATGTAACTTAGAAATTCCTAGGATTTTAAGAAGTAAATATATAGCATTGAAAACAGAGAATATATGAATGTGAAGACTGCACATTCAGAACAGACTATCAGACTTAGTTCTAGTAAAGTATTCTCCAGTTGCTAGAAAAGCTCTGCAGTTTTATGTTAACCCTCAGGACCATTACACTTTCTACAGGTTTTACTTGTGTCATACAACAGCAGGGGACATGCAGCCATGATTTAAAGAATTCTAGGAGTTCAGCTGCAGGCAGTGAAATCCTGCTTCACCATATATGCTGATCTTCTTCATTCTGTAGCACAGCCTACAAGCCCTGCCTTGTTACTCTGGAACAGAAATGAGAGTCAGAGAGTTTTTTTGAAGACTGGGGTGACATTTGCTTTCCTACAGTTCCCAGGCACCTCTCCTGATCCTCCATGACCTTTCAAAGATGATCGTGAATAGCCATTGCTACAGTGTCCTCCAGGGTCTCGCAGCACTCATGGATATATCCTATGAGGGCCCACGGACTTATGGATATCAAGTTTACCTAGATGTTCTCTAACCTAATCCTCCTTGACCAAGGGAAAGTGTTTCTTCCAAGATTCCTTTACCCTGGTCTCCTGGCTCAGATTCCTGAGGTTGGGTCTTGTCAGTGAAGACTGATGCAAAGAAGGCTTTCAGTATGTCCTCTCATTTGGTAACAGGTACACCTTACCCTTTATTCTCCTTTTGTTATGGTGTACTTGAAGACCATTAATTACATTAAAGGCCATTCATTTTGATAACATGTTTCTGAGCTTCCTAGAGCAATATATCCACGACACTTGGGGTTGTTAAGGTTTTTTACATGGGAAACTCAGCTTAGCAATTTGTCATCACAACAGTAACACAGAAAAACATCTGCCCTAGTCTAAGGAAACCATGTTTCCAGAATAGACTGGCTCACCAATGGGATGGCAATGGGAAACCGAAGTATTGCACATCCAGGGAGGTTTAGTAATTGTCGTTGAGATCCTTGTTTTACTGAGCAATTCATACTCTTCTTTGAGACATTACTCTGGAAAAAGACCAGAAAATAGAGAGCCAAAGGACTGTCTAATGGACATTCTAGTAAAATAAATAAAATAATAAAAAAATTGTTTGTAAAGGAACTAGATAAAGGACACTGCTGTTATTGTCAAGTCATGTTACTCCACTTCAGTAACACCATCTGGAGTAAGTTACTGTATGTTTGGTACTAGACTTATATTTGTTTCCCATGAAGTGCATGTGCCTGATTTAGTATTTTTTCCCATTTAGTTTAGTCTACTGGAAGTGACACAGTTGTTAACTCTCAAAAAAAATCCACGGAAAAAAAGAGAACTTCTGAAACAATGACCTCTGCTTCTTTTTTTTTTCAAAGAAAGCTCTGGCAAGTTAAACCTCACCATTTTTTTTCAAGAGGAAATTTTACTGCATAATAACCAGTTTTCATTTGGCTCATGTAAGCTCTATCAGCTTGTCTTTCAATGGAGAGGGCAAACAAGGAAAACAAAGCAAACAAGGAAAACTTTTCTATCCGACGTGCCCACATAGCTTATGCAGCTACCTAAGCCAAGTGGACTTGACTTCTCGTGGTGTGGATTATGTCACAAAGCGCCAAAGAAAGTGAGGAGCAGGAGTCCCTGGGTTTTGGGGTTAGCTCGACCCCTGCTCAGTCCAGGCACAGCTCTGGCCAGCGGGACGCTCTGCTGTTTTCCACAGGAAGCGCAGGATGGCAGCCCTGGGCAAAACCCTCTGCCTTCCCAGGGAGTACCGTGCGCCCGGGTTGGCTTTGCGGCAATTTTTGCTTCGCTGCAGCGCACCCAGTCCTTTACAGACTGGGGCGATTTGCGCTACTGTGCCCTGCGCGGCAGGCAGGGAGGAGGCCCGAGCGGCTGCCGGGACCCGCAGCCATGGGCAGGCCGGACCGAGGGCAGCTGCAGGCTGCTGCCTGACAGCTGAACTCCACGGCAGGGCAAGCGCTCCTGGGGAGCAGGCCCTCAGGGCGGCGACAGCGGCCTCCCCGCTCGGGAGGGCCCGCACCAGCGGCGGTCCCGCCACCATCTCCCCGCTCCCTGGCCCGCTCTGCCCCGCCATCTTCCACCACCGCCCGCCGACAGCGGCGGCCGCGCGGGACAGCAGCGCCACCTGGCGGGGAGCGGGGAGCGGAGAGCAGGACAGCCCGGGACAGGATGGGATGGGACGGGGCGGGATTGGGATAGGATAGGACGGGATGGGACGGGACGACACGGGCCGAGAAAGGCCGCCCGTGTGAGCGCCTCGCTGCCCGGCCCCAGCCGGGTCGCTGCCCGACTCTGCCATCAGCCCGTGCCGGCTTTCACCTAGAAAAATGCCGTGGGGAAGGGAAGGTTTGGGAGGGGAAGGTTTGGGAAGGTTTGGGAAGGTTTGGGAAGGGAAGGTTTGGGAAGGTTTGGGAAGGTTTGGGAAGGTTTGG
>JAWMRD010000085.1:22938022-23034822 GCA_035584875.1 Syndactyla subalaris
GAAGGGAAGGGAAGGGAAGGGAAGGGAAGGGAAGGGAAGGGAAGGGAAGGGAAGGGAAGGGAAGGGAAGGGAAGGGTCCCAGCTCTGGGGCTGCTGCTGGGCGGTGATACTGACGCTTCTCCACGAAAAAGCGAAACCGTCTCCATCCGTAGTAAACAGCGGTGGTGTTCTCTAAAGTAACAGCATTTCAGTATCTGAGTAAAGAAACAGCACCTATGATCACGGATTACTTTAAAATAAATGTTTTATGACACAGAGTGTGCTTTAGATTGTAACCAGCAGATGGCCGTGGTAAATTTCTACAACCACCATTCACATATGTCAACAGCAGTAACTCCAAGTTCTGGCCCCCATATCAGACGTGGATTGTATTACTTACACAGGAGTATTTTAGCTATCACCCAGTCAGCCAAAAATATGCTGACGAGGAAACCAGTCCTGGAAACTGGGTGATTGCTGCATGACTGGTAAACTTTTCACAGGTGTTTCTAGATTTTTCAAATGTGGTCCTTATTCATTCCCTGGAAAGTCTGGTATAACGAGTAAAAATTTCAATGTTTTGCATGTTTCTGGATATTTCTCTTTGCTGTTATTTTTCCTCTTAGAGGTATGAAAAATAGGAGGCTTTGAACTAATTTGCAAGGAACAAGTTTACCAGGAGTTTGTGCAGCCTTTTGGAAATAAGTCTGTCTTGTTTGACTTTGTTTTGTTTAGACAAATACTTTGTCTTCTTAATTTTTTAATAACAATTTCTTGCCGTTGACACATCCCCTAATTTTGTTGGCATGTGACATGTTCTTGTAAGTGAAAGAAAAAAAGGTATGGGACATGCACTTCTTTCCCAGCAATTTAATTCAACATGCTGCAGCATCTCTAGGCAGCCCAATGTTCTTAAAAATCTGTCGACCTTACATGAATAGCATAACATTTTCAACAACAGTACTTTAAGGTGTTCCTACTGCCAATCTCATAGGCATCATATTGATTAAAGAATGAGTGAATTACATGAATTTCATTTTTTTATGCACTACAAAGCTGGTGTGGTTTTTATTAATTTTTCTCATAAATAAGTTCACAAGAGTTGCATTTAATGAACTGCATTTGTATTTGTGTTTAAAGTAGGATAATTTGGGTTTTTTCAGCTTTAATCCTGGGATGATTGGTTTCACCAAAATATGTTCCTTATGCTTACTCTTACTTCTTCAATATTTTGTATTTCTCAGTTGCTATAGAAGATGGGGTTTATTACTTAGTGGCATGGTCTGATTATGTGTAAAAAACCACAAATGCGTACAATTCTCTATTCACTTTTACACATCTGATAGAATGACATAAAATTTACTTCATGGCTCATTGTTTAGATTTCTTAATAAAATAATTTTTATCTGACAGTCTGGAATGACTTAATTGACTGTTGCTCTCACAACCTTCCATGCAGAAATTTTAATTCCTTCCACTCTTCTCAATGAATAAATAAAAGTATCAAGGGATTAGAATAAGGTATTCAAATTTTAAACATATCTGCGAGAGCTGAAAGTGTGCTGTTGATTTTGAACACCAAGAAAGCCAGTGGACTTCTGTTAACTAGATCAAAAGAGCAAACTTCAAATTCTTCTCATTTTCAAGTGCCCAAACTCTGCAGAATTTCAGCCTGTTTCAGCACAAGCAAGCACCTTACTGGCCAAGGATGGAACAATGGCTATCATCATGTGTTCTTAGCCTGCAGTGTGATCTCTCACGAGTCACTGAACATTTCCATGAACTAATTTCCCATATTTCAGCACAGACCCTAAAAAAGGCCAGTTTTTACTAAGCATTGTCCTTGAAACCATATTAGACCATTTTGAATTATATCACAGAACCAGTTTTCAAGAAGAGAGTCTTAAAATGTTATCTCCATGTACAGACGTGCAGAACATAAAGAAACAAGATGAACATAGACATAATTCAGGTACTGCTGTGGCTGAGCAGTGGCAGGTATGGCTTAATAAATGGCTTAATGCCTTATAAAGCAGAAAGTGTCCTGTTTGGAGGACAAATTCTATCTTGTGCACTGCTAAGTCACCTGCATACTCTAGAGAGTTGTGATTTGGAGCCACTTGCTTTAAATTAGAAGATAGTATGAAAGCACTCACGCCAGTTACATAGTTTGAAAGTCAGGATCAGTTGCTGTTAACTGATACTGTCGTTTATGGAGGAAGTTCTGCTTTCTTTGAAAACAGATAATTGGGACCTTGACTCCTAAAGGAGACAGTGAGACTAGAGCTCTTACTGGAAGACAAAAAATAAAATAAAAAAAAAAAAAAAAAAAAATGGCAGAAAAAGTCCCATAAAATGCAAGGAAGAGAATTTGTTCTTAATTTAGCACTGCTCTCAGTGTATCATTTTTCTTAAAAAGCAGATGCAGAACTGATATGAAACTAGTAAGATAATATAGTATCAGGAGGAAAGTGGGTTTTTAAATGGGGCTCTTAGAAAATGCCTAGGGATGCAGCTCAACATCTTGTAGGGAAAAAAAGGGATGTTTCCCAGGCACTACAAATTGGCTTCTAAGAAGGAGTGAAAATAGATGAGAACAAACATTTGGTATCTATGCTATTCACAGCCTAGCTGAAAGCAGCAAAACTTGATTTAAAACTACTATTGAGGTCCTAGAAATTGAAAATTGTGGTGAGAATTTCTGGTGTTTGAGCTCATATTTTAGGAAAGAAACAAAGAGCTTATGCTGGATACTAAATTAGATTTAATGTCAACTTGCAACAACTGCCTACAAACACACATACATGCACCTGTAATTATTCCTATTTGTTGTTTTTCTTGCTCTAAAGCATTATTAACTCTTACTATTTTGTTACAAATAGTTTCTACAAAATACATCAAGAGTTAAATACGTCATCATTTTTACAATTCATGAGGATTTGTTCCCTGAACTTTTTTCTGCAGAACTTATGTTAAATACTAAAGTTTTCATATGAATTTTAAAAACTTCAGTCTGCAAATACATTTTATAGTTATGTAACATATCTCACCTTAGTTCAGAATTGAGAAGCTAATACAGCTCAGCAGCAAACTTTTACCTTTGTAAAGCTTTTTTCTTTTTAATCTCTAGTTTGTGATTTTATCATAACTTGCAGCCTTGTTTCAAAGATAAGAAAGTTAAAGAGCAAAGTTCAGCAAATTGCTCTAACACAGAACAGATCTAAGGCAGAGTTAGAACAGTTCCCTGTGTCTGATTGCCTATGATGTTATATTTGTGCTATGCCATCTGCAGTTTCGAGATACATAAAGTCTTGGAAGTAGCCCGTCGGAGCATTCAAAACTTTACAAATAAGGATATAAATCTCCTTTGGGATTTTACTGGCAGTGGCATCCTTAGAGCATTTTTGTTTCAAACACCTGAGACAGTGATGTTAGCCAGTGGACTGAAATGTTATTTCTCATTTTTCTTTTTCATTCCTCCAGCAAATCTGTCCACCTTTAAAGACTTCCTTTGGTTACAAACAGTGGCAGACCCTTCAACTGAGACTAGGATGTGAAGTTTTTAAGACTCACATTTTTTAATTGATAGCTCCAGAGATAGAAATACCTGAACCATTTAGTTAGAATGAAAAAGTTAAGGCTATATATGTGCATAAAATACAGCTTCCTTTGCAAGAGCATTGCGATAATACTTGTGGTAAATCAGGACCAGGCATTTTAAAGTCCTATTTTAAGCAACCATTGTAACAAATATCTGCATGAGTGCTGTAAACGGCCTCCTTGATATTGTCTCAGGAGTGATTAAAACAGTACTATTATCACTGAACTGTGCTTATAGAGAGGTAGAACATCCCATAACACAGCTTCAATAACAGCCAAATTATTAACCACTCCAAATACTGTTGTTTCTGTAATTAAATGTGGTGAGTCTGGGCTCTTTGTTTGGGTTTATGAGAAAAATCTCTTAATAAATTTAGAAAAACAGCAAATATCTGTGAAACAAAAGAAATATAACAAACAGGAAAATTTAATTACAACACATTGGGTACCCACGTCACATAGGATCCCCCAGAAGCACACCTTCTGATTTCAAAATCCTGCTTTTAAATGTTTTTAAGGTCCAACCACACCTACATAACGGGGCGGGGCATTCTGTTTCCTCAGATTGGTTCTGCTATGTCCCCCCCATGCCCGGGCGGAGTTTTGGGCAACGTGGCAGCCTTCATCTGCCTGCATAGCCGGCCATGTGGCTGAGGCAGTTCCAGCTATATTTCTAGTTAATATGTAATTCTATTTGCGAACACTTAATCCCTGGCATCCATTCCAAAATTGGACTGGATGTCTTACAAATTCTGCGAAATGCCTATAGGTAAGTAACAAACAAACAAACAAAAAAAAATAACCCTTGGTTAGTAACCCTTGTTCAGTTTATTTGCTTGTAATAAAACCACTTTTTCAATCTCTCATAGGTTTTTTTTCCTCTGGGACAAGGTGTTTTGTCTGTTGCTTGTTTTCACTTTGTTGCCCTAGGACCTGAAAACAATATAGGGTCACCATCTTCCTGCCTCTTCTAAGTACTGACCTTGCCCTCATTTTTGAGATACCCCAGGACTTCCTAGATCGCCTGTAAATTCACTTTCCATTAAAGAGAAAGACACGTCCCTTCCACTAGTCCCCATCTTTTAGAACTTGTTTTCCTAACTTCTGAAGAAAATAGCACTTAAAGTGCGTGCTGCTGGCAATCTATTAAACAGGTTAAAAGTATATCTCTTCCTCTCTCTTTCTTAGCTTTAAATGAACAATTTAAGAACTAGATATGAGTGAAATTCATAAGACCTAAGCCCAAAAATGGAGGTGTTTTAAAAACATGTGATATTCTTCAAAGAAAAGGCATTTAGGCCAAAGTTAGAAAAATGCAGGCAAATTAATTTTACAAGTACTTTTAATCAAATTTTAAATGACAGTAAAACAAATGCGGATAAGAAAATTTAATTAATCCTGCCAGTTGAGATAGGCTATATTTCCCCCATAATTTAGCAGACTAATAAAGTCCAACTACTAATAAAAACAGAAATTAGAAAGTCATAAGTTTTTATAGAGGTGCAGTGATGCCCCCACTAGGGGCTCCTAGAACCAGACAACAAAAAGATGGCTGATAGCTTTGCATTCCAATTTAATGTCTGGAGAGGACTGGGGGAGGTGGGGCGGAGTGGTGGGGGGACGGTGAAGAGAGGTTTTCCTGAGTCTTTTTCCACACTTCTCTGCTCCGGCTGCAGTGTGGGTGCCAGCCATTGTTTGCTGGGCTGGTGGAAGCACTTAGAGGGAGCTCCCTTGGCTCATCCCCCCAACTCCACTCACCCTGTGCTGTTTCTTCAGAGAGAGAGCAGTCGCTGCTACCTGGATTTGCTACAGATTCCCTGAGGGCCAACACCACCTGCAGAGGAGTTGCTAAAACCTCCCACCTCCTACCCCCAATTATTTTGGACAAAAGACAAGGGGAGAGTCTTTACAGTGCCTATGAGAAAGGTTTCATCACATCCTGGTGGCCGCCATTCCCACGTGGGTTTTTTTCAGAACCAGCACCTCTCCCTGGTAGCTGTTTGTGCCTTGCCGGAGTTCATGAGTGACCTCTGTGGCCACTGCCTCCTGAAGCGCAGCATCACCTCCCACTGTCTGTAAACATAACTGCACTGAGGGGGCAGAGATAGGACTTGATCTGTTTGAAAGTTTTGACTACGGTGTTGCTGCTTGTTTTGTTCTGTTTTTGGTTATATATGTATTTGTAGTTAAGAACTGTTATCCTTTTCTATAAATTTTCTGATCGAAGTCTCTTAATTTCAGAGGTTCTGGTGGCTTCTGGGAACAGGCTCCCTTCCTAGTCCAGATAGACATCTTAGTTTTCTTTTAAACTGAGACACCTGGCTAAATCAAAGTTTGTGGGCTTTCAAAAAATTATTACAGAAAATTGATGAAATTCTATCAGTAAAAATGTTGCATTACCAGAGTTTCCCACTGTGATTAGTCATACACGGTCATTATCATATTTGTTTACAGTTTTGATTTGTGTCTACACATCACTTAGAAACTTGCATTGCTCTTTTGCTGTTAGGTCTAAATGTCCCTGGTGTGAATTTGGATCTTTCTACTAATCCCTTCAAAAGAATGAATGCAAGGCACAGGCAGAGTCACAGATTTTAAGCACAGGTTAAAAACCAAGATTAAGTATGTGAGTAGAATTTCTTTTACCCATACAAAAATATAATTGGCATGGCATTGCTTAAAACACACTTAGTACAAGCTTGCTTGGGTTCTGGCAGTTTGCCCTGAGCACTGAGACTTCAGTTGTATCAACAAGCGTCTTTTTCACTAGTTCGTGTAGATCTCAGACATGGAAATTCTTTCAGGACACCCTAAAGAAAATGGGAGACTCTGCATTCACTACAGAAGCCAGCGGTAACAAAATACTGGTGACAGTTCTCAAGTGAGGCCAGAAAGATGCACTCAATGGAATCATAAGGTAACCCAGATGTGCTTGACTCCTGTCATTTTTCATTTCATACATCTAATGAAGAATGAATATATGTATCATAATTCTTAACAGCAATTCCCCATCCCTTCCTAGGAATGAAGACTCATTTTTCCTTTAAGATCCTTTTGTCTCTCTCAGCTAAAGCAGACCAAACTGTTGATTGACACCCATTGTCATGAGGGCCAGTGAACTCTACCTCTCTAGCTGCTTCCTTACTTGCCTGTTAAGTGCCATTCTGCACAAATTTTCATTGCAATCTCCCTGTAATTCTGAAAACACAAGGTCATTGTGCAGTCTCTGTTGTGCCAGTGGTCAGCATTCAGCAAATCTACTCTCTCACCTAGTTCCATCTCACAAACAGGGTTTCCAATCAGGAAGAGGAGACAGCAGAACAGAGCACTTGGAGTATGCCTATATTCCATCAAGGTCACATCCTAGAAATCCAGTGAAGCACATTTGTTCAGCACAGAGGTACAAGAACTTTCTCACTATGAGATGCCATGTAAACCTTAGTCTTCACAGCTCTGGTTTTTGGTTCTGCTTGCTACTGCTTACTTTGCCTGTGGTCCTGGATACTTTTTGCTTCTTTAACCACAAAAATTTTTGCAGCTTAAATTCCGCTAGGAAGCGTATAGCCTGTTGGTCATGCAAGTCAAGACAGCTCTAAAATAAATTTTCTTTCGCTCTTTATTTTTGTCAGGCTGTAACACTTACTCCTCAAAACTTTTGCTGGCCAGACTTACCAAAACTGGTTAGCCCACTTTTCTGTGCAGTTATAATACATACATAACAATACTCCATATATTGTGTGAGTATAACATATGAACCTCTTGCATATTGTGACTTCTTCCTTAAAAAAAAGTGCCTCCCATGCCAACAGAATTAGGGTGAGAAATGTGAATTCTTGAGAAGGTTAGAGTCTGGCCCATGCTACATGCTGTGAACATAGAGTAATGCAGTAAAATGGTGCTGCTAGTGATAGGTCAGGTTCATTTCATGGTTGGAAGTGACAATAATCTCAGACTTTATTAAGAGATAGGGGAATCCTCTTTGTGGGACTAGAAGGATCAGTATTTGATCCTAGTCATTATGATCCCAGTGATAATACACAGAGATGTAGGTATTTCATAAAAAGTAACTTGGTTACATTTGACAGGGGGAGGGGTTGAAGCAGAACAAGGTGTAAGCTGGTTTAAGAATGAAACTTATGAACTGGGTGTTTATCAAACCACTGGTACCTAAGAGGGATCAAAAATAAACACAGAGGTCTTACAAGAGAATGATCCTCTTGTGTTTAACCAAAGACACACAAGTAATCTTCTCTTCAGCTTTATGCTAGCCACAGCTTCCCCATGGAGTTTCAGTTTATATCTCTTACATAATGAGAGCAGACTCACAGGGGAGCATTTGACCCTGAGGGAGGCAGGAGGACTGGAGAGACTTGCTAATAGTTATGTGGTAAAAATAGTCTTTTCAGCCCTGCACAAAGCATGGAGAATGCCTTGAAACATGCCCTACCTAGTACCAGAAATAGCCAAGCCAAAGGTGAAAAGCATCCTTTTGCTCAAATGAAAAAGGAAAAGAAGACTGTAAGATATTCTTTAACAGTCCTCATGAGTTATTGCAATCTGCTAATGAGTTTTTCACAAGCCATCATTTAAAATGGCATCCCTTTCTCACTAGCACAGAAGTACGCCAGTACCCTGGACATTCAGGTCCCCATGCACCCCATCACTCCTTAAATGCAGAACACACTAGCAACCATCTCTTTTTAGGGTCCACAGAAATTAATCCTTACAGCCTAGGTCTTTATTTGCAAAAGATGAGTGAGTAAGTCTCATGATCCCTGGGAAGCAGTTCTTTCTCCAGGAGTTAAGAGCAATTGCTTTCTAGGTTTTCCCTATACAACATACCTCATTTACCTACCTTTTCTACAAGTAGCCTGGTTCTTTAATCCCTGTTGTCTGACAGTGGTAGGAGATTTTTCCTACATCATGATTGGAGAGCTAAGAATTTGGGGTATTGTTCTTCCAAACGAGTTATTTGCATCTCTGAATTTTCCCATCAAGTATGGAACAACTTATGCAGCTTCCATGGCATATAAAGACACTAATAAGGTGGGCTTTTCCTTCCCATAGAAGTACACAGAACACAATATATACCAGTTAGAGGTCCCCTCCTCTTAGTGGAATAAGCACCTGGGGCATGGGGAGAAGACATCCGTCATCTTTTTAAGACTAGGGAAAGAGTGATATTATGAACCAATTCAAAACTTGGTTTTGGTCAAGTATTAACAAAACCCTAGCAGTGTTAAAAAAATAAAGTGCCTATATACATTAAAAAAATGTTATCTAAAGCCACAGCCTGTCTGAAGCAGACGCTTTTAGGAGTGTGCCTGGAAATGAAACTAAATCAGTTATAATAGTGTTCATTTTAAAACACTATAGAAGCCAAAGATAATCCCAAGACAGTGATAACATCTGTGTTTCAAGTTAACTATAGAATAATATAGAATCCTGTCCTATTCTGATAATTTTCTACTTACTAAGAAAATGTTTTCTTTTTTGTCTGTAACTCTTTACAAAATCCATGCTTGCAATTAGAAAGAGTTTAGCAAAAGATACTGTAGAGGAATATCTCTGTGAGGTTTTGAGCAAAGCATTTATATTTTCCGTTCTGGGTAGAATTTTGCTTTATTGTATACTTACTTCTGAATTTAATGTTGGGTTTTTTTTTATTTGGATGGTTTGGTTTGGTTTGGGTTTTTTTGGTATTTTTCCTGCAGCATTACAGCTAATGTATCCCTGTCAGCAAAAGGCAAAAAGGGAGATCCAGGGTAAGAGGCAGGCAGGCAGTGTAGTGTCACCCCCAACAGAACCCAGGTCTACAGTGCCTAAGGAGGGCAGTCATGACAGGTCTTAGACAATAAACAGGGTCAGCAAAGAGTGGGCATTAAGGGATGAATACAGGGTAATGAGACAAGTCTAAGGTTAAGTCAGGAAATCAAATTCGTATGGTCAGGGTCAGGATTAAGATTAGCAGGGTAGCTGTCCAGGTGTTGGTACAGGTGCATTATAGCTCTGGCAGCCTAAAACCAGATCCTGGAGAAAGTTATGGACTTCCTGTAAGGGCTTCTCAGGCAGTTTTCCTGCACGTAGCTTTAAGGCTGGAGAGATGCACATCAGTGTTGGCCCTGAGATCAAACAGTAAGGTTCCAGGAGACAGGGGTGTGCTCAGGGTTCTTATAGCCTATGTCAGCATTGTGAATGTTTCCTTTTATTACTCACTGTACACATAACACAGAAAAAATAGAGATTTTTCGAAGAACTAAGTGTCAGCAAGCCATAGGCAGATTCATGGGCACCAGGCCTCTGGCTCCTATTTATGTCTTTGAGAAACTCCTCCTTTTGAAATTTTAAAAACCAGGGAATTATTGTATAGGAACTGAATTATAAGGGGAGTGAGGGATCTGTAAGGAAAGTGTAAGACAAGAAGACACAGCTCAACTCCTAACTAATATTTGAGAGAGCAGAGCACTGAAATACTTGATGGTAAATTGTTTGACACCCCATGCTTCTTGTTAACCAGACTGCATTAGAAATCATTATGGATAACACTCTGAAGTGTACTATCTGAAGGGAGAGAGATATCAGGAGAAAAAGCAATTAGCAGTAGACCTAGACAATATAAAATTGAAATAATGGAAAATAAAACTTCTCTTTCTAAATACTGACTTACTATGCCCACATTTCTCCTTGCAGTAAGTTCTCGAGTTATCCATTCTGGAACTAGCACATTATTGGAAAACGCAAACACATGTGCCAGGGATTTCAATCAAAGTGAGGCTGAGCCCTAAATCACATGGTATTTGCATGTGGCTACAAAAGGGTACCTTATTTTATCCCAACAGGTACATCACATCAACTATGTGGGTTTCAAATTCAAACCAGTTCTCTTTTCTGCCTCTTCTGTCAGCATTGGAGCCACTATTTCTGGTGTTGAAGCTACAGTGTAAATGGTAGATTGATCTCTGGGTGCCAAACATGCCAGTAAAAAAAAAGATGCTGGCTCCCCAGTGTTTTCTGACAGAAGGAAGGCATGCCTGACTTCAGCAGAGAAAGTAATGTACCCAAAGAAGCAGACAGTCCTGAATGGCAGAGAAATCTTTTCAGATTCAGTAGCATACAGAAATCCCAGGACCACAAGCTTCTCCCATAAGACTAGTTCCGACAACTAATCAGTCACAAAACAGTCCACAAAATGGCATTATGCCAGAAGGGACATTTGCCAAGTTCACTCCACTTGAGGCACAGATTTAAAAAGCTCATTGAGACAAAGCCTCCATCAGCAGAAATAAGCTTGTTATCAAGACAAGAACCATCTAGAAAGTTTGAGTGCCCGAATAAATAAATATTTTCAAGAGTATCTGAAGCTTTCATCATGATAATTTTTGGTTTATTGGTGGAAATTACTTTCCTAAACCACTTGAAAGCACATAGTTAGCAAATCTTGGTCAGCATTATTGTATCCATTGTTGTTATTTGCTACAAGTATCACATTTATATTTTAATTATATGATTATTGAAACATTAATAAGAATGTATGTTTTTAACAACATCTACAGTTATATTACCCATAATTTTTAAAAATATCTTGATTTTCCCTCTGTTTCTTTCATAGTAGAAGGTATTATTGAGTTAACTAATGAAATGGAAATGATGTCGCTTAAGGGACCATTTGAGCACAACCAACACAGCAGAAATACACCTGTAAACATAAAATGATTTGATAAACTTAATTTCAATAAGTAGAAATTACCTGGTGGCTTTTGCAGATTAAAACATCCTTTGAAGAGAAGAAGCCAAAGAACTGTATTATTTCACTTAGGGAGTCAAGTGGCAGTAGGTAATCTATGCTATACTGGGTCTGACTGTGCTATTAAACTTATTTGTGGTATGATGCAATGTTATGATGTTAATGCAAATTATGTAACTACATATAACTTACGAACACTAAAAGGAGCAAATATAAAACAAAAATTATTAGGTTTGACATGACCATCTCATTTTATTCATATTTGTTTCTAATTTCCTTTATATACCAAGAGCTGTAGATAGACCTGAAGAATATATTACTCACTGAGCTGTCAGTCCTTTCTTTTTACCAAGGTTCATATATATTTATGTTGCAAAATAGTCCTCACTGGTCTTCTTTTTAAAATTTCGAGTGCTTAAATGCAGAGGTGATAATGTGCTTCTCAAATAGCTGAGATAGTTTGGTAAATCAGATGATCACTAGCGATTCCTATCCATCCATCTTTAATTCAGGATTCCCATGTACACATGGCCACTCTCTGGGAATTCTGAACTTGATGATACACAGGTAGCTATAAAGGTAGTGTATGATATTTTCAGTCCTTGAATCATCATATTAATGTCATGTGAATATTGACAGTCCTATTAAAGAAAATAGGATCAGTCTGGTAATCTTTTGGCTTCTATAGTGTCTAACAAGTTGTAATCCTTAGCTTCCCTGCCAGCAAATTCCTCATTAAGTACAAGATATCATAAAACACACCACCAGTAAAACCTCTCCAAGATGTTATAAGTAGGGCTCGTTTAAGCAGATAATTGTAGAGGGGGAAGAAAACAAAAAAAGGCATGTTGCAACTGTCTACAAGACTTCCACATAGTGAAAGCTGTCATTTTGGTGAAACAGTCACTGTGAAGCACAGGAAGACAAAACACAAATGAAGTTCAGGATCTCACTACAAACAAAATTCCAACTAAAATATATTCGTTTATGCAAATATCTCTTTTATGAGTGAATCCAAACAAGTATTTTAATTAATCTTCAAATCTTTCAAGATTAACTAGGCATTAACTGCATTTTTTTCATGCAATTTTCATGTAATAAATAGCGATGTCCAAGCATTTTGAATAAGGTTCTTAGTATCAGATTGGGCTGAGAGCCAGAATTCAAGGGAAAACACAGGGAAGTATTCAGGAGAGATGAGTTACATCTGATGATTTTTATTGGTGGTGACTTCAGCAAATATAAATAGTCATGGACACACCTCTGTCTTCATTGTACCCACATGGCTACACAGAGGTCTGTTTCACCTGTGTACGTAACAGAACACTTGGGTGGAAGTTGTCCTACAATTTCAGACACTGAGAAATTGAAGTCATAGGGTCTCATATAGTTCAAGTTGGAAGGAAGCTTAGAAGATCATCTAGTCAACCTCTAGTCTTACAGTTTATCTTACACAGGTGATGTTTTCTTGCCTTGGAGTTCATACACCTCTCCTTCCCCAGGCTGTTATGTCTCTGTTTATTTACACAGCATTGATTCATCTGCTGAAGGCTAACATGCTGCCCACGTTTGACAAGGCAGTGTATTAAAATCCCCCCAATTGTTTTTCCAGTTTTAAGTTGAAAGGGGCACAAACTTCACTAGTCTGAGAGTAGGGCTGTCCCTGAGACAGGTGGAGATCTTCAAAGAAGTTCAGCAGAGGTGCAGAGGTGGCATTTGCACCCTGCACTGTGAGGTGGGATAGGGGAGAAGAGGAAAGGAGCAAGAACAGCTCCAGCAGCTGGAGTTGCCAGGATCAGTCTGCCTAGCAACACCCCTACTTAGGCAAGGGCATCTAATTCAGAAGCCACAGCAACATCAGAATCAGCCCTGACACTTCGTGAGCTGGGTGCATATTAGGGAGCATGAGAGCCGTCAAAACACCAGCCTTAGAGATCCGAACCCTCCTCAGTTTATTGGTAGGTACACTACCTAGATCTACTTAACAGAACTTATTCCTGTGATTTGTGCATACAGAAAGTACTGTATGTGGCTTATTACAATCAAACAGCTATTTATACCAGGCAATTGTTGAATTTTATTTTAGTAATGTAGAAACCAAGTGTAATAGCACACTATATTGGAAAAATTAATTGTACCATTCTATTTTATTTCATTAATGTTGTGATAAGCAATTGTATAATACAGTAGATTATTATAATTTAATAATATATAGAAAAATATTAGCAGATTGTATGAGTAGAAGCTATCATCTTTTATTAGAATTAGAATAAGCTCAGAGTGCGTTATCATAGAGTATTCTCTTCATATGTACCCTAGACCATATATTTTAATACATGACTAATATATCTGTTATAATGCATTTTATCTATCTATCTATCTATCTATCTATCTATCTATCTATCTATCTATATATTCTAACGTATATATATTCTGTTACTGCTGCAATTCAATCTATATGGTATCATGATGTTGTATTGTACCTGTAATGGAGTGGGGGGAATGCCATTCTAAAAGCAAATTAAAATAAACTCTTTAAATCAACTGCCTCTCTGCATATGGTTCTAGAACCACCTGCTCCTTGTAGAGAAACCTTCTGCAAGAGAAAGGTTAATTAAGTCATCTCATTGTTTCATGGCTAATTTCTGGACTGATTAAAATAACATACTGGTTGTACTTTTATACTCCTAGGAAATTGTGCTTTTTTTTTGCTCCAGAAGTTGAAGAGTGTGAAATATATACCAGGCTATATTTCTGCATTTGGTTTGATTTCTGTAGAAGAATTCTAAACTTGGAACTCATCCTTCCCCTGTTCTCATACTGTCTTTTGTGGTGTTTATTAATTTCTTTTCTTTTTCTGGCAGGTGATACTAGTGGAGGGGTGGCATGATTTAGATAACAAAGACTATGACTGTTGGCCCCTGGAAAAACCGGATGAGTATAACATGTTGGACTGTGGAGGTGAGTGAGTCATTAGCCTGATCAAGAAAGGTGGTATCTTACTTTGGGAATGGTTCAAACCCCAAAATTGAAATACTCAGAATAATAGCTCACTCATGATGAATGTTATCCGTGGTGGAAAGCAACTGAATCAGAAACAACTTCTCTTCCCAGAGAAATAACTGAAAGAAAACAACTAAAAATGCTCCAGATGAATTATTTGTCCAGTATTCAGTGGTTCCAACAGAAAAAGTAATAGCAACAGCTGAATTCCCCAAAAGAAATTGAAAGCCTTTTCTTTCTCATTGGAAAACCAAATGCAATTTAATCCAAACAAAGCAGGCTGGCAACTCTGCATTGCAGCAAATCTGTTGAGTCACTGCTGAAATTTTGTAGTGTCAGTTCAAAAGTGGACTCTGCTTAAAGCCTCCCATCAGAAAGCAAAATCACTGATTCTACATGTCATGCTTTTCAAAACTGTGTTCCATGAGTACTTAAAAAACCCTGACATTTTTAACGATTTACTCCTGTCAGTTAAAAAATTAATTTACATTATGACATAACAAAAAAAAAAAAAGAATAAATTTTATGTTGGTAATTGATTGAGATGGAAAAGTAAGTAAAGAACAACTAACATTTGGAAAATTCAGTTAGGTATAAGAAAATTTTCTTATGCCTTAGGGGTGATAAAACAGTAGAGCAGGTTTCTCAGAAAGGCTGTGGTTTCTCCATTCTTGGAGGTTTTCAAAACCCAGCTAGGCAAAGGCTAAAGCAACTTCCTCTATGTGATCCTGCCTTGAGCAACACAGGGTTGGACCACATGATTTCCAGAGGTGCTTTCCAATTTCAACTATTCTGTGATTTTGTGACTCTGTAGTGAATAAATAACTGATGTAAAAGAACACTTTGTTTATATTGAAAAAGATAGGACAGAGACAAATGTTTCAATAGGGTTTTTAGGAAAAAAACACGGACACCTAGGGAACTGAAACTGATAAAGCACTCCAGGTAATATACTGCTGTGTCATACTCTGAGCTCAATGTTACATTTAAACATTTTCCAATTAATTCTGTTGGAAAAGTGAAATTCAGGTACTGTCTAGATGGTTTCAACTAAGACTTCTATCCCTCTATGCATTTACTATTGTTTTAACATTGAAACAGCTATTTATCAGTACAGATGACTTGTTTAAAGCTAATAATCAAAGTATGAACTGAGTACAAGCAAAATTAATGTAAGTTACTTAATTAACATATACCTTCTACAGCCAGTTTTAGAATGAACTTCAAGCTCTCTGCTGCCTTTTTCTATGCATTTTTCTTGCTGTTTTCTGGGCATTTGCCAAAAGGCAAATATATCCTCTCTTCATTGCTGTGGATTTAACAAAAGATCTTCAAAGCTTTTATATGTGGGAGTTTCTATTGTTGAAAGAAGAGTTTTGTTTACTATGTGAGACCTTTAAAAGGAAGTAGAAAGTAATTTAACTAAAATTTCTGCTGACATTTTGCCTTAATTCTCACATATTCTTTGAAGATCAACTCTCTTAATTCTTAGTGCAAATTTTTGGTGTTTTTTTATTAAATCTTTGTATTGTAGTTTCTGTCTTAGTGTTAGCATTTATAATGAGTTTTCGCTTTTTAGGGGAGATGGGAGATAAAGTGTTATCTTACAATTTGCCTAGTTATATCTCATCGGGAATTACGTGTAGGGGAAAATATAGTGGCTTCAGTAACAGTGCAAGTGAAGAATATACTTGTAAAAACAACTACAGAGAAACAAGAGTTCATAACTGAACAACAACAGAAAAAATGGGAATCTTTTGTAAGGCAGGTTTACCCATTCTCTGCAGAAGCAATTTAATACTTGACAAACTGAGAGCTGTGTTATATAAGTAGAGTGATGCGGTGCAAATTAAATCCCTCCTTCAATAATATGTAAAAAGATAGGTGAATGGAGTAGAAAGATTTTGATAGTGTTGTTTAAGATTATGGATTAAAGCTTCTCCCACTTCTTAGCTCACTTCATTCCCAGGTCCAGAGCAGGTAATACGGAGTCCCAAGGAAAAGAGAGATAATTGGGATAAATCATCTTTACAACTTTTAAATGTGGAAATGGAAAATGACAGATGCCTATACTCCTTCCACTGTCCTCTATTCCAGATATGATAGGATTTTATAAAATCAGAATCCTTCTTAACTATGTAATTATTAGTATAAATAATTTGTGTCTCATGAGGTTAAGGGTTTTGACTGACTTTCATGTTTGCTGGAGTTGTCTGTTCTTCTTCCATAATAAAATATGTCTCTGAAAGCAGCAAAGAATTAAGAGCAGTGTTTATTGTGTGATCAGAGAGGAAAGCAAATATATCAGGACAAGCAACAATACATTATACTTAAAACAAAGGTAAGTTATATAAGATGTTACGTTTCTCCAATGCCAAAATCTTTTCTAAATGAGTGTCAGAATTCTTCAGTTAAAGTGCATTTGTTTTTACCTATACAGCGACTAAAATGTATGACTGTTTTGGGCTCATAAAAAGCAATGGAAAAAACCTCAAGGTGTTACTCAGAAGGTAGCACGGCACTGGAACAAGTTGCACAGAGAAGCTGAGGATGCCTCACCCCTGGAAATGTTCAAGATCAGGTTGGATGAAGCTTTGAGCAACCTGGACTAGTGGAAGGTGTCCCTACCTATGGCAGGAGGACCCATTGAACTAGATGATCTTTAGAGCCTCTTCCAAACCAAACCATTCTATGATTCTATGAATGAAAATCACTATAGAGAAAGTTTTATGTTTGTATGCATCTGTTAAGCAAAATAGAACAGCAAATATTTTGTCCTGTGATTGTGTTGTTTCTAGGACTGGAGATGACATGGGTCCAAAGGCCTCCAGAAAAGGCTGTGAGCGGGGAATCCTTCAATGTGACCTATGCAGTCTTTGCTTCAGACAACTTTTATCAATATGCAGTACAAAATGGAATCCTTTCCCACAGGTATTACTTCCTATAAAAATTTTATCGTGGTCATGAGTATGTGAGGATTCTATATGTACATATTCAGTAGTATGATTCAAACATATGTTAGGGGCTCCTCACTAATTCCTTGCATCTTTTGAGGTCTCTTATAGCTCTGTTTGCCCTGATATTTTCCCCTCTGCAATAACTTTCCTCTAAGAGTAGCTGTCATGGTGTACATGCCTGCTTGGTCAAAGATAGAGTATGTCACTGCTGTCTCAGTACCACTCTGAACATCACTCCTTGACTTCTCTATGAGTGGAATTTATAACTGAATTTGAAATGTGAGTCTTAGACTAACTGCATCTTACACTCATTTTAATCATAACTGTGATTGAAGTGCACAAAATTGATATGACAAAGAGGCTAGTCCAACCCTGAATCCACTGAATTTAGTGGTAAACCTCTTTTACTTTCTATGGGATTAAAGTTGGTCCAAAAGCTTACATATCAGCTCAGGAACTGTGTCAGTAACTTTGGACATTGGCAGTTAAGTAGAGAATGGTTATGTGTACAACTCCAGACCTACAGATCTGAATCTAGATTCAGAAATCCAGGGCTAATACAGCCAAGCTTTACACTTTTGTCTGTACAGAGCAGTTCTCCCACCATATAAAACAATGCCTGGGACAGAGGCTGCAGCTGTACTTCCCCACTTTCTGTGCTGTCAGTGTAAGAGGTGTTTATGGAAAAACACATTTTTTCTCTGCCTTTCTCAGTGTTCACATTGCAAAGTTCAGATTTAAAGGGTGATATCTATAGGGGTTTTTTAATATTGAAGGATATTAAATAATTAATTTGCAATGGCAAAAAAGTTTATATATTTTATTTTTATCATTTGTGCACTATGTTTACAAAGTTTTGTTAAAGTTGTTTATCACATTTTCTGAAATGTATGGCTAATAATAGTTCAAAAAACTCAGCCATGAAGCAGTTTTTTTCACTGCTGGGAAATGAATCTGATTTTACAGCCTTCCCAGGAAGACCTACTCCCTCAAATCAGTAGAGTTTGGCAAAGTCTGCTTTTTGTGTACTTACACATCACTTTCACATAGAGACAGATGGCAAATATTTTTAAAGAGAGAGAAATCTATGCTGCAGTTTTTCACTACACTTCATATTAACTAGAAGATTATCTGGTTGACACTTACAGTGGCTGACCCAAGTACATCTGAGGCTGGAAAGTCATTGTATGGACATTGTCATTGTTGGGTGAAGCCATGATGAAGCTGTTGAATAATCAACACAGAATACAGTATAAATTTTAAAAAGCAGCCCTAAAGTAATGTGTGTGATGAAATTAGGCACAAACTTGACTATATATTTCTCTTAACTCTCCTTATGAATTTAAATTTTAGTATTTTATCTTTAGATGTTTAGATGTTTTGGGGACTGGCAAATTTTCTTATTTCAGGTTACAAGTATGTTTATGCCTTTTTAAGTCTGGCCATAAATACAATCTGTGTTAACCTAATCCTCTGTGTTTAGTTCCTATAATAAACACAATCTTCTTACAATAAAGCCTTCTGTCTTAAATCTACTCATCTTCTTTCTGAAGGCCTATAAACATAAATCTTTGTGTTCTAGAATTGTTTTATAGAGATCCATCAAAAGTGCATAACATTTAAACTAGACTACAAGTAAGTCTGGCTGTATCTGCTGAGTAAATCATATTTGCAGGCAATTATTTTATCTTAAAGCCAAATTTATGAGAGTGACAACCCACTGAAAGTGTAACTGAGGAAACAGTGTTACATGACACGTTTCCAGGTGACTACATTCATCTTTCAGGAATGAACTTTCAAAAGTTGTTTTGCAGAACAGTCTATTCATAAAATCTGCTTTTTGCTTTGGTTTTTTTTTTGGTTTGAGGAATGTATCTGATATTATTGTCCAATATACTTTTTTCCTTGACATTTTTGATTGTGGAACAAAGACTAGAGATAAATGGTCTGTAGAAATCGCATGCATAGATGAAGGTATATAATTAAAAACACTTAGACTGAAAGTAGCCAAAGGTACATATGTCTACATATGTAAGATACATATGATAGTGGAAAAAGAGTAATGGTGTCATTGTCTGTGCCAGATGAAGTAGTACCAACTAATCCCACCTGGTCATGAAGTCAGGCTGGGGAGAGAAGAAAAGGTTGGTCTCTGCTTGCTGCACAATATCTGTGTGGCAGTAGGCAGTGGTCTGGCTGACAACAATCTCCATTGCTCCAGAAGTGCTTCAACCAGAAGCAAAAGAAAAGAGAAAGAAATGGTGCTACAGTGTTTATGTCTCTGCATATGTTTTCGGTGCTAATTTTTCTGTGCAGGATAAAGAACAAGCTCTCATGTGCTTGCTGCAATTTCTGTGAATGAGGTATGGATGTAAAAGTTTTTTCTCTCTCTCCTGCTTGGCTAGCAATGCTACTGCTGCAAAGGAGTTCTGTGAGGAGCATGAATGCCCTGCCAGATGGAAAGATGCAAATGAGGAGAACTGCTGTGTCTACCATGCCAACATTCATTCTTGTCCTTTGGCCTTCATGGTTAGTGTGGTGGTGCAGCATCATGTGCCCTGTTCTTGCTACTTGATGAGATATCATTGTAATAACCAGGTTCAAGTTCATGAAGTCTCTCTGTGATTACATTAGACAAAATCTACAGTTCATGAAGACACCTGTGGCAATGTCTGTCAGCTTCAGAATTTTTTTGCACTGGATGCTAAGGCTGAAAAGCAAATGGCTGGATCTTTGGACAAGGCAGTATGCAGAATCTCTCATTATGTTTGCAGGGCCAGTTTCATCTCTCTGAGATTACCTCACTCGGATTGCTGTGCAGTCCATAGAGAAAGAAACACAGATCATTGCATTCTAAGACAAGCAGGGCAAATTGTCTGTTGGAAATATTCCTGTCTCTCCAGCTTGTAGAGGGACCATGAATGCTTTGCTTGGATTACTGGAGTTGAGGGGGATGAGTATCACTGGCTATGACTTGTACAACTGAAGCCTGTATACACATGTGCTGAGATTGAATGATTTTTCTCCATTATATCAGAGCAAAAAAAGGGGTCCAAATACAGTATTAACAAAATTTGTTCATGAAGTATAAGCAAGATCCATTCTTAGCCTGTCTGCTTGGACTGTCCCTCTGAAAGAATACTTAAAGTTCTGATTCTAAAAATACAGATGCATTTTTTTTAATTTATGAGGTAAGTCTTATCTTTAATACTAACTTTCATAGAGTTGCCTAATTTTTCTAGTTGATCTCCCTTCTGGAAATGCAACACGTTCTTTGCAATCAAAGATGGTGTTATAGAAAGCCTAGTCTACCCATCCTGCAGCTGTTTCCTGTATGCTTCTCTGTGAAGGCCTAATGACCCCATAAGAGCTCTAGTTTGCTTCTTGGCAGTCCCTTCTTAAGAATGCTTTTATTAGTGACTACCTGAGAGCCTTAGCTGATACCAGCACGGGTTTAAAAGAGGAATCCTTGCTGGAACTGTCACATCAATACTCCAGTCTAGAACCATAGTAAAGAACTTCAACATCCCCCTACCGTCATGGCCTCTCCATTATTTCTTACTTTCACAATTAGTTCTGCTGGGAATTACAATGTGGAAATGACAAAAGCATGTTAGCCAACATGCATCATCTGGCTTCTTAATAATACTATAAATGCTTCAGCTCAGCAGGTTGACTGAAAATAGCCAGGCCATGAGTATCACTGTATAAGATTGAACATACACTTCAAAGCAGGTTTTTCCCATTGTTTGAGAGAAGATTTTCGGTTTTGTTGTTTTCGTTTTTTTTTTTTTTCAGTATCACATTATATTTTGGTTAACATGTACTCCATTTCTTTTGATTTGGTCTATTTCTTACAATCCTTCAAAACAAGTGCCTGAAGAAATACCTTGAATTAGAAGACAGGCTTAGTCCTTTCAAAAAACCAAAAAACTACAAGATCCTCAGGCAGCCAAAATAATCCTCTATGGCTACAGTTGTAGGAGTTTTACATATTAATAGGTTTACTGAGAAATGTTGTGCAAACAGGCAAGAAGAGGTGCCTCCCTTCCTCATTAAAGAGAAGGGAAAAAAAAATCCCTGCTGTATCAAAAGTGAAACTTCAATAAAACCCCTTGATAAAAATATTGGAAGTGAGATGATTGTGGTTCTAATTCAGCAAATCCTGAAAAAGGGAATTAGCTTCACAGAGTTACTCATTCTATGAGTACAATGCTAAGACTCAAGTATTTTAAGAAATAACAATATTTGTGAGATTTCAATATTATAGGAACAATTCCTTCTCTCTTATTTTATCTTTTATTTTGTCACAGCACAGTGTTGGTTGTGGTCTTGCATATTAATAGATTTAGTTATAAAACATCACTTAATTTGATGTTAGAGAATATAAGTAATTTTGAGAAGGTGAAAAAAGAAGAATTAGGACTTCCCTAGTGTCATGATTTACTGACATAAGCAATATGTCTACTACAGGGTAAAGGAGGAATTTGTGGCCCATGGATTCCAGATGATGGTCAGATATTTACTCATACTTTGTCCACTGCTGGAAAAATTAGCCAAAGAAACTGGACTGCCAAGGTAAAGTATATTTATTGCATATAGGATTTTACCTGGTTTCTCTTTTCACAGCTTACTTGCTAGTAATTTAATGCAGTTCATGTGTGTGTTCCCCAACCCATTTATTTGCATGTTATTTGTATAAGTGATGCATATAGCCGAGTAATATCAATTCCCAACTGACTTGACTTGAAAGTAACAGCTTTACACCTTAGGTAGTTAGGGGAAGTAATGGGAATGGGAGGAAAATGAATACATAATCTGTCCATTGCAGGCCCACACCAACAATACATTGTGCTACTGACTGAACTGTGATGCAGGTTCTTATAATCATTAGGAGAGTTTTACCTGGCAAAATTAATAGGGAAGAAAACATGGCAGAATACACAGGGCTCATAGCCCTGTTTGGTAAGAAGAATACACACCAAGAGGGGAATCAGCCCAGCCTTTCTCACAAGTTGTCTCTCCTGCTTCTGTTGGCCACTACAGTGAAGGACATCTGCCCTTCCTGATTCTGAAAAAAATGCACAAATTCTTTTAAAGGGCATCACAATCAGCAGTTCTTATTGTAAAGCCTGCTGTATGCAAGTGAAGCTTTGATGCTTCTACTTTGTTCACTTGCTTGGCAGGTTGTTCTAGTTCACGTGGGTGTGACTTCTCTCATCGCACACATCAGAGTTGGGAGAATGCAAGCTGCTCTGGAAGCAAAAACCACAGTCCTTCCTGCCGTAGGTATGATATAAAATGAAAATGTGAGGGAACAGCTTATTGACTGCAAATCTCAATGCTTTTATTGTTCATGCATCATTACCAAGGGCAAAAGGATCTGCTACCCCTACGTAACATTGAAAACACACAAACGTCTTCCTAAAATTCTTCACATTATACTGAACATCTGAAAAAGTGTTTGAGCTTCTAACATGTATTAATCTAGAACAGCAGAAAGCCACTCTTGTTAAATAAGTGAAGTCAAATACTATGACCAATGGCTTCAGGTGCTACAAGGCTTGTCTGCAGTTCATAGGGATGTGAGAATATTCTTCTAGCTAGTGTTCTGAGGATCTGGACACTCTTCATCTGAAGGGGAGCAGACAAGCCTTAAGCATATTGAAAAGGTAGAAATCCATATTGGTTCTCTTATGTTAAAAAAAATTGCTCCCAAAGGCATCAGTCTTTCATTCGCTTCAATACACCTATATGGAGGGAAGCAGAAATAACTGTAACAATTCTCTTAGCAATGTAAAATTTAAAAAGTGGACTCATTTTAATAAATTAAACACACAAGCTGAATAAAAATATTGACTAAAATAGGAATGTCGTCACCCTACTCTTGTTAGCTGCTCTTCTGGAAATTTGAGAATATATTTCACTATTATGGAAAAAAAAGTCAAAAAGGACAGAAGTAATCCAGTGTGGTTGGAGGTATGTGGCTGTAAAATTTTCTCTTCATTTCAAGACAACAGCAGCTGAGTTTTCCAGGAAACTTGCAATATATCAGAAAAGAAATTTTAAAAATGCAGCCCTACCCCAAGAAAGAAAGTTACTTCTGTTATTATCCTGGTATTGTACTGAAATTAATGAGGCTGAGACAGAATTATTACTGAGCAATGGATTTTCTTTTTTTTTTTTTTTTTGTGTTTTTTTTTTTTTAAAAAAAAAAAGCATTACATAGTGACAAAGTAATACCTTCAGTTCATCTAACAAGGCTGAAGTACAGCATGATATTAGTTTAGTCATAGAGGTAAAATTGAAAGACCGTTCAGAACATGGGGGAAGGAGTTAAAGAGTTTTGTCCTTTAGGGCTTATGTTTTAAATCACATCTGATGCTGCTGATAATTTATATAAAATCTTGGAGGAAAAGAAATCTGTGAAGTATGGATTGCAAAATTTCCTTCTGCAGTCTCCAGTGTCTTCTCTGGCTGAGAAAGGGTCACTGGCTTCCGGGGATCACAAGGGGCAGATTAAGTACAAAGAATGCCTTGAAGAACTTTGAGTTTCAGAAAAAAACCCTATAAACAATTAAAAACACAGTAGTATATGACTAAGTGTTTTATACACAAAACATCTCAAAGTCTTTAATGTAATTAACATTTGATCTGATCAAAGAGATCCTATATCACTTCAGAAATTCATATTGCTCTTTCAGGTGCTGGGGTGGTATTCTGAATTCTTCAAAATTTTTTCTTTCTGGCATTCTGAAGTTTTCCAGCTCGAGAACCATGTGTTTAGATCTGGATACAACCTCATGAATGGATCAAGCTTCCTTAATATATTCTGACATGTGTTTCCTTTTCTAATCAGTCTGTGGAAATGGCTTTTGTGAGGAAGAGGAAGGCTGCTCCATCTGCCCAGCAGATTGTGGGGATTGCCCACTTTCTGCT
Organism: Syndactyla subalaris; assembly: GCA_035584875.1. Lineage (NCBI taxonomy): Eukaryota > Metazoa > Chordata > Aves > Passeriformes > Furnariidae > Syndactyla > Syndactyla subalaris. Next base: position 22,962,245 of record JAWMRD010000085.1, read on the forward strand.
GATGCTAGGATAGCAATTGCCTTACCAATATGCGTAGTCTGCACTGGCTTCATTTTGACAGTTATGGTAAGTACCCTTTCTCTCCTCTTCTGTTTCCTTTTACTTCCATGATTTTAATAGATAGAGTGGAGCTCTCTGGCAGTAGAGGGATAGATCTTCTGCATCCAGAATCTATGTGCTGTGGAAGAAAGCAGAAAGAAGGGAAACAGATTTAAAGGCTTCTTTATAAGGGAAGTTTCATTGTCCTAGGAATTTTCATCCTGTAGGAGAGAATACTGGAGAGGAATGTAACAGGGGAATAGATATATGATTGTAAATGAAGGAGAGGTATTTCCAAAGGGAAGTAGGGGATACCAGAAAAGCAAAAGTACTCTTCACTCACAATAAAGCTCTGTTGTGAAATTAACTGCTTAAAAAACCCTATGGAGGCTAGAATTGTAAAATAATTAAAAAACAACTTCAGTAGATTCATTAGGGAACTAGCTCCACCAGAGGCCATTAAATCTCAGAGTTCAAATACAACTTAAAATGAAAAACATTCAACTTGAGATATTCTCAAAAGAAATGATGGGAACAGCATCCTTTTTTTTTTCTGTTTTGGTTGTCTGGGTTTTTTTAATGGGCTCATTTCCTTAGTGTAACTGACCCAGCCTGGTTTAGTTCAAAGTGATTAATTTTGCATAATAGTTATCAATTGTTATAACCGACATGAAGTAAAAAACAAAAGGGAATGAGGAGAGGAGAGTCTGAATACTGGAGAAGTAGTTTGGGTGTGTTTGAATAAAATAGTCTGTATAAAGAGCAGAGAGCATTCTATTATGGCTTATTACTTTGCAGTGCTTCTGGAAAAGATAATCTACATCCCTTATGTGTCTGCATTTTAAAAAAAAAATATACATCTATGAATTTCATAACACAGGTTTAGCAGGTGAATATGGCAGTCGTAGAATCATAATATTGATTATGTACCTAACAGATAATTTATTTGGGGCTTGGCCTGTTCCTGTAAAATTATAGGCTACTCTTCCTCAGGGATTTCTTCTCTTTCCATTTTGTACTGCAGTTGCAGTGAGCACCTGAGGTAGGCAACTGCACTGAGGGGGAATGAGCAGGAAAAGGCTGATTGTCTACAAATTGAGGTACTAAGGGAGGCCTGAATCACAAATACACTTTTTTTTTCCTATACATACTCATGCTAACTTCTTCAATAGCAACATCTTTTTTTTAGAAGAAAATTTTATTTGTTTTATTGTAGCACGATAAGAAAGATTTTTTTATCCTATTCAGTAACTGATATAATGTAAAAAGAACCATCTGGGAAACCAATGTCTTCTTTAATCACTCCAGTAGAGTAAAGGACTTGTTTGATATCAGTGTCTATAGCCTGGTAGTCACTTCTTGCTAATATATCTATAGTCATACCTTTGCAAGATAAAAGTAGGTTTCTTTCCTCAAAAATCTTTTGAAATAAATGAGGTGACTTAATTTTGGTTCAATGAACTCTGTATTTGTCACAAAGTTCTACTGATATATGTCATTGCAATGTCCAGAACATATTCCTTGTGTATTATCTTGGCTTTTTTTACTTGATTCAAAGAAAATATACATCATTGCTAACATAATTTCATACTCTAGAAAATGCTATAATGATGGTAAAATGCTGCTTTGGTTTGACATTTTGGCATTGATTTCAGCCACAAAAACTGTATCATTTAATCTGCTGTTGATTTGAAAGCATGTGTTTATACTTTGTATGTTACTTTTTCATGTCAGCTCTACAGAAAATCAGCTGTTAGATCAATGCTTTCTTCACAAAGTAGCCCAAGAGTCCCTGCCTAATATTTCTTATGCTAGAGTATTTGACATAATATGGCATAATTTGTAGATTGTGGGCTAATACCTATTACAGAATATGAGATACACTGCTCTTTATCTTGCGGCTGGAATGGAGTGTGTTTTTTGTCATGTACTTACATAGCATAGGGCACGTCCATGACTTGAGATGATGTGAACCACTCATCCGATGTCCAGGCTGAGATGTAAATGCATAAATATTGTCAATAATGGAGACTTTATGTAGTTTTGCAAAATATGGCATGTAATTTTAGAATATAGACTATACAGTTTTAAATGTATTTATGCTGTTTTCTTCTAAGTCTCTTATTAATACATTTGGTTCTAATGTTACTCATAAGATGTATGTTGAATTTTTAAATATTAGATTTGTTGTGGATATTTATAAATTTTCATGTTTGATAAAAATAATCTGTGGTTTAATTTCTTCAAAGACACTAGGGCTACATTAGGAATGAATTTGATTTCTTCTTGTAGTGGTTTCAATATCAGAAACAAAAGATGCTTTGGGATGAAAGCTGGATTATAGACTTTGCCTGTATCAAACAAGGTTAGTAACTTGCCATTTTGATACTGTAATCACTTTTCGTAATAATTTTGAGAAATAATCTCAATTATAAGTACATCTTTACATTTTAAGGGTCTTATGAAAAGTGAACCAATTTGTGAAAGGCTTATCCAATGTTTCATCCCTGTAATCTCTGTGAACTGATCACTGATATTTTTGTTTATTGAACCTTTAGATGTCAAAGTTATTTTAAATAGTTTCCTTCTTTTTATTTACATTGATTTGTCAAATGAAAAAGGCAAACCTACCCAAGACAAACAGATAAACTCTGGACTTGCACAAAATAAATTACAGTTGCTTGAGTGGATGTATCATTCTGTATAATTGGTCTCACTAATTTGCCCCAGAATTGCACAAATATATTGAGAGATATAACATGACCTTATTGTCTCTCAGTGTATGCTATCTGTGACAGACTTCCTGCAAAAAGTATTTAATTGTGACCAGATATTTTTCTTCCTATTTTATCTTCTGAATATAAGCTATGATTTAATTGCTTCTAATTAAACAAATTAAGAATAAATTCAGATATTATTATGTGCTTTAGCATGCTACTGTTAAAATAGTTATAGATTATTTACTTTGCTGTTCTGTGATTTAGCATTCAGAAGGAAAACAATACCTAGACCCTCAGAAAGGGTAAATCTGCGAAAATCTGCTGAAGTCAATTGCTCTGTGCTGATGCACTCTCTCACTGTGTGTGCCTGTGAGGAATTGCTAGGCACATGTCTCCTTTATCTGTGTTATGTTACTGTGTTGCTAGTGTCAAGATGTTCTTGTGATAATATATAGTAGATACTTTCAGCCTTACACTTGAACATTAATTTCTGTAAAGCTTTGATATGATATCCTTGTTGCTGCAAATAATAGATTTTGGCTCAGAAATTAATTTGATTACATAAACCAATATGAATTTCAATTCAGATTTGTGAAAACAGAAATGGAGAAAAGCGTCTTTCAATATAGTGAAAGTAAAAAGAGCAAATTTTCAGCTGATAGTGAATTAGAAAATGTCATAAACATCAGATGTGAGGAGAAACATTAGAAAGAGGCTGAGTGATATTAGAAGCATGATCAAAAAATAACACATTAAAAATTAATTTGAAAAATCCAAGAAGAAAGGCAAGTTTTCTTGGAGAGAAGCCTGCAAAGCAACAATACTGTTTAAGACCAAGGAGTGATAATTAACTTAATGAGGACTGATAACATTATGAGATTTTGTAACAGACAGAATGTCTTCTCTGGATAGAGCTGTTCAGAGCTACCCATTCTAGCCTGAAATGCACAGTTATCTAAGTGTAAACACATCATCAGTGCTCTACTCAGTGTATGCAGCCTGTACTGGGAAAAATTAGCCATGATAACTTCTTTTTTTTTGTGGTGTTTTCCATCATATACAGAGATATAGATGTATACTTTTATACATACACTCTTATTCTCAGAGCTGTCTTGGGGGTCTCTAATATATTTCTGTGTGGAATTCTGTAGAAAGGCTTAAAATGCCAATGGAATTTTGAACTGCATATGGATAATAACATAGCAGTTCTGATTCAAGCAGAGATGCTGAACTTTCTCAGCAACACTTTATTGGATACTTCTAACAGGGAGGGTTGAGAGGTCTCAGCCATTCTGAGACTAATTGGCTAAATCTGGATTTTAATTGGAGACAGTGGCATGGTATGTAATTAATCGAATTTGTTTTGAAGTCCCTTTTGTTGCCTTGAGCTGGTCGACAAAGATTAAAAAACATACATTGAGATCACTTTGGTTTTTTTTGTCTTACTGCATTGTTGATCTTCTCTGACTTTCCTCTGGTGTCAGAATCACTTCCCACATTTCTGTACTTCACAGTCTTCTAGGAGCTCCAAATAGACTTGTTAAAGTATAACACAGGGCTTGCTTTCCTTCCCTGGGTTCTGTCCTCAGCATCTATATAACGGCAAGGGCTAATCATCTCAGGAGCAGAGAAATAAAAATTGAATCAGATGCTCAGGATTAGTGAGAAAGATCTCTGGCAATGAATCACATTTGGAACTTTTTTACTTTTTGTGCAGCAATCACATTCCAAGCAAAGGTTTTCTGTCTTGTTAGCAAGAGCAGCTGAGGTGTAAAGATTTGGAGAATTCCCTATACTTCTTTGCCTCTGGAGTCTCCACCTGTGCATTAACAGACATCTTCAACTGTTTTTTCTCATCACATGCCCCATTTAGATTGCATCATACAGACAGCAACAGGAAGTATGATGAGTGTCCCCCCTGCACCCAGTGACTCCAATGTCAGCTGTATCAGTGCTCTGAGCTCCTGCATAGCAGCTGCCAACATGCCCAGGAAACAATACTTCACCCAGACTGGGAGATAGTAAGTCAATGTATTACTCATTTACTGCAGTGTCTACTATATTATGGTTTCACCTTGATTTCTGCTTCTTGCCACTTTACTGTTGATAGGCAATAAAAAAGTTAGACTTTATCTTGTTAGGCCAAATCCAGTAAGTTAAGGTCATCATTTGACTTCTGTACCATATATTGGCTGTGGTGTATTTTATTTGCCAAGCTTCCAGTTTGGCTTTTATTTCTCCTTTTCTCTTAGGGACTTCGTTCTGATAATGAATAGTCCTTAGTGTTCAAATTTATTTGAAACAAAGGCTTTTGTGCAGCCCTTTTTCTAAAATGCAGGCAGAGTACAACTAGGTTCTTTGCACTAAGGAATGGCATTCATTACAGCAGCACATTAGAAATCTTGTCCTTAAGCTAGCTGATGGGACTGAAGGTTCAGAGCATTTCACCTCTGGATCAAATTATAAAGATGAACATCATATAACTATGTGGACAGATGGTATAGCCATATCCTGCTGTCCAGAAAGCAAATTTTCCCATAAAAATAATATAAATAAGGGATAGGAGTGGAACATGTTCAAAGATGGAAGTAATACCTACCATTGGAATACACAGGGCAAGATCTATGCTTTGCAGTATGAAGAAACTTACTTAGGATCATTGGCTGGGGGATCAGCTGCCTTTTCAGCATAGATTGTTGAAAATCACATCCACTTCATTAATGTAACACTATGTCCAGCAGTTCTCTTTTACAGAAGGCATTTTTGCTGCTTTTTTCTGAATGGTGACATTTTCATCATCATCATCTTTCTTAGATGACTCACAGTCAAAAACATTCATCAAGGGCAAGAATGGAGCATTCTATTTCATTAGCAAAGCATCTACAACAGCTACATAACAGACCCTATACTTTGTATTTATATAGTGGGTATCACTTAAATTCCTGCTGGTATCTCCACCAGATTCCTTTACTCTAAAAGGGAAAATTGCTTTGCTGTCTATCAAACTCAGCTGCTTCATTGTGGAGAATACTAAACCCAATGAGAACAGAAGTATGTTAAATGTCAGTGAGGGATCTATGGAACAATAGCCAGAAGTAATGGACAGAAGGGATGTGGCTATATGTGTTTCTCCACCTCTGACATTTCCTTTGTTGCTACTCCATCACTGAACTCTCAACTGACCCTTACACCTTCCAAATGTTTCCCACAGATCAAGATTGCTTGAATAAAATAACTAATGTTTTGTTTATCAGTAGAAACAGGGCTCTGACACCTGTCTTAGATTCAGATTTGCAACCACATACGGACATGCTTAAATTCTCTGCCTCATCTCTAGTTATATGAAGCTGTTCCACTTTAGAAAATATATCTAGTCCATTTTTGTAGTATTGCTGGCTTAGGAAGTAGGGCTAAAACTCTGTGAACAGCATTTCCTTCTGTTTCAGTGATGGTAGAACAGTGGCCGTAAAGAAAATAATGAAGAAGGCATTCACACTGTCTAAATCCATACGTAAAGAAGTAAAGCAAGTGAGGTAAGAAGTGAAATCTGAAAAGGGTATGTTGTTCCATTTTTACACTGGTTCTCTAAGGTTTAAAATTTTTTCAAACGTGACTGTAAGTTCATATTTCTCTTTCTTTCAAACTTTGGTTTAAAATGAAATCAAAATCTCCTTATGCCTGTCTTACTTTTTTCTCTATATTGTGAGACAAGGCACTTGGTTTCCAGCTACTGTATGAAACGCAGGAGGGAAATTCATGAAAATTGCTGTTGTGCTGTGATTTCTGTTGATTTTCACAGAGAACTTGACCATCCCAATCTCTGCAAATTCATTGGAGGTTGTATAGAAGTTCCAAATGTTGCTATTGTTACCGAGTACTGTCCCAAAGGCAGCCTGAGTGATGTGCTCTTCAATGAAGACATTCCTTTGAACTGGGGCTTCAGGTAGAAAAAAGTTTTGAAAAGCTAAATGACACACACTGTGCTATATGCTGTTTAGGGAAAGATGTTAATTTTAGATAAAGCCCTTGGAGAGACAGGCCTGTACTATGATATGGAGAGAATGAAGACGAAAGAAAACAAGCAAATTCAAATATCCAGTTCAACTTGTCTTCTGGTTTTCTTTATAAATCACGTGTTTAGTACTGGTCACTCTAAGCCAATGACTTTTCAACTCTCTCCCTAGTTATGCTGCAAAACTACTTTAAAGCCTTTTTTCCCATGTACCTTAATTTTGATCCCAAGAATCTTGGGCATCCCTTTTTAACTAAAAATCATGGGATCTTTGTTTATGAAGACATATTGGTTAACTGGTTATCATACATACAAATGCTTTATTATACCTACCCATACAGAAAACAAGGTTATATTGTCAATGAAACTTCCACAATGATCTTGCACTCCCTTTCTGCTTTGGCCTTATATTTGCCTTCAGCAAAGAAAAAGATTTTCAGGAAGGAAACCTTCCAAATAAAGCGAGGAGGTTAATAAAATTGTTTCTCTTGCAAACATTTGAAAGCACTCCCAAGGATACAAAAGTAGTGGCAATTGCTAGAACAATCTCAGTGGTATTAATAGAGGCTAAAGGCCTACAGGCTGAGACAAAAGAGTGGGAGCTAAGGGCTTTCAGCCACTCACCTGAAGTGTTTTGGAAAACTGAGCACAGGAACACAAATGGAAAGCTATAAGGAGGGTTTCTGTAAACTTCAGCAGGTTTTGGAGCCACTCTTGACTGAAAATTTAGTGGAAATACTAGCTTACTGATTTTTGTCTTTCAGGTTTTCTTTTGCTACTGATATTGCACAAGGAATGGCCTATCTTCACCACCACAAAATGTATCATGGGCGGTTGAAGTCTAATAACTGTGTGATAGATGACCGATGGGTTTGTAAAATTGCAGGTAAAGAGAAGATAAGCAAAAAATATTCAGAACTGCCTGTTAATCCACTAACATGTATAGATTTCACATTAAACACTCCTCCTGAGTGCCTTCATGCTGAGATTTTATGTGGAATTCCTGACTGTACCTGACTGAAGTAGAAGTGGCCTGTGCTGAAGCAAGTTTCCTCTTGCATTATGAAGTAAAATCAATTAATATGTGTCACTGATGAACATATCAGACCCCACAAATGATAGAGTTTGTCAACATCAGTCTGAGCAGAAACTCTGCCTGATTCTCAGTTTTGTTACAGAGAGAAAACCTGAGCCATGGACAATGCTGTAAAGACCTGCAGTAATGCTCACTGATTGATAAACACAATGTAGTTTCATGGAGAAAAACAGACTCAACTCAGAGCTTTTCAGTCCTGTACACAAAACTGAATTGTGTTCTCCTAGAGATGGAGCTACAGGTCTGGTCTACTCCTGGTACAGAAAGACAACTGGTGGGAACAGGAATGCCACTGGAGAGTCTAGCTGAGCTTTCAGCTATCAAGGGGAACTAAGACAATGATCTCCCCTTCTACTTCCTTTCCAAGGAAGTTATCACACTCTCTAACCCATAACCATCCTAAAAGCAGCAACAACAGATTTGGTTTTTAGTGGAACATCCTATGACTAGGGCTCCTGCACAGGGCCAGGCCTAATTCGCTAACTCGTTCCAGATGCTGCTGCCTTCAGAACTGCCTACTCCACTTACGGCCTGTTCTGGAGACAAACATAAAAAATAGACATAGTTGGCTAACATCAACTGCATCACCTTAGCACAGCTCCTCTCAGTTAAATAGGATCTCTGTGAAATCATTCAGAAATTATATACTAGCACTGCAGCAATTTCAAATTTTCAAGGCTTATCTGGATGGGATAATGTCAAACCAATCTCACAAATAAAGAACATGGGAACAGGAGCTATTTGAAAAATTACCTGCAACATGAACTAATCTCTAAGACCATCTTATTTAGAGGTCACTCCACATGAAACAAGACATCTGCATCCCACCTTCCCATACACTCAGCAGAGTGCTGTTTACGTAAGAAGAAGAACTGAAGTCAGTTGTTTTTTTTCCTCCTCCCTGATTCTGAGTCATATGCTGAGAATCCCTTCTATATTAGGCTAGAAGTATAGATGGAAAGATGTTTCACATCCATGCTGCCTTTGTTCTGATGCTAGTGGTGTGCAAGTAACACCCACCATCTGATATTCCATCATTAGTATGTCTAACTAGTAATTACTTTACCAACCTGCCACCAGAGATAAGGATCAAGGGACAAAGTAGAACAAAAGCCTGCATTTACATGCTAACTCTTGCACTGAAGTGAGACTATTATCTGAATATAATTTGATGAAATCATAAAATAATTCTGATTGAAACAGGTTATGTAGTTCAATTCTCTGCTGTTATGTAGTCTTGCCCATATATTTGGTTTCCATTTGCTATATTTGTAATTGTTTAGAGAGGCAAGACCACCAAAACCACACTATTTCTAGACTAAGATGTGCATTTAAAATAGGGAAAATTAAATCCTTTAGAGTAGTTGTGTTACTGTCTACTTTTGCATGTTTCAGAGAAGTACCCGCTGAATATTTTGTTTCCTGTTTTCTTTCATGTTAGATTATGGTTTGCAGTCATACAGAAAAGAAGATTCTCCTGAGGGATCAAGTTCATACCAGCAGCGTTTGATACAGATTTACAAAGCTCCTGAAATACATTCCCTGTCAGAGTTTGAACCCAATTCTACGTCAGATGTTTACAGGTAGTTGAGTTTTCCTGGTCTTGCACTTAGTAATCTCGAGAATATTTTAATGACAGTTAGGCTCAGTATAATTCTGTTGTCACTCCAAGTATATGTTTGATTATAGTTTTAAAAGGATTGGTCTTGGAATGCTGAATAGCATAGATATCACAGGACTTTCAAGGTAGATAGCCAAATACTGAATTCACTGACATTATATAAATGCAGAATTCACCTAATGATTTGTAAGGAGCCACTCTAGACTGGTAGATAAAAAGGCATAAAGATCTCCCACTCTCCTTTTTTCTGTTGCTGTTTCTTATGAAAAAGTAGATTATTTTATATAATGGCAATACTTCAAAAGTTAATAGCACCAATGTTCCAAGATGTCCCGTAATCCCATAATTAATGTCAATACATTGTTTTGCTGCATATACACAGTGACATTCTTTGTTTTACAGGGGAAAAATAAAAGTAGGAAAAAGAAATGGATGCACTACTGAATAGCTCCATCCCTTTCCTTTTGAAAGCCTTTATAGAAAAGATCACTATCCAATGGCTTAATTGGCTAGCAGGTTTAGTCCTGCCAGTGGTAGGACTAAATTTCAATTTTCAATTTTTCAAATTCTGTCAAATTACCTAAGCAAGAATTTGAAATCTCAGTAGTATTTGTGTCTATAGGCTTAAACGTGCCCTGAGAATTTGCTTCAAAATAGCTCAGCTGAGGCAGTTTGCAATTGTGTTGGTATTTCTGGCTACTGTGATTTGTCCTGTGTCAGTGTGTACTTTTTCCATATGGAGTGGTATTAGAAAGTACTGTGCTCCAACTAAACAATAATTTTAGGATTGTCTTATACATTGTAGTTTATCATTGCTGTGCAGCCTAAAGGCATCTCAGAAAATGTTTCCTTGTCTTGTCTGTTCTCACTTTGCTCCTGTTTGGGATAAATAGTTACTTGACTTTGCAGGCAACTTGGCCTCTTGAAGACATTTCTTGCCAAGGGCTACCCTTTAAATAGTCCTAAGCTCTGATTTACTCACATCATACATGACTAAAATGAACTTTTGGCAGATTTGTGAATGCTCCCCAAATCCATCTTGCTGTCAATCCACGTACCTACAAAATCCAGGTCTTCTTTTGTGATACTGCACTTACTCCTTTCTTGGTTAAAAAACAAAAAAAAAAAAAGTAAAGAAAAAAATAGTAAGAGATAAAATTAGAAAAGGGAGAAGATTAACACGCAGACAGGGAAGATAGAGATGTACCCTGTATGATTAAAAGGGCTATCTTCTTGTCTGGGCTATTCCTCAGAGTCTGCATTTTAACAAATTTTGTGTTTGATATTGTGAGCACTGGCTAAGGCTTCCTGAGACATGCATGTGTGCTCACGGACCAGGGAGCAGTGACCCAGTCCTGAAATCCTCAGTTTTTATCTGTGCAAAAATTCCATTAAGATTTCTGAAGGTAACGCCCAAATAAAAAATGAGTAGAAACTGCAGGAGTGAGACTTGTAATTTAGTGTGCTCTTACAGATGAATCACTTGGTTTTAAACTTCTCTAGGGAAAGTGTTGGTCAGATGGGAAAGCTAAAATGGAAATGAGAACAGGAGCATGAAAGCAGCTCCTGATTTGGGCTGAAGAAGCTGTTATCATTCACAGTTTCTCCTAGATTGGCTCCTCTTGATTTGTAATCATTATGTGAATCTCACTATCATCCACTGTGTTAGGACTTTATTGAGCTGTGCTGCTGAAGCTGAATTAAATCAATACTGCTTTATCAGAGTTATCATCACCTAATTATTTTCCTTGGAAATTTGTTCAGCTTTGCTGTCTAAACAGGCTGATATTCTGATATTCTACTACCAAATCATCCCCAAATTAAGAGAAAAATCTCAACAGATTAATTTCTACATTATTCAATCAGCATGGTTTATGTTCATTATTTTATTTGCCATTGGTAGTCCACAAGTGAACTGAAAGATAGATATACATATCCTGCTATGCAGCCAAAATATCTTACAGAACAAAGCAACCATTAGCAACACAACAGACTGTGAACCAATATTCTCCATAAATGTTACCAAGCAGAGATGCTTACAGGAAGTAAATTATTACACAGTTTCAATACATAAAGAGGCAAGAGCATCTTTATCAGACCTATTGGCTGGAGGAGGTGCTTGCTTCTGAGGGATCACTATTCTAAAAGATCTCTAGCGAGTTCAGTAAAGAGGATAAACACCCAGTTGTTACTGTCTTTCCTCATTCTTCATCCTTGATGAACATGTTTGACCTTGGTTCAACTAAGGAAGATAATGAGGAGGAAAATACAATTCAGAAGGAACAAGCAGACATGTCTAGTATAAAATATCTACTCTGGACACATGGTGTCATTGACTTTACGGAGATTTTCTAGACAATGAACTATGCTGAAAAGAAGCCTCGCCACCAAATGATGATCATAATGAACCTGCTCCTGCCCCTTGTCAAGAGCACAAATCAGTCCTCCGTGTTTGACTGGGAGGTATTACATAGGTATTACACACATATCTCTGCATGTATGCCCTCTGGATTCCATTAATTCTTCCAGAGAAAATTGCTTTGCATCAAACTCAAATCTCTGGGCCTGATAACTGTGAGAGAACAATACTATGAAACATTCAGTAGGAGATCTCTGAAAACACAAAGTAGTAACACCTAGCAGCACTGTTGCCATCCTTCCTTTTGGGATACTAGGCCTTCAGTCATACAACAGGAGAGAATAAGAAATCATGGAAAGAAGAAATCACTGACTCCATTCACTGTTATTTCATTAGAATCTTGCTTTGTTTTTATTCTGCAGTTATGCCATCATTTTACTAGAAATTGCCACAAGAAGTGACCCTATGCCAGTAAGTGAAGATGAACCATATGTGAAATTTACATAACAACTTTGATTCTGTTTCTTCTGAAAAAACTTTGAGTAACTGCACCTTTGAGTTATTTTTTGAGCATGCCTTTTTATTGTGATTTTCTGTGTGCTAGTTCAGTTCCCATGGAACATGCAATCAGGGTTTCTTCATACATCTACCTGTCTTCTCTTTCAGCCTTTAAGGAAGAGCATATGGTATAAATAATGTGGCTCCAAACCTGCCTTTTGATTAATTATGTGAGGCTTAATGGTGGCAGGGAGGATTGCAGGGGGAATATGTGTCCTAATGTGTGTCCTTCTGTTCTTCCTTCCTTTTCCTGCCATGCAAAAGCCCTTTTAGTGGAATCTTGAAGTGGTAAGAATATGCTAGAAAGGCAAATGAACTGCTCTCCATAAGGAAAATGTCTATTTTGCATGTGTCTTATGATCAGTGCTAAATGGCAAACACACAAAAAAATGCACCTTGAAATTGAAACCTGATGGTCTGGATATGTAATTGTGTTCTCTCTGAAATAATTCGCTTAACAAGAATTGTAACAATGAAGACCTGAAATTACCATTCTTCCATTTCTGACAGTTTGTGATAATAGACCAATGTAGGCCTTGTGGTTTCTTGAAAGTTTCCCAATTATCTTACCAGGTATTCGTTTTGAAAGTTGTTTATCTCATGTAAACACTTTCAGCCATGAAAAGCCTTTCAGTCAAAGTGACCCAGTTTAAGCTCAGTTATACCTTTTTTTCTTGTACTCTCATGTAAAAAATCAGACCTGTAAGTGACAGGAAAGATGTTATATAAGTAATGATCATTATAGTTATATTTTTTCAATGGCTGACATGAAAACCACACCACTAGTTTCAACATTGTTTAATCCCCTTTGCTCCAGAAAGGTGATGTATATTCAGCTGAATATTCTTGGTGCCCACCTTTGGCAGAACTAATTCCAGGAAAGGCTGAGAATTCTTGCCCATGTCCCACAGATTACATAGAGGTAAGTAAGATACCATATTTACTGAAGTGACTGTAAGATGTGTTGCTGAAGTTTTATGGCTGGATTAACTTTGATGAATGTAAATAAACCAGAAAACCAGAAGTATACCACAAATAAGGCATAATGAAATTATTTAATATGCCTAATAAAAAAAACTGTCATTGTGACAATGAAAGATTCAGTTGTCCTCTCAAATTGTCAGTGTAATAGATTATGATTTTAATATTCAATCATTGACTTTTGTGTATTTTCATTTTATTATGAAGTGTTGAATTCCATACATATTTTATGCCAGTAATATCTCTTCAGCTTACTGGCAGAGGGCTTTCAGATAATAAAGTTTTTGTCTCAGGCAAAGTATCAGCTTGGTTTGATTCTCATGTGACTGGTCTGTGTGTTTAGTAGCTTCCAAGTGCCTGATAAAGTACACGCCCTCCCAGTTTGCTTAAATCAGAACAGGATTATGGCATCCTTGTTTCAGTTTAAGTGCAATATAACTGACCCCTGCTTGTTTGCAGCAACCTAAATGCAACAAACTTCTCTTTAGCAGCACCAGGTTTTAGTTGTGAGTTAACATTCTTAAGCAGTAGTTTTTAATCTTTTGTGAATTTTGTGTACAGAGAAATCCTCTGAAAACTGTATATGAGTTCACCAGCATAATACTGTCATAAAACACAAGATCTTAAGCAGTGTTCAGCAGAAGGAACCTGTGTATCTAATTCATGATTTCCCACAGCAGCATTTTCATGAACTAAAATCCTTCATTCAGCAAAAACCTGTAGAATTCCAGAAACCTCAATATGGCTCCGACACTTTTCACCAGCTGCAGATAGAGCTTCTAATGACGAGTTTGCACCAAGAAAATAGTAGAATTCATTTAAAAACTGTCTATGCTTGGAATGATAAAAGACTTTGCTTTTCTCACTCTTTCCCATCTGCAGCTGATCAGAAGGTGCAGAAAAAGTAATCCATCCCAACGGCCTACATTTGAACAAGTCAAGAAAATGTTGTACAAGATGAATCCTAATAAAGTTAGCCCTGTTGACATGATGATGACTCTGGTAAATTAAGTTTTTAATCCAGTCCAAGTTAATCTGCTCACTTGCAACCATTTTCACCTCTAACATTCAGGACTGTTTTTTGATCTCATACCCCTTGTTTGGTGAGAAAACGCAGTTATTTTTTCACCTCTGGTGGGCTGATTGTAGCTGTAGTTCTGCTTGAGACACAGCTTTCCTTCTCATTCCATTTCTATACTTTTTTCTTAACCTTCTCAACTTCTTTGGGGCTGAACACTTTTCTTCAGTCAAATGTTGTTTGTTTTTTAATGCACTCACAGGATACTATATTCCCCTTTTCCCATGGCTTAGAAGTCTTACAGTACCGGAGACATAGAATCCCAGTATGCCACAAACAGCATGTGTACAGATGCATTTTGTGCAGAGTATCTCAAGCCCATCAGCAGAGAAAGGAGATTCCTGCCTCCACAGCCTGTTGCCCCACACAGAGGAAGGGTGTAAAAAAAGCTAAGCATAGAATAGCATAGCAAGATAGTTTAAAAATCAGCATTGTGAGTTTTGATAAAAGATTGAGACCTTTTGTTTTGGTAAAATTTTTATCCACAACTGCAGCTTGGTCTTTGCATCAGATTAAAGCCCCAACGTTTACATGAACTTTATGAAGCCTGAAATTGGCTTCTGTTGTCCTATACGTAAGCAACAATCTCAAATCTAGATTCATAAGTTTACCTAAGGAGACACATGATCTTTGTATTTTGTAAAAAAATTTAGGTGTCTTAGACACAGTTAAATCATATCCAACTACAAATCTCTTTCAGCAAAACTATTATTTGACACAATTCTCTATGTTATTTAGATGGAGAAATATAACAAACATCTGGAGATACTGGTTTCTGAGAGAACCCAAGATTTAATGCATGAAAAACAGAAGACTGATCGTCTGTTGTATAGTAAGCTATAAAGTGAAAATACTGGATATGTGTCTCAACAATAATTTTATTTCAGTTGTCTGATTACAAACAGAAAACCTTTGATAGATCTTTGTTTAATAGAAAGGAATAAAAATACTTGTTACTTGCAAAGCTGGAAGGATATTTAGCCACTTTCTATATTTCCCTCCTAGAAATCAGTACGTTCATCTGAGAGCTATGACCCCAGAATCCTTAGTGGTCTGACTTTGAATTTGCATGGCAGTCCTTCTGCATAGTTATAAATGTTGGGGAATTGCAGTTGGTTACTTTTGATTGCTGTGTATCTTCTGGAATTCTGCAAGGAAAAAGGCATAGAGGAAGAAGAATAACACATAGAAGAGAAAAAAAGAAAAGGATGTGAAAGTGCGAGACAGAAGAAATAAAGACAATTAAAAGAAAACAACAACCAAACAGAACAGAGAAGTGATATTAAACAGACCTATCACAGGTAGAAAGAACTACCAGAGCTGTCATAAAAGGAATTAGTAAAATCCCAAGTCACACTATTAGAATCTAACCTTACACTTCCTTGAAATGTATAGATATTGGTTTGTTTGAACTAAAAGTTATCGACCATCTGAAAAATTTGGACATGTTAGTGAGATTTACTGTGAATTCCCACATTCCAGCAGAGCAGATTTTAATGCCAGAGGGTGTTTTCACCTTCCTAACATTTCTTGTTTCTGAGCATTACTTTATACCTTTAAATAAGCATGTTATGTTTGATGTGTGCCTTTATCTATGTCAAAAGACTAACAATGCTCTACTTTCTACAACAGGTATGTTGCCAAAACAAGTAGCAGATGATCTCAGGCAGGGAAAACATGCACAAGCTCAAAGTTACTTAAGTGCTACCATCTTTTTCAGGTAAACAAAAATGAAAGATAGGACTAGAACTGACTCCTACTGAAGAAACTTCTAGGCTTCTAGTGGAGGTGAAGCTCCTGGGTACAGAATTTCTATGTAAACTGCTGTCTAATATAACAGGTGACTCTGAAAACAGTGTCTTTCAAAATTCTCACACCACTCCAATTTTCATTATAATTACTTAAATAAACAATGATATTGCTGTGGAGCTCTAACACACAGCAGCACTTCACTTTACATGCATTACACATAAGTATTTTTTGTAAGATAGGCCTAAATAAAGACTCCAGCATTTAGCTGTGTAAAGAAAACTTTTCTATCCTTAGAGTTCACATGGATTTACAGCTTTAAATTTTTATGTGTGCATGAAGCAACATATATGTGGCATGCTTTGCTTGTCATAAATGAGAGATATCAAGCGCCCTTTTTTCATTTTTACGTAACGTAGAATTGAAGACTACTTAGTCTGTTGCAGATTAAAGTCTACCTATAAAAATGGTTTACTGCACTGGCAAGCAAAAAGACTTAGCTCAGTCTGTCCTTACTAAATGGAAGGAGTCTGTTGTCAGTTTAAACAAAGGAAGACAAAACTATTCTATAAGATCCTTAGCAAAGGAAATACTGAAAAAGGTTGACATAATTCCAATGAGAAATTATTACTATGTGTTAGTATTACTGTGTGTTTAGGATTACCAATCTGCAGTATTTAAGACAGTGGATGAGTATATTCTTTCTGCTGTGTTTTAACAGTGACATTGTTGGCTTCACTCAGTTGTCCAGCAGCAGCACACCATACCAAGTGGTAGATCTCTTGAACAAGCTTTATACCACTTTTGATGAAATTATAGATAACTATGACGTCTATAAGGTGGAGACAATAGGAGATGCTTGTAAGTTTCTTGAGCTGTGAACAATGATGGGGTTTTATGGGGCATCAGGATAGAGACTAATTTGATGACAAGGAAGAACAGATAAAGGAAATTTGGAAAGCTTCTTACCAGTGAGAATATCACATAAAATAATTAGGAGATAAGTCCTACCAGAGCACTAGCAAACTTAAGGAACGTTTTCCTGCATGACTTAAATCATTTGGACAATTGATGAGTGTTGTGAATGGGAAAAATGAATTGAGTAAAATACCACTGCTGTTTTCTTGGTTCCTATGACCTGTAAGGTCTGACTTTAAACCTTGGTAGAAGATTAAGCCCAGCTGGCAACTTCTGTATCACAGGAACACAACTGAAAAATTTACCTTCTACGTGGAATCATAGATGCCATTCCATAAGCTTTATTATCTCTGTCATTTTTTGCAAAGACCATGACAATCTTCTCTTTCCTAATATTCTGTAAGGGCTTGACTGTCTCTTCTCTTTCGGTTTTTAGAAAAATGGCTTTATATTTGCTACCACAGGAATATTATGCGGACTGGCACCATTAAAATTCAGCTCCATCAAAAACCTAAGGGAGTCTAACAGGATTTTGGATGAGACAGACAGGAAGTCCTGTAAGAGATGTGGAAAAACACCCCCTACTCTGTTTCTTGTCCTATACAATCACAGAATCAAAGAAAATTGAGTTAGAGGGAACTCAAAAGCATCACTGAGTTCAAATCCTGGCCCTGCACAAAACAGACCCAAGAATCACACCTTGTGTTTAAGAGTGTTATCCAAACCCTTCCTGAATTCTGTTGGGTTTGGTGCTGTGACCACTTCCCTGGGGAGCCTGTTCCCATGCTCAACCACCCTCTCTCTGGGTGATGAACCTTTTCCTAATATCCAGCCTAAACCTCCCCTGACACAACTTCAGACCATTCCCTTGGGTCCTGTCACTGGTCACCACAGAGAAGAGATCAGTGCCTGCCCCGCCTCTTCCCCTCATGAGGAAGTTGTAACTGCAGTGAGGTGTCCCCTCAGTCTCCTCTTCTCCAGGCTGAACACACCAAGTGTCATCAGTCACTCCCCATATGGCTTCCTCTTAAGGCCCTTCACCATCTTCATTGTCCTCCTGTGGACACTCTCTAATAGCTTACTGTCCCTTCCAGTTCTGTGTGCAAGTTGAAGATGTTGAAGAGCACAGCGCGTAAAATGGAGTCCTGTGGAAACCCACTAGTGACAGGTCACCAGTCTGATGTCACCCCATTCACTATTACCCTCTGTGCTTGACTTATAAGCCAATTGCTCACCCACAACATGATGTGTTTATCCAGCTGTGTGTGCTGGATTTTGTCCAGAAGGATCCTGTGAGAGAAAGTATCAAAAAACTTTACTGAAATACAAAAAGATCACATCAGATGGCTTCCCTTGGTCAACTAGATTTGTTGTTATAAATGGAAATTAATTTTTATAAGAAGGACTTCCCCCTCATGCAGTCATCCTAGCTGTCACTGATTACTGTGGACTTCTTGTCTTTGTATTTTTCCATAACTCCCGGAATAATCTTCTCCATATTTTTACTTGGCACTGGAATGAGACTTGACAGGCTTGTGGTTTCCAGGGTCATCCTTCTTGCCCTTCTTAAAAATCTGGACAACATTTGACAGCTTCCAGTCATCTGGGACTGCTCCAGATTTCCAAGATTATTCAAAAAGCGGTGAGAGAGGTCTGACAATGACTTCAGCCAGCTCTTTGAATACTACTGGATGAACCCCATAAGGCCCCATAGATGTACAGGGATCCAGCTGGAGCAGAAAATACCACATAAGTTCAAGGTTTATTTGGAATTTTTCATTCTCACAGTCATAGTCCTCCAACTCAGCACTCTGGGACACCCAGAACCCATCATCACTATTGAAGGTATAGTGCAGGAAGCATAGGTAATTGCCTCTCTTTATAATATCTGCCCAAAGACAGAAGGTATTGAACAGCCACATTCCCACTACCTGTTCAACCTGTTCCTCTCTCAGTGGAGAGGGGAAGGGAGAAAGAAAGGGTTGGAGGGAATAAATCCTATGTAAAAGTAGGAAGGAAATATAACACTTTTCAGAACAAGGGTAATTACACATATGAGTTCTTGCACCAGGCTAAGTTTGTTTCTGGCTTTCTCTGCTTAGGAGACACAATTGTGCCCCAGAATATAAAAGAATAGGGCTTCTTTTTGTTTGTTTGCTTGCTTTTTCTGTTTAATTTAGGCAGCATCCTTTGGTAAATCTGTGTGTAATGCCAAATGTTAACACACTTGCATTTTTCTGTTAAGATATGGTGGTGTCGGGAGTTCCCAGAGAGAATGGGATCCTTCATGCTGGTGAGATTGCAAGCATGGCTTTAGACCTCCTGGATGTCTGCAAGACTTTTAAGATCCCTCACAAGCCTAATACCCTTCTAAAAATAAGGGCAGGAATCCATTCAGGTATGTTGAGAGGGCTGCAATAGTGTCTTCCTTTGGCTCAACAGATGCTCTGTAGTGACTATTTCCTCTTCATTAAAAATGATTGAATTAATTAGTTCATTTCTTGATATGAGAGGGAACATGTCGTAGAGGTCATACCAACAGAATAAATTATATGGTATGTGGAATATTGGTACCAATGTGGAATATAACATTGGTAACACTCCATGGTCCCAGTGCCTTTGCTGATATGAGTGAGAACAGCCATTATTTGTCTGTAGCTTATCTTTTTCAGCTGTTCTCAAAACTGTGAATTGTTTCTTGACCCTTTGATCTGTCCTTTGCTTTCAGACTCCCAGCTGCCTTATGTAATCAGATATATGATTGCAACTGTTTCTTGATACACAGAGTTGGACATGTCCTCTGCAGCCCAGCATCTGCCAATTAAACAGCATACATTGTCTCACCGAGGGATCATATCTTCTATGTTTTAAATCAATTGAGGCTGACATAAAGGAATCAAAATGCTCATTTTTTTGTCTTCAGTGGGAGCAGATTGCTTCCTGTTCCCGCCTTTCTGTGTGACTAGTGAGCGTTGTGTGCACAACTTCTATTGACAGCATTCTTATCTCATTGCCCCTCAAAATATTCTGCTGCCATGTTGAAATGTGGTCCTGTAGATGGTTTAATTCATGCATGCCATCCCCATCACATCATCACTATTTTCCTTTGAGGCTCTTTTGCAATTCCCTCCATAGCTCTGGAATCCATCTGTAAGACAGATGTGCAACCCATGCAAAGACAATACTGACACTCAGTCTTTAACAGGTTAATGCATGAAATAATAAGTGTAGAAGCAGCCTAAGGCTTTATGACTGATTATGTGATTTATAACACAA
The DNA here is from genome assembly GCA_035584875.1 of Syndactyla subalaris. Classification (NCBI taxonomy): domain Eukaryota; kingdom Metazoa; phylum Chordata; class Aves; order Passeriformes; family Furnariidae; genus Syndactyla; species Syndactyla subalaris. The sequence continues at coordinate 22,982,652 of JAWMRD010000085.1, forward strand.
AATATTTTGTTTTATTTTTCTTAACAGGGGCAGTTGTAGCTGGAGTTGTTGGAACCAAAATGCCACGGTACTGTCTATTTGGAGATACTGTGAACACGGCTTCCAGGATGGAATCTACCAGTGAAGGTAATAAGGAAAAAGCTGCATGTGGGGGATTTTGATCAACCCCAAATGAGGTCTGAAAAAATGTTATGCTGAGTTTTAAGTCCTGACCTGTTCAAATGACTGCAAATCCTGTAAGGAGGTTTTGATTTCTCGTTTCAGTCTGCCTATGAGCAGATTATGACACTGATACTCTCTTCAACAATTTTTTAAACAGATACCCTTATTCCCTAGGTCTCAGGAATTTTTGTGGCTTTGAAGTTCTCTGTGGTAAAAAAGGGTAAGAATAAGATAAAATGAGAGGCAAATGGTTATGTTCACTGTTTCTGTTCATTCCTGGGACCCATCTGAATTTATACTAAAAATATTTTCATGACTCCTCTTTTTTGGTGATAACTTTCTCTAATGGAGAACACAAGAGACAGTAGGAAGCCATGAGAGCTGTGTCTGCCTTTAACTGGTATGGAATATAATATATATGTCCTCCAGCAAAGAGATTAGACAGAAATTTCTAGAGATTAAACTGTGGAGATATTGTCACTGTCACTTCTTCCCAGAAGATAACAGTTTAGTTTGCAAACTTCATCTTTAGCCAGTATGAGCATTTGAATATCAAATTCTTATATATTTTAGCCCAATCTACAAGAACTGGAAAAAAAAGAAAAAATTAAAAAAATGATTCAAGGTCAAAGGGCCTTGATGGCTTGTTTTATTTCATTCATGAAACGATTTTGAGTAGTTTTATGGCTCACATTGCAATGCATTGTAAATAAATTTGAACTAGGCAAGTACAAGATTTTTGAAGTTTAATTTCATGATAAAAACTGATACTTTCAACATCCATCATGATCCACTAAAAACAATGCAGAAAGGCAGGAGAGTGGTCTTACCTCATGGTTTTGAAAGTTTAGCCTTGAGATTTGAGAATCACCAGGATCCATTCCTTCTCACCAATTTATACATTTTCCCAAGGCAAATGCTAGCCTGAGTGGACCACATATAACTTCATTTTCTTTCTGTCAGTCTCCCAGATAACTTCTTTCCTTCTCCTCCTCCTTTCAGGCTTCTTGAATCTGAATTGCTTTAAAACTAATGCCTTCAAAATCTGCTTCTATCATTCCTCACAGTTTTATCTTCTCTTCTCTATGTCAGTCTCTTTCTCATATAGTGCATCAACACTATAACCTGAAGTATACAGACAGAGCTTTTTATCTTTCAGGCATTTATTTTACCTTTCTCCTTTTCTGGACAGGTACATCTGAGAATCTCAAATTGCATTACCATGTTTTAACCCTACATTGATTGCTTTAAAGTAGATTAATTAATTACTAGCAATATACATTAAAATGCTGGAACATGGAATCCAAATGTTAATGTCTTGTTCTCAAGCAGGATGACACGTTAAAATATCATGTATCTACTGCAAAGAATATTTCTGAGATATGTATGTTGAAACATACATTTCTTGACCTACTGGGAGTGTTTTAAGACTTTTAAAAACCATGTAAACAAAGAAACAAAAGTGAATATTATAAAACTGTCATTTTCTTGTATAAGATAATTCACTAAGACAATCTTAGCCAGTCCTACTATTATCTGGGATCTTTTTCAAACACAGAAGCATAATGATTTACTCTGTGTCATTGAATATCAGGCAAAACAACCCAAAAAAACAAACAAAAAAAACCCCTCAAAAAACAAGAACAAAAACAAAACCAAAAGAAAAAACAGTTTGTTGTTTTTTTACAATTTTTGAAATCTTGGCAAAATTCTGCTTTCTGGCAAAAGAAGAATTTCTTCTATTTGTCTCTTTCTTTGGTCTTTTCCCCACCATTTGCAAAAGGCAAGACAGGTGAGGTTTACACGAAGGTAAAATCTGAACTAGAGAAAAATCACATTGTTAAAAAATTGTGGAATTACGGTAATATTTTCTCTTCCACCAGTCTTTATTTACATGTTTGGAATCAGAGCAAGGATAGCAGTTCCTTTAATGTTTAGACTTTGCTGAAAACTGAATGTGCAATGAAAATGCTGGCTCTTTATCGACCAGGAGGTAGAACTATATATGGTTTCTTCACTAGATGAAAAGGATACTCATCGGTAGCACTAGGCAGGCAGCTGTGAAGGGTAGAAAAATATACTGGATGCAGAATGGAAAGAGTAGTGTTTGTTGACAGCCACATATTTGTCCTGAGATGGTCTTACACCCAGGATACTGGAATTTGTGTGTGAACATTTTAAATAACAGAGGAATGACAGTTAAGACATGAAAAAAAACTTAGGGGAAATTCATTAATGGGTCTTGAAATCTTTGGCACACATTGGGGGGGTGGGTCTATCTTAGGTATTTACATTTTTTGATAATATGACAATTATTTCTGTTTCCAGCTCTTAAAATACAATGCAGTTCAAGTGCATACCAGCTGTTGGAGCAGATTGGAGAGTATGTGCTAGTATGCCGTGGGAATTTACAAGTCAAGGTGTGTATGCAACATCCATACTCAGCTTTACAGAGAAGAGAGTGTGAAAGTACTCTGGAGTCCCTGAATTTTAACCGATGCAGTCCTCTATGTTTTGCGGTCCTCTATATCTCACAATCCTTTGGTTAGACTAATACCTGACCCTGAAGAAAGCATGTTCAAATTTTAAACCAGGGCCTATTCCATGGGCTTGTTCATGGGACAACTCTGATAAGTCAGAGATGAAGGACTTAGACAAGCTTGTAAGTCCTGAATGGCACATTCACTGTCATAACTGCTTGAAATAAAAAAGGTTGTTCAGAGACATCACAAATCATCATTGACTTTCATAAGAGAACTAAGATATACATGGGACTTAAAAGAACTGTTTTAATTGATGCCGCTGCCACTACCTTTTAAGAAAAGGTTTTATGCCTAATTTTTTCCTGTATGTAAAATGGCTGACAGGCACATCAATTTTCTTTTGGGACTTTTTTTGGGTTCTGGTAAGAAATCTATTTCATAAATGATGGGTAGTATTATAACCCCATGACTAATTCTCTTCCTTAGGGAAAAGGAGACATGGTAACATACTGGCTTGAAGGCAAGAAAACCGCTGTCATCCAGAAGGCAGTCACCGGCACTTCTGTGACTCCTCAAGATGCCATCAGAGCTTCATACAGTTTGATACCAGGTGTCCTTTCCAGTGATCCTCTCCAAAGTTCAGCTTACTAGCTGATCACTGGCTCCAGAATCCATTCTGGTTTCAGTCTGTTAGATCATCCTTCCAAATTAGAAAACTAGAAAAGGGGCACTACACCCCTTTGGCCTTGTGAGTGTATTAGCTCAGACTTTATTCACAGGTATCTCTCCCACTAGTGGCACCAAAAATATGAAAACCCAAAAACTCATCTTGAGGAATAATACTTAAGACTGACCCACCAGCTACTAGGGCAGAAGGTAGCTCCTTTCAGTGTTACTTCTTGATTTGGTTTTGCTGGGTAATCCCCTGCCAGTAGCCACCATGACTTCTAAATCTGCTGGCCAGACATTCCAGTCAGTAAGGTGTTCCCACAAGAAAGAAGAAGACAGTGTAGTGTTATTAGTATGATAAAGCTTGTTGGTGTGATTGGTTTTATGCTGTGAGAGGGGAAAAATGAGATGTGTACCGTGTGAGAAAGCAAGGTCTATGGAAAGAGGACAATGAAGCAGAGCAATTATAGTGGATACAAATGGAAATGAGAATTTGCACTCCTGCTTTCTTTCCATCTCCATTGTCTGGAGCACAGAAAGAAGAATTACAAAAAAAGCCTTCAGTCAATTCCTAGTGACACCTGCCATCTTGACACAGAGATCTGAAAATCTTAGAAGAGAAACAAAAGACATTGCATGCTGTTGTTAAACAGAATAAAGTTCACTACATCTGCTCTTTTCTTTGGTTGTTTGGGGATTTCTCTGAAAAACTGCTTTAACATTTGCTGATGTTATGTAGTTGCTTTGACTAAAGTGGCAGTAAACCTACTACTGCTGGCTAGCTGCTTGTGAAATCAGGCAGCCCTCTGAGTCACTGTGTAGTTTGAGACACAGTTTAGAAAAGGTCAGTCCTGAGCAAGCATTTCCTGTCAAGAGAGACCCGTCCCTACAAATTGAGTAATCTGTAGAGAAGCATGATTCTCTGAGCATTGCTGGAGTTGACTTTCTTCAAAGATTTACCTTTCAGGGCTAATCTATTTTGAAGAGTTTAGCCAGTTCCAGTTCAATGGTCAGGTTAACAATGAAACAGAATTAGATACATAAAATAGAGAGAGGAAGGATACCAGGAGTCACAGTAGTTCCGCCATAATGTGACCTGGACTGGACAAAGCTAACTGGGAGGAGAAGAAAAGGAAGGACTTGGAATGATGTAGCACCATTTACTCCTGCTTACTCTGCTCCCTTACCCTCCAGTCTGTCCCTGATCCTAGGGAAAAATACAAAAACATGCTTGTAGCTGCAATTTTTCTAGTATAATTTTGTGTAACTTAAACATGGGGCTGACTACTCATCCATGTTCCTATGTAGCTAGCATATTTTTAATTGTTGTTTAATTGTGTTTGTAACAGGAGAGTCACACTACAGTCTTTCTTCAGCTTCTGTGGGAAGTAAATGCAGCAGTAATGTTAGATTTTTCAGAGATGCCTGACAGAGATAGAAAGCTAAATTCTTCCAAGTTATGGACGATTTTTCTGAAATACATGGAAAAATTTAGATCATTCTAAGTGAAATTTTGTCGCAGAAGTATGTGGGAATACTGTCATTTGAGTAAGACCAGACTCTCAACAAGGGATGTAGATACAGCTGATTTTGGCACCTGAGATCCCAACAAAGAGTTCACTTAAATTTTTTAAAATTTAAAATTTTAATTGGTTTCATATTTTTTCTAAATTGAAAAAAATTACTTTCTCTGCTTTTGAATTTCATATGAGTAGCTGCAGTACAGTAACGTTTTTTGTAATTTGAGCAAAATCCAAATGCTACCGCGAAATTGTGAAACTCTCTGCTAAATTATAATGCTTCATGATGTATTTTCTTTTAACAAGTTAGCATTTGTTTACATTTTTATTAAGAAAATGCACATCATAGGGTCTTCTATCAAATGTGGATGTGAAAGCATATGCTTTGTTATATTTGTCTGTAGCAGCACTTCAATTTTAACTCTTTTGCTTTATTTTAATGTTGTTTATAGAATAAAAAGCTTTAAAATGCACATCTTATGCGTTTAAATTCTTCTAATAAGAAATGAGTGATGAATGACCAATAGCAAGTTTGTTGGATTGGCAGCTTTTACTGCTGACATGTCCTCAGGTAGTAATTCAAATTCTGCTGAAGGTAATAGAGACTCTTGCTGACTTCAGGGGTCTTATACCCTGGTGGTTATCTACAAAAGAGATGAAGCTTGAAGAATGCCTGCGTCAGCCTACCTCAGTTTTCTTTTACTTCTTGATCCTATCATTGAATAGAGCATCTCCAGAATGAGAACTAAATTATTTTCTGAGGACCATTGAATCTGTAATACCTCTCTTGCAACTTCAAGCAGCAGTCTATACTAACGTCAGCTTGTCTGATGATGGTAATGATACAACGTTCTTCCTCCAAAGATATAGACTAGACAGAATGTTACAGATGGAAACAGAAGTGTCCTCAGTCAACTGAGGACTTAGACAACTTTTAAGATTTATCTCAGACATTTTGACAGGTGTAGTCAATGGCTACAGAGTATTTCAGATGCAGGAAAGCACTTACCAGCTGGTAAAGTATGATAACCAGGATGGTACTCATCTGTGAGGTGCCTTAATTCCATGAAGATTCACATCCCAGATGTGGAGTTAGTCAGCTAAACTAACAAGCATTCTTTTCTAAAAAGAATGGGATAGAGTTATACTTATCGCTATGTGTTCCTCCTTTCTTTGGACATTATATCCCAACCAGAAAATGTGGAAGCAATTGCAATAATAAAGCTCAAAAAGTGAAGATGGTATGTACTTTATAGATAATTTCATTTCTTGTTCAGTGGCCATTCATTGTCTACAGTCACGCAAAACAATACAGAAGATACTAACACTGTGTTCATGATGTGATTTTACGGAAGGACTGTGCATTTTGATTATTGCTTGTTGCAGCTCTATCTACACAGCAGTGAGAATGCAGACAGGAACATTAAAAAATCACACAACATAGAAATTGACTTATGAAAGTCTTTAATTAGATTGATAAACCTTCACTATCTTGTTTCAACTTGAATATTGAGGAACAGAATGAATAATCACAATATTTTAAAAAAATCACAACAAGTAAAAAGAAAAAATCATTAATGCATTTCCAAGTGTAAAACTTCCTAGATTTCATTCAAACCATTGGTATTAGAAAAATACTGTCTTTTGCCACTGAGAAATTTTTCTTTATCCTCTAGATTAGGCAGCAAATGTTTTATTTAGCTTGTTGCTGATATGTACAGGGTGGTTCCAAGGTTACAAGTTCTTTTTTTTGTAAGTAGAAAATTTATCTGCTTCTTCATACACTAATTAATCAAACCAAAGACATGAATTTATTTAAGTAAAAGTGAAATGAAATTAGGTGTTCTTTGCAAACAGTGCAGGGGTATAGTATGAGTGTCGAGCCTGACTATGCAGTCAAAGGGTGCAGAGTCTTGAAGTTCTGTGTCTTATTAGTATGAGATTCCCCAGCACACAGAACATCTCGCCTATCCCACTCAGACAACCAAAAATCACTAATAGCACTTGCATCTGAATTGACCTCAATAGTAAGAATCTTTGGGTTTTTTTAAGAATGTCTTTTTTGGGGCTGTCCTTGCAGACCAGTAAAAAGACAAAGCTATGCAAGATTATTCTGGTTATTCTCCAGCTGACTACCATCTTCATTTCAATTAATGAGTCCTCTTGTCCTCCTAATTCCTCTCTGAATTCTTCCCTACTTCATGCCAGTCAGTATAAAACATTGGATTATGCATTTTTTTACATTCTAAATTGGAATTTAAAGATAAAATAATTTGAAATAAAATGTTCTCTCCAAAGAAAATACAGGAAAATTCCCTTTCCTCCTAATTTAAAATTTGCTTAAATGAACTTTCTGATGTAGAGATATAAAGTAACCAGTTTGAAATGTGAGTGAGTGGGTTTTGCAGATCTTGTGAGGGAACCTTAATGACTGAAACCTTCCAAAGAGCATTCATGAGTCTACTTGATGCTATTTAGTGTCCCACAGCACAGTAACCACAGTCATCTGGTTCAGACAGTGAAACAAGCTACCTCATCTTCTGGAGTTGCACCTCACCCTTCCACTGTGCTCTGTCCTAGGCGCATATGCATCCTTTTTGGACCTAAATTCCAAAAACTGGATTCAACAGATTCCATACAGCACTAAGTTTGACTCTGAAGCTCCACATCAAATTTTTACTGTTACACTTCTGTGAATTTTACCTTGGATTTCAATGGCAACAAAACAGTTACTTCCTGCCAGTGCGTGCCAAATACAAAGATAATGTAGTAGCGTCCTTATGTTCATGACTGTGCATAACTGCTGAATATTACTGCATTTCATAGTAAAATATAGTGGTGTGCAAATGAGTGTTTGGATGAGATCTAAAAATGAATCAGCATTCCTGGCATCAGATCCCTCCTACGTGCTTTTTTTTTTTTTTTCTGTGGCTCTTGTACCCTACCTTCAGGCAGAAAGACACTCTCTGTCCCTACCTGAGAAGCCTGTTTAGGGTAAGCTACCAAAGAAAGGATACACCTGTGAAAAAACACACTAAACATACTAAACATACTGCTTTTGTAACCAGAATTTAACACAGTTAATCTGACAAATTTGGTCTTTTTTGCTTTCATTAATGATACCTCTTCCTCTGCTCTGCTTTCACTAGAACAAAGTACAGAGCCAGATTTTCAAAGTGTTTAACCCTTTTTCACTCCCCAAGTAATGATACTTTAAGTTGAAAAAATACTAGTACTGAATCTTTCAGAACTGACCAAAGGTTCAAGGCTTTTACCAATGGTTTGGGGAAACACTTAATGAAAAGCATTGGAAAATTTTAGTTTTCCATTGCCAGGATTTCACAGGGGCTATATTGAAACACAGACCTATGATGCTTTAACTCTGTTGGAAGAACTGCGGGTTCCTAAAGAGCCACAACAGAGTTGTTCTTAGAAAAACTCTCTTCTCCTAAAGGATGGAAGGAATTTCAAATTGCAATAGGTTTGAGGCAGAAAACTTGGGTGAGATATTGGAAACACTCCTTTGAGGTGATCTTTAATATATCTATACATTGTGCATTCTGTGACCTGCTCTTACAAAGAAACATATAAGGTATATACAGCCATCCATGGTGCAGTAAGTAAAAAAATTAAGCATGAACTCTTTTGTGTGTATCTGACACAACGATAATATTGCAATGGTTCTGAACAGAAAATAAACCATGATTTAAACACCCATGAAAGCTGAATCTTCTTGTCTGGTGAAGACATAGAGGGTCTGGAACTCTAGCACAGGGCTGATAAATTAACCTTAATGCTTACTGACGAAAATTTGCCACAGAGCAGTAAAAGTCACTTCTAGATCTACTCTCTGTGTCGTTTCCAGATATAAAAAGGCCCATACCATCAGAGAAATAACAAACTCTCCACAGCAGTCCCAGTAAGGATTGCGTGTTCAGACTGGCTGCAGAGTAGAAATGAGCTCAGCATGAACTGTTTTGCAGCTGATCTCCCATGCTGTGTGTTAAGAATCTGTCAAAAAAAAAATACCACTAGTCTACATATTAGGAAACTCCTTCACAAGTTTTAATACAATTGATGTATTAGACAGAAACCTTTAAAGACTCAAAAATGTTCATGTCACCACTGCATTCTCTTGCAATATGGCTTTACTGGCAATGTGCTGAGATTCAAGACTCTGTGTGCTGTTTGTATGCTGCAAATAAATAGATCAAACACTACAAGCCCATGAAAATCACATTGCCTTGGTGGCCTGACAGTCACCCATCTCTAAGCCATCACAAAATGCCAAGCCTGTGCTGCAAGAACTGAAAATTTAATTGGATGTCTCAACATAACAGCTTACATTGGATGGATAATGCAGTGTCAAATTCTACCACCCCAGCCAAATACAGGAGCTCATTGTGAACAGTCTGGTACATAGCAGCAGAAATGCTGAGAGGGGGTCATAGTAGCTGTTACTCTGCTAATTACAATGTAGAATAGCTCCTGGAGTCAGAACTGCAGAGATTGGATCAGATGGCAGGGGGGAACTGCCTGTGGAAGAGCAGGACATTTCTGCAGAATAAAGATCAGGAACACAATATCAGTCTTGAGGGGCACATACTCTGAGCACACTCACCTCCTGCTTGTTCCACTCCAAGCAGAAAGGACCAGCTATTGTTTAGTGCTCAGGAGGCCAAACTGCACACTTATTAAAACTTCCAACACTCTGTTAAACACTGTGCAAAGACCAGCTTGTATGACTCTAAAAACACTATTTGTGACAATAGAAATTTTAAATTTCCCTGTGAATCATTGATCTATCACATTGTTTCTTAAAAGAAGATAAACTCCACTACAGCACTATGACACATACTATTCCAAAAATAGTTTTTATATATCTTAGGAATCTTCTCTGAATGTCCAGATCACCGTTTTGTTTCAAACACAACATAAACCCTGCCACCCATGCTTTAGAACCAAGCAATATGTGGCAATCAACATTTATTCCACAAATGGATCTCCCCTACAATTGCATGCGTTGTTTGAAAAAAAAAAAACAGAGAAGTGGGATTTTGACACAGAGGTTTTTTAAACTAGCAAGAACAGAAAGGAGCTCTCATGTCTGGTCATGGCTAAGATTCACACCCCAAGCTGTGGTACCCTGAAGTCAAATTCAGACTAGAAGCTGCCTCTGAAAAGCAACATAACTATTCCTACTTGCTCTAAGATCAGCACTGGTATTACAAGTTCTAGTGGCCACCAGAAGAGACTACATGAGCTGAACAAAAATAAAGTCCTCATAGCTCCCTGGCCTAGGCATGTTACCTACAAAAAAACCTTGAAGCTGTTGTCATGCTATCTTAGATCAAATAAACAGTAGATTTCTACTGGCAAACCTACAGTGTATAAAACAGGTCACTTCATTACAAAAAGAAAAAAAATAAAAACAACAAAAAACACAAAACAAAACAAAAAAAATGACAAAAAAAAATGCCCCCCAAATCCTTTCATTTTCAAATAACAAATTCTTATTTTTAAAATGGCCAAATTAATCCATTCCCATTTCTCTCTCAGAGTAGTCTAGGCAGAAAAGAAAGGAAAAATCTTACAGAAAGAGATTTTAGACACTGTACTAATATATTTCTTTAACTTCAAATTCTCACACGTTCAGTAAAAATCTTCAGTGGATTCGGGTGGATTAGCCTGGAAATATTGCTCAAAGTTGTATTGTGTTAAGAAATCTTACCTCAGCTAAATGAATGGAGGGATGACATTGCCTGTAAATATTGCATTTTAGCCATATTTTTTTAAATATATCTTTCTATATTGTGGGAAGTTTTCACTCTCATTAAACTTTGCTTTAATAAAAACTTTCTCTAATTTTTACACTAAGTATGAAATAAAGCATGTTACTCAGATCTGCATGTCTGTATCTTGTTAGATATTTACCATTCCATTTGTCACTAGTTTGTTGTCTTGTCTTGAAAAGACCTACAAAACTTTTGACAGAGAACATTTAATCCTAAACAAAATGGAAAAACTTGACCTCTTCCCATACATGTATTTGCTGAACTGTACATCTACGTTCCCAGCAGGCTGATACTTTGCTGTCTTATGCAAGGCAAGTGATTGCTCACAACTCTGTTAAAGGCAGCATGCAGCTAACCAGTAGCCTGTTTTCTCATGGTGAGTCTGATCTTCAGGGATGCTGAGGCACCCATGGGCACACAATAAGACTCTCACCTGCTTTCCTTGGAAACAGAAAGCAAAAGACCCTATCCCTCATCATGTTCATCAGTAGAATTTAGCTGTTGGCTTCAGAGGTCATGAAGTAAGACTTCCCAATGCCATCAAAACCTGCTCTGTACATTGTAGAATAAGGTCCAGCAGTGACTAAGCATGCAGGAGACAAGCTGCTGACAACAGAGTGCTTTTATGTGGAAGTGGGAGTTGAGCATGTCAGAGAGAGTGTCAGTCTTTGTGGAATTCTTTTGCTCAGTGAACAAAACTTGGGCTGTACAGAGTACAAGTGTTTATTTATTACCACAGTACTGTTGCTGCACGCCTGAGCAGCAAAGCTGCCTGTAACCAGCTATTGAGAGGATTACCTGACTCAAACTAGCTAGTGTTTTTAAATTTGTCCTAATAGTATCCGGATGCCAAAGTGTGGGCACAGTATTAACATCTTGTTTGGTCTGAAAGAAATCAAAATATCCAATGTAAAAAATTGTGTTTCCTTCTTCTGGAAACCTCTTCAGAGACTAGTTGTCTGTTACAATTACAAACAAGTTTCTGAACACATAAACACACAACTGTAGGCATAAAATTTACATTCACTATCTAAACAATTCCATGGGCATGGAAAGGCTCATTTCAGTGCAAAATTTCTTTCCACTTTCTACACAACATCTCAGGTTGCTACAAAAGAAAATCTGTTTTTCTTGTTTCCGACTCTGGTAATTCAATATATTTGTTTGTTACAAATTGTGGTTGACAAAACCCAGATAAGCAGGAAACCTTACTAAGACTTGTATCATACAGGAACTTTTTGTAGTTGTGAGAGTTTAGTTGTAGGAATTGGGACTTTGTGAGATGCTAGAAAATTACTCTGCTTTAGCAACTTCAGACCTTAACCCTTAGAGCAACTGCTTAGAATGGACATCGTGTTATACCAGGTATCTGTTACCTACATAGTAGAGGCCAGTTAAGATTTTTATACACAGCATGGGAAATGCAATTTACTGTTAGACAAACTGGCCAGGATTTGTGTTTCTGTATGTAAACTGCAGGCTCAGATCTTGAATGGTTAATCCTCATTACTCACTTCATGTTTTTCTGCCATGTATCCATAAGCTGTGAACAAAAACATGTTAGTCAGGTCCTCTGTTCCCTCCTCCCAGCAAAGCGTGGTTTTGAGACCCCTGTAACTGTAACCATGTGGACCCATACAGAAACAGCTGGCATTTTAGAAAAGGCACAAGAAAATGGCATTTTCAGAAGGGTAAGATCCCACTGTGCACATCATCCATAGAAGTCTATTCTCTAAGGGACTTTTGAGGTACTGAAATATATTTTAAAGGCTTGAGTCCACTTACATCTGCTTCTAGTCTGTGCAACAACTGTGTCATGATCATGTTGTAATCTCCTTGTCAAGAATGCCTCTAAAATCCAGAAGTGTTAGAAACATTCCAGTGAAGTCAAGACCAGTGGAGAATTAAGCTAACACATCTATGTTGCATGCTATTGATGATAGATTAGCCTTTGAAAACTCCCCTGAGCCTATCTGGTTCCCAAGATATTTTCAGAAGAGCCCATGGGGTCAGCATATTGATTCCTTGATGCAGAGGAAAATAAAATCCTGCCAGGGAGAAGGGAGACAAATCACTTCTACACTCCCTAACATCAGCCAGCTACTGGAGTGCATGTTGACATCTCTCAATCCCTCCCAAAATGAAGTGACAGTATTTCAAATGTTCATTCAGCCACAGAGCACCACATTCTTTCCTACAGACAGCTTGAGTTTGATTCAGCTCTTGATCTCAGCTGACAGCCACTCCCTCCTGCCAGTGTGCCTACAGGCTTGGGTACAATAGGCAGCAGGAAAACAAAAGGAAGGAAAACAGAGAAAGTAAAATTAAAATGTAATTTCTCTTTTTTTTTTTCCCCCAAATGAAGACTGGAATTCTTTAACCTTTAAACATGCTTGTTTACTTACAGAAAGAGTATTTCAGGCACAAAAGGTTTGAGTATCAGTCACATACCACGTTAAATTGAAATAATATCAGGATTGTCCCATGCAGTGCAGTCAGCTATATTATCCCCTATGAAGAAGTTGAAGTTGCAGTTTTTGTATACATACATATATATAAAGTATGCATCTTTCACACTATGGTCTCCTGGTCTGAGATGACTCCAGTAGGGTTTATATAACAACAGTATCTGTCATAAGGGCTGTTATCCTTGTAAGAACAGACAATGATACTGTCTTTAGGAGCCACAAAAATGTTGTCTTCAATGTCAGGGCAAGCAGTGCTGTCCCTGCTGGGAGAAGAGCTCTTCTTCTCCAAGGCACTGTACGTGGAACCATCTCCCACGAACACATTCCCCGGCATCTCTGTGTAAGAGGTCTCCAGGTATTTCAGCATGTCCTCCTGCTCCGCTGTTTTGATGAGGCTGTTGTTGCACTCTCCCATGGTGGCGGTGGTGCAGACGAACACGGAGTTCTCCTCACCCCGCAGCACTCTCCTGTCCTTCTGGTATGCTTTCTTAGCCAGTTCGTCACAACTCCCCTTGCCAGACTCTAGGTCTGAGGGGGTCCTTAGCAGCTCCATGACATCCCGGTCCTTCACTTGCTTACAGCACGGACGCATGTTCTCGGGCCATTTGGTGCAGCCGTCGGTCTTTCTGGTGAGGGCAATCGCGGCGATGCCCGGCAGACAGATGGCCGGCCCGATGGCAAGCAATGGGATATCTCCCAGGGTCTCTCCCTTGATACCAGACACGGTGAACATGAAGCCGAACACCAGGAAGACGCTGACCAGAGCCACCACCAGCCCCGTCCGGGGGTTGATGTCGTCGGGTCTCAGGGTCCGCGCCATCCTGCCGGTGTGCGCGGAGCCGCTTTCCTCCCCACGAGCGCCCCTCGGGGCAGAGGACAGATGCTCCCTGGCAAGCGTTCGAAGTTTCTCAGACAGTGAAGCACATAAGACCCCGACAGCCGGCACCACTCGCCTTCCCCTCGATGGAGCCGCAGACGGAGGGCGGGCCGGGCCCAGGAGCCTTCCTGCCTCCTCCCTCCCTACTTCCCTCCCTCCCTCCCTCGCTCCTCGGAGCCGCCTTGGGCTGCGCTGAGGTGGGAGCGGCCCCCCCGCCGGCGACCACGCGTGGGCACGGGGGGTTCAAGCCCTGGCAAAGAGCGGGGCAAGGGGGACCCAGGCGGTTTCAGGCAGCCGGTGGGCGAGCAGCAAGCGGCCGTGACAGAACACCTGTCCTTCCTCCTCCTTCTCCTTCTCCTTCTCCTTCTCCTTCTCCTTCTCCTTCTCCTTCTCCTTCTCCTTCTCCTTCTCCTTCTCCTCCTCCTCCTCCTCCTCCTCCTCCTCCCTGTCCGGCCGCCGGAGCCCCGTAGCAGCCGTGAGTACGTGCACGGCCCCCGGTGCCGCGGCGCGGGGTGCTGCAGGGTCGGTGGCGGGGGCTCGGTGGAGTTTCTCTCACCTGATGGCCACCGCTGCTTGGCCAGCCCTGCCGACACCCCGGGCAGTCCTTCCCTCCCGGGTAGAAGGGGAGCGGACCCCCGACGGGCGTCCTTCCCGCGGGAAGCTGGGCTGTGCACCCTGCGCACGGACGCGCGCCGTGAAAACCCCTTCCTCGGTGGGACGGGGCTTGCGGAGTAAATCCTCCCCCGGACAGACAGCAGTCCGGCCCCAGGTCCTTTTCTGAGTTGAGCATAAGCGAGGAGCAAGGCTTCAGGAGATGCTGTGCTGCAGCTGGATTACATCTCGGAGGAGACCCTTAGGGATAAAGCCTCTCCCGGTGTTATTCCTTCCGCAAAACCCTAAGAGTGAACTTAGATGTTGGGATGTATCTCGCAGGGGTTCCCTTGGTTTCAAAGGCCTACGGTTGTGATGGTGGTGTTCCATCCCTATGTTTTGATGCACTTGGGTGATGGCAATTCAAAGAAAGGTGAATGAGTGTAGGAAAAGATCTGAAACGTGTGGGAATGTGGAAAGGCAGCAGCACGTTCAGGCTGTGACATAAAGAAGAAAATGCTTTCACCTAGAGAGAGATACTGGAAGATAAAAAGGAGGGATACCAGAAAAATTCCAAGAAAATTAAGGTAATAGAAAAGGACACTCTGAACTAAATTGAGAAACCATGGTTTCTCTAATTTTTCCCATTAACGTGATTCCTTATCATACTACAGATTTGGCAACCTCAGAGAAGCCAATTTAGAAAACATGCAAATGCTCCTCAACTTTAAGTTATGAAAATGCCTGGATCATATTCACCCTCCCTAGAGTACAACATGAACAGAGCACCTCTGGGTTGTGGAATTGCAAGTTGCCTTGCAGGGAGCAAGCCCAAGAATATCCTTTCATTAATGGGCACAACTCCTTCCTTGCAGGATGCTTTCTTCATAAATGGGATGACAAGCTATAGTCTTTGCTGTTAAATTTGAAGGATGAGTAAGTGGCAGTAGACACACATATTGATGGGAGTTATTGAGTCAGGGCAATGGCCTGGGTTTGAGATTAAAAGTTTGTAGTGGACTGTGATCATTGTTTCAACTTGTCCAGTAAAATCCCACTTGTTGGTGAGTGGGCTAAACCAGGAATAATTTAGACTTTTTTAGAAATATCCTTCCCAACTGAAAGATTTAGAAATCAAAGCCTTTTGGTTAGATTTCAGCACAAGTTAGCTTCTACTTTTGCCACTGTGCAGGATTTAGCAGTACAAGAAATGACTGTAGCATCTCAGTTCCTGTTTTCCGCAGTAAGAATTTGCTGCTTGTTTCCATCTGCTGTTATTCAGATACACAGCTTTTATGTCCTCACATTAGAATTAATAATGCCTTTTTCACCCTTCTGCTGAATTCTGGAGGACAGGAAGTGATTAACTTTAAGCCAGTCTATCCCACATAACTAAAATATTGTGAACTGTATGTTACAAGCATTGTTATGTTGGTAACTAATGCCATGAAAGTCACTGTTCCTGCTCCCCGACCTTTCTTCACTTCCCCTAGTGCATTTGAATAGTCTTTCAAAAAAATTGGAAATTGGTCTTTTGTTGAAAAACAAACAATGGTGCTTGGGAATAGCAATCACCTGAAGCTATATTCATCAACAGTCCTTTAGAGAATGAAAAACTGCATCACTCTGTAACACAGAAATGTAAGTATTAGTGGCCTCAGTGGAGAGGAAAAATACCTTCAAAGCTGTGGTACGTGTCAGAATATCTAAGAGGAATAAAAATGGGCCTTCAAATTTAAGCAACAGGCTGGCTGAGATAGAAGAGGGAACATCTACTTAGAACAGAAAGCTGTTAGTGAACAGGAAAATATAGAAAATGTCAAGACAAAGGTAGAACTGAATACCTTCATTTTGTTCCTTTGTCAGTGTTTTCAAGACAAGATTGTATGCTTCCTGGAGGGGGTGATAGGAAAGAAAAAGTAGTGACCATGTTTTAGGAAAGCATGCAACAATTGTTAAAATTGTCTTTCCAAGCTAGAAATCAAGAGATCGGCAAGTGTCCTCTTAACACACCTGAACCACAATGCAAATGGTTGAATTTTCTATCCTGTTAATAACTAGAGGGGGAAAAAAAATATCCCCTGGAGGTGAAGCATGTTTCTGTTCTGATGCCGTTTACAAAAAAATTAGGTACTCAACAACTTTTTTTCCTCAGTGTTCCATGGCAGCCTCTCTTCCTACACCTCTTGAGTGGACGAACTGCAATATAGGGAGTGGGGGAGAAAAGTGCTTCCCACTGTAACAGTTCAGGTCTGTGATTACCTGAGGATCCTGAACTTACCAGTTTATGGGATCTGATGAGACACTGATTTTGAATGGGGTAGAGTTAATTTTCTTTACAGTGTGTAATATAGAGCTATATTTTGGATTTGTGCTGAAAACAGGGATGATAATATAGAGAAGTTTTGTTATTGCTGAGCAGGGCTTGCACGGAGCCAAGGCCTTTTCTGCTTGCTGTACTGGCATGCTGGTGAGGAAGTTGAGAGTGCATGGGAGGGTGGGAGGAGACACAAGCAGGACAGGTGACCCACACAGACTACAGGGATATTCCTGGCCACATGACATCATGCTCAGTATATAAAGTGGGGGAAAGATGGAGGAGGGGAGAGACATTTGGAGTGATGATATTTGTCTTCCCAAGTAATCTTTATGCGTGATGGCGCCCTGCTGTCCTGGAGATGGCTGAACACCTGCCTGTGCATGGGCAGCAGTGAATTAATTATTTTATTTTTTTTTTTTGTTTGTGTGCCTAGCTTTTGCTTTTTCTATTAAACTGTTTTTATCTCAACCCACAAGTTTTCTGGCTTTGACCATTCTGATTCTCTTTCAAGTACCCATGGTGGGGAAATGAGTGAGTAGCTGCATAGGGCTTGGCTGCTGGCTGGGGTTATGACAGATGCATTCCAGAGTCCCAAGTGAATTGGCTGATGTAGTTGCCAAGCCACTCTTTATGGTATTTGAAAAGTCCTGGCAGTCAGGTGAAGTCCCAGGTAATTGAAAAAGAAGAAATATTGGACACATCTTTAAAAAGGCTATGAAGGAGGACACTGGGAACTACTGACCTGTCAGCCTCCCTGGGTTGACATGTCCTATTAAAAGCTACACAGTGCTGCAAAGAAATAGGCCAAACTCACTCCTGTGCTTGGAAAGGTCATGGGACGGAGCCTCCTAAATGCTATGCTAAGGCATATGGAAGACAAGGAGGCAACTGATTACAGCCAGCACGGCTTCACCAAGGGCAATTCCTGCCTAACCAACCAGGTGGCCTTCTATGATGGAGTGACATCACTGGACAAAGGAAGGGCTATGGATGTCATCTATCTGGACCTCTGAAAGGCGCTTGACATGGTCCCTCACAGCATCCTCTTCTATGAATTGGAGAGAGAAGGATTTGATGGGTGGACTATTCAGTGGATAAGGAGTTTGTTGGACAGTCACATCCAGAGGGTAGTGGAGGTCAAAATCTCAATCTCCACATGGAGATTGGTAATAGGTGGTGTCCCTCAGGAATCTGCATTGTGACAAATACTGTTTAATATCTTCATCAGGATGAAAAACCATTGAGAGGTTTGCAGACTACCTGCTTTGAGTGCTTTGAGTGGTGCAGTTGATGTGCCTGAGGGATGGGATGCCATTCAGAGACACCTGGGCAAACCTAAGAAGTGCACCCATGGAAGTCTCATGTTGTTTAACAAGACCAAGTGCAAGGTCCTGCGAGGGTCAGTGCAACCATCTCTATCCATACAGGTTGGGGGATGAACAGATCGAGAGCAGTCTTGCCGAGAAGGACTTGTGGGTGCTGGTGCATGAGAGCCTGGAAATGACCCAGCAGTGTGCACTTGCACCTCAGAAAGTCCGTTGTATCCTGGACTGCATCAAAAGCAGAGTGGCCAGCAGGGCAAGAGAGGTGATTCTGCCCCTCTACTCCAGACAAATGAGATTCCACCTGGAGTATGGCATCCAACTCTGTGGTCCCCAGCACAGGAAGGACATGGACTTGCTGGAGCAAGTGCAGAGTAGGGCCACCAAGATGGTGGATGATGCTCTCCTATAAGAAAAGGCTGAGAGAATTGTTGAACCTTATGAGACTTCCATGGGCCCACTTCTTCAGTTTGTCCAGGTCCTCCTGGATGGTGTCCTGTCCTTCATGTGTGTCAAGTACTCCACTCAGCTTGGTGTCATCTGCAGATTTGCTGAGGATGAACTCAATCCCTTCATCTATGTCACTGATGAAGATACTAAATAACGCTGGTCCCTGAGGGACACCACTTGTCACTGATGTCCATTGGGACTCTGAGCAATTGACCACTACCCTCTGAATGTGATCATCTAAGCAATTTCTTATCCATCTAACAGTCCAATCAGCAAATCCATCTCTCTCCTATTTAGAGAGCAGGATGTTGTGGTGGACAATCCAAAAAGCTTTACAGAAAATTACATCAATAGCCCTTCCCTTGTCCACTAATGCAGTCACTCAGTCGATTCCCTTTTTCCAGTCAATGGGGATTTCTTCTGGCTGCCATGGCTTTGCAAATATGATGGAGACTGACTTACCAACTACACCAGCTACTTGCCTCAGGACTCTGGGATGTGCCTCATTGAATCCCATAGACATATACGTTCAGGTTCCTCAGGTGATTATGAACCTGATCTCTTACTGTGGGAAGCACATTTCTCCCCAAGACTCCACTTTGCAGTCCGTCCTGCAAGGTGTGGGAAGAGAGATTGGCAATGAAGACTGAAGCAAAAAGGTTTTTGAGCACTTCAGCATCCATTGTTATCCGTTTTCCAGTCACTTTCATTAGCAGGGCATATTTTCTTTGAGCTTTCTTAATTAACATGGAACAACCAAAACAGCTATCTAGATCAGCAGCTTTAGATGTGCTACATTCTTTCTGGGGTTTATGTAGGTCTGATAGTAGAGGTCAGAAAGAAATGGACCAAGATGGAGTGCTGAAAAGGGTACAGTTGAATGACAGGTAGTATTTCCTGGCACTTCTTTGTCAGTCTTCTCTGAACCTGATGTTTTGCAGATATGATTGTATGCTTCCATCAATGGCTTTTTGCAAAACCAAAGCATTTCTCTGACCAGGCACTACTGCAAAATCCATGGAAAAGTGTGTGTGGCATATTTTTTACTATTCTAAAGTTAAAAGATCTGAGAAATGAAGTTTTGAATTAATGCATTATAACTGACAGCTGGCTTATCTATAATATCTCAGCCATACCATATGAGGACTCCACAAGTTCTTGATAACATAACAGGTAAAATTAAACTCTTATTTTCACTTTTCAAGCTCTGTGGCAATGCTAAAATTTGATACTGCTTCTGAGCGTGGGAGCATGTAAGTCCTACCTATAATTTGGATATGGAACACAAGACCTGTATTGCTGACAAGTTCTGTGTGGATTGAGATGCTCAAGTTTCAAGCTTTTACAGTTATGTCCTTGTGAACACATGTGAGCCGCCCCATTACCTTGAGAAGACAGTCGTACTGCTAAGGTCACTGGCAGGCACTTCAAACCTTCTCAAGAGCTGCTTCACAAAGTCCTTCCTATCTATAGCAAGTACTCATTGCTGAAAGTGGGTGCTGAATGCACCACATCCATCTCCAGACATTCTTGAACATTGTGTTTTCTTGGCAACATCCACAAAAAGGAAATAATGGAGAATTTCTTTGTGCTGTGATCCTCATACACCTCAATTAGAAGATTTTTTTTTTCCCATTTGAAAATGCTTGTTCTTCACTCAGCTCCACATACCAAAATTACCTTTTTTTTTATTTCTTAAGTCTGTCTAGCTTATTCTATAGCTTATCCATGCCTCTGAACTGCTTTCAAAGCCCCAGGCCGTTCTCTTTGTTTTCATATCCTCAAGCACAGAAACTTCACCCAAGGGAGGATTTTTGAACTCTGGATGTTCACTAATGCCTCTGGGTCTTGATCTTTGTAGACAATCATTTGTGCTTGACTGCTGATTGCTGGCTGATTGGCTGGATGTGGAAGGACTCTTCTGATGAGAGCATCCAATCAATAAACCAGGGACAAAATGGAAATAACAGATGCCTGAAGGGCTTGTGCTTTGTCACTGAGCCTTCACAGGAGGAGTCAGATTCAAAAACCCTGATTGTGAGTTATGCATCTGTCTTGAGGCAACCTCAGGGACTTAGCAGGTTTGCTGTGGCAGAGGTATGGGCTGCTGTATGAGTCATGTAATCAGGCAATAAATTAGCCATATAATTCAATGGGAACTTTGTCTATCTGCACCATTCTGCCTGGTGTGCTCTTTCCCTTTGTGAAACTTCTAATTAAATATACTTTATTTCTTCTGTCAAAAATTACTCCCTCAAAAGATGCAATAAGCTCAAGGGACTCACAAGTACAGTGTGTCATGCACAGTGGTGAATAATGGGTAGCTTGCTTTGTCCCAGAGAACTTAGCAAACACGAAGGTGTCTCTACTTGAGTTGCTTGTCTGTGGAGAAATAGAAAGGGAAAATAACTCTTGTTGGGTTGTCTTGACCTAACTCTAAAGAAGAAGCTAATAATGTTGGGTATGCTGAAACACCTTTAAAACAGGTATAAGCATAATCATGTAGAAATGTATGACTATGTATTACGGCACTTGCAATGACTAATTCTTTCTGTGAAGCTTGCTGACAACCTTCCTTTCTGTTTAGGAAAATTAAGTAAATACCGTAACTGATCAAAAGGGTACTCCTATGTTCATTGCAGGCTCTGGAACTTCCCAAGCCAACTGAACTTGAATCAGATTTTATTGGGGATGGATATCATCCAAAACTAGCTCATTTAAACAATGCAAATATCTCTTTTTAAAATATCATCCTATGACGTGAATGTGAAAGAAGCAGTGAAATCTTCGTCATAACAGTCCTGATTGCCTACCCTCTGATTATTTTGTGCCACATCTGCACCTTGCTAAGATGTAGCAGCTAATTCTGGAAAACATTTCCTGGCATATGAATGACAAGAAAATAATCAGGAGCAGTCAGCATGGATTCACAAAGGGAAAGTCATGATTGATCAACCTGATAACCTACAAAGAAATGACTGCCCTGGTAGATAAGGGGAGAACAGTGGCTATTTTTGACTTGGACATCAGTAAGGCCTTTGACATTGTCTACCATAAGATCCTTATAGACAAGCCGTTGATGTATGGCTTGGGTGAACAGAGAGTGATTTAGACTGAAAATTGGTTGAATGAGCAGACCCAAATGTTGGTGTTTAGTGGTACAACATCTATTGGATGCCAGTGACAAGCAGTGTAGCCCAGGGGTTAATACTGGTTACTCCAATAGTCTTCATTAATGATCTGGATAATGAGACAGAGCACTCAATCAGGAGTTTTTCAGAGAACATAAAACTAGGAAGAGTAGCTGATAACAAAGGGTCATGTTGCCATTGAGGACATCAACAGGCTCAAGAAAAGGGCTGAGAGGAACCCGATGAAATTCAGCTAGGAGAAATGCCAAATCCTGCACGTAGGGAGAAAAAAAATACTTATATGCTAGATGCTGCCTAGCTGGAAAACATCTTGGTAGAATAGGACCTTAGGATACCAAGTTGAACATGAGGCAGGAGTGCGCCTTTGTTGCAAAGGTGGGGAATGGTGTCCTGGGCTGCATTTTAGTAGGAGGGGTATTGCCAGCTGGCTGGGAGGTGATCCTGTCCCTCTACTCAGAGCTGGTGAAGCTATACCTAGAGTACATTTTCCAGTTCTGAGCTACTGGGTACAACAGAGCCATGAACATGTTGGAGAGAATTCGTTCTTCAATGGATCTTTCAATGGAAGGGCCATTAAGATGATTCAGGGACTGGAGCACCTCTGCTATGAGGAAAGGCTGGGGGCCCTTGGACTGTTCAGCCTGAAGAAGAGAAGGTCCAGAGAGATCTCATCAATGTATAGACATACCTGCAGGGAGATTGCAAAGAAGACAGAGGAAGGCTCTTTCCAGTGGTGCTGAGTGACAGGACCAGAGGTGGTGCGCACAAATTAAAACACAGAAGGTTGCCTCTGAACCTCAGGATTTTTCATTTTGAGGATGACTGAGCACTAGGACAGATTGCCTAAGAGGTGGTGGAGTCTCCATCCTTGGAATTACTCAAAAGCCATCTGGACATGGTCTTGGGCAACCTGCTGTAGATGACCCTGCTGGATCAGAGGTGCTGGACCAGATGCAGCTCTTCCAGTGTGCACCACTCTGTGATTCCTTAATGGCAGAGAATAGGATGGATGACTGCGAGCATGTGTGTGCATGGGCTGAGAAGTCTCTCATCACTGTGTACAGGGGCACACTGGACACAGAAGGGCAAAGGACAATTTTAACTGGAGAAGGGGATGCTAGCAGCTCTGTTTGAAGGAGGTGAAATCTGTGTTGTACACCAGGAGTTCTCTAGGGGAAAGAGTGCAATGTGACATAAGGTACAGGGCAGCTGTGTTCTTGAATACCATGAAATCTGCTTTTTTCCAGGAGGCAGTCTCTCTGATCCCTGTCAAATGGTGATGGCTTTCATCCACCATCTGCTCCACCAGACCATCAGCCATTACATGGCTGGAGGCACCAGTGCAGCTTGCTGAAGTCCCATGGTAGCTCCTCAGCCCTTGGACACTTTGCTGGCAGCCCTCCTTCTTACTGCCTTTGGGAAATACCTGCTGCTTCACCTGCCATCACCCCACAAGTCTTGTATCTCATAGAGGGTTCCTCAATCAATTCCCTCCAGCAGCTGAAGGGCCACAGAGGCTCCTCAGGAGACACATCTCACCTCAGCCCAGCTAGCTGCTGGTGGTGGCCATTTTGAAGAGCTTTCAGGCCCTCTCTAAAGCTCCAGGGGAGTGATGAGCCATGATATAGGTATCTTTCAGCTCTGCTGTCTCAGTGATCAATACCCAGAGCCAGCAATCAGAGCAGGTGGGTATCAAACCAACAGCATGTATATGCTGTTCAATTCCCCTTTTTGTGTTTGATCCTCAGGTGCACCAGAGACTGAGGGAGTGACAGAAGTCTGTCCAGTCCGCCTTGCAATAGGTGTGAGCTGCTGGAGATGGCCATCAGTGGAAACACTGTTCAAGTTTGTACCCAAGGTACCATCCATGAAGAGTTTTGGGGGAAGGATATGAGGAAATGGTTGTTAGGAAGATCTCACTGTTTTCCTTTGTGGATAGTGGACCAGATGGGTGGGAAGGGGTAGTAGCTGTAAGGTCTCTGTGATGGAGTGTGGAAAAATCATATGTTCTATTGGCCAGAGGAAAATGCATATGCCATCACTACGGCCCTTGCATGCCACTGGCTGTCTAAAAATCAAGAGCTGACTTGTACAGACACCGCTCATAAGAGTTGCTAAATGTATACTTAGTTAACCTTAGTGCCCTACTGACTAGTTGGGCAATTATGGGATGCAGACAACATCACAGGTTGTAGTATTTCCTTTCTATGGATTCCGTCCCTTTTCCTGAAACTGCCTTCATAGTATACATTTTCTAACTAAGCTATTGCAGATGGTGAGATGATGACAACCATGAGTCAGTCATGGTATTGCATTGTGTCAGGGAGCAGTATTTAAAGGTAGAATTATGTGTTCATTGTGCTGGGATCATAGCTTTGTATGAAACAGATTCTGGTGTTTACTACATGAAGAGCTGTGTAACCACAAGGGATGAAAGAAAGTGATGGGGGAGGAATTTGCCAGTGTTACACGCTTTCCAGTGTAATAGGGTGTTCTCGTGTTTCCAAGGCATTTGATGCAGGGAGGTATTGAAATTTTTATCACTGTACACTTGGAGTGCTTGCAACACTTAGAGCTGGTAAAAACATTGCATGCTGATAGCAGGGGATATCAAATGGCTTCTGATTGCGAGCGTGGGTGTAAATACACTGCTAATTCACTCCTTTTCTGTAGAACAGATGTGTATCTCTGAGGAAAGAGGGAAGGATACTGTAAAAACTGCTGCATATGTTGCAGGGGAGGAGCAGATCACATGAAGGTCTCCAGCCATCCTGCAGGAGTGAGGGGTGGTGCAAACCAAGCCTTGAACACAGGAACAGAATGGCCCAACATGTGCCTCTTCCCACCCTCATCTCGCCTGCACTCTGCCTCAAGCAGAGGCATCCCAGGCCACTCAGGGCAGGTGCATTTGAACATGGATGTGTCTTACCATCCTCCACAAATGTGTTTTAACCTTGCTGCTGAGTTTAGAGTGCCTGAGTGGATATTTACCCAATGCGTTTACTATTACTGGCCCTTCCCAGCCCATCACAACCCGTTTTCTGGTGAAGTACTGTCTCTACATCCAGTATCAGGTATCAGGTACTCTATGTCCTCTGTCAAGTGATCTCCAGCCTATGAAGAAGGCAATGTGGCAAGTTCCTTTCCTGCTCTGCACATTACTGTAAAATACTGTCCAATGCATGTGTGCAAAATGTTTTAATTCCCTTCCACCAAAGAATACATCTTTCACTGGCATGGTGATAGGGCAACAGAAATTGTATAACAGCCCTTTTCCTTGTTCCTGAAAAGTGCAGGTGGTTCCTCAGACTCTGATGGAATTTTAGGTTTCCAAATGTACCACAAATGTGGGCACTGTGTCTTTTGCTGGCCTGCTCCCAGAAGCCCTGTTACAGCAGGACAGCTATCAGGAGATCTGCTCACAGCACCTGCAGGTGAAGACACTGCTAAAGGAGGAGCCAGTGTGCTTCCTGCTTCCTTGACTGCCATACCTCAAGCAGATGAGCACAGCTTGTGCAGTGTCACCCTGACACAGGATAAAGACTCTTGGGTAAGCACATCCTTGGGGCTTCTAGTTGATACCAAATGTCCACTTCCCAAGACTCGTTTTCCTTTTGCATTCAGTTCGCAATGTTCAGCTGAAGCCATGGGATATGGGCATCAAAGACTTCTCGTCTAGATAGACAGCTCATCCCAGGCATAACCACTGGGCTTGAACATGTCCTCAACCCACCTCCCTATGAAGAGTGAGTGCAGGCCAGCCTGGGACCCTCATCTGGTGCTGTCATAGTCTCTGAAAAGGAGCAATCAGTCATTGGTGTATTTTGAGAAGTACCTTGTGCTTTGTCAGGAAGCTGCAATGTGGCAAGATGAGTAATTAATTTGTCTCATGCTGGCACGAGCATTTCCAGTCCCTGCTGACAACAGACTAATTGAGAACCTCCTGGTGGTGTCTATTTTAGATAACTATTTACTTTGATACAAATTAACAAGGGTTTTTCTAATGGTTTATTTCACAGTCGATTTATTAGATTAATTTATGGAGCAAACAGCAGGAGCTTGAATAGACACTTTGAGTTCTCAGCCACCAAAAGTCGAAACAATTTTGCTGAAGAGTACACTAATTTTATTAGAGCAAAACACTTGCTTCCTTCTGATTTTTTGTGTCATGTCATTTGTTCTCAGATGTTACCTTAACCCAAGTCCAGAGCCTTTGAAAACGGAAAGTGACCTTGTAAGTGCTGGTTCTTAAGAACAGATTAACATCCCTTGTATGTGATTTGCCCATCAGAGTTATTTAACTATGCACCATGAGTGCTAAGTGCACTTAGTGCCAAGTGTTGTCTGTTTCAGCATCCCAGTGAAGACTGAGGAACCCAACTTCCTGCTACCTCAGTGATCCCTGCATCTGTAACCGTGGCAAACACTGATATTCGTGTATTGGTGTATGAAGTGTGACTTCATGTACAACCCTCAAGGATCTTCTGCAAAGACTAAGACAATCAGAAAAGGGCTGTACGTCCCTCAAATGACAGGAAGGAGTGTCATTCCTTTCTGCATTACCTTTGAAATCTTAAGCTTGACCCTACCTAACAACTGCACAGTTTGTCTTTACAATCCTGCAGGAATCTCAGATGTAATCTGGAGCAGAGCAGGGACATGGCTTGATAATGAACCCAGAAGCAGCTTGGTTATCTCCACTCAAGGATCTGTCCAAATGGGAAAACGTGCGGAAGGATTTTACCTTCCCTTACTGTCTCTGCACTGCCTCATGTTTACAAAGTATATCAGTGAGAGTAAAATATTTGACTCCAAATCGAGGATAGAGTGGATGACAGCAAAGATGGCAAGCTGGACCTTATGTAACATGTGCTTATACAGCTTGGGAAGAGAAGTACAGCTCTGGACAGGGAAGAAGAGCGAAGAACCTAAGCTGGAAGGTCTCACTGGGGGAATAGGGCAGCACCATGGCAGGAAATAAATACTCTGTGTGATTTTCAGCAGGGTACAGTTTCCACAAGACTGAGATCAGGTATTTCCATCAGTGCTAGAACTAATTGGGAAGGAAGGTCTCTTTGAAATGAATGTTTGAATATCTAATATATTTTCTTTGTCCTTCTTGGTGATAGTAGCCAGTTACCCAATTTCAAACACCAGCAGAAACTTAGGTGAAAACCACAGAGATGAATTTTTCTTCCACATTTGTTTGAAATTGGGTTGCAGATTTGCATATGTAACAATTCTTTTGGAGAAATTGCTTAAGCTGGGGATGACTCCCTACAAGTCATCTGCTCAGAGCCACCTGTTCAGAATCACACAGATCATGTTGTTAATGGAGTGCTTCCATGCTTTTCTTTCTAAAAAGCTGTCCCAAACTAGAATCCCTAGATTCTTGCCTAGGCTTACTCACAGGAAGTGAAAACTGAAAACATTAGTGTGATTATCACTTTGCATTTCTTAGCACTTAATTGTATGTCATTTTTGCCTCACTCCTCCACTTCCAGAAATTCTACGTGAGCAGAATTTGGAATATTTCCTCTGTTTCATGGCAACAATGCTATGCTGTAGAGGCTGCACAAAGCCACACACATGATTTTTATGCCTTGTTGCAGGCTTGCTCTGCGTAAACTCTTCCTTCCCAATCCTGTCTGAACCTTTTTAGATGAAAACAACATCAGGTGTGACTTCATTTATGTAGCTGTCTGGCTCTCCACTTCCTAATCCTTAAGGCAGTTGACGATTTCCCCCATAGCTGGATGCTGGATGCTGGTGACCCATTTCCCGAGTCTGAAGGGACCAAGGAACATAGGCTAGCTGCAGTGCCCAGCAACTTTGTTGAAGTTGAGTGTTGACAGCCAGGATATAGCAAGGATGGAATGCAATTGCTTCTGAAATGTACACTCTGTGCTTCCCCCAGCAGATGCTTCTGCCATATCTGTGTGACAGATTGTGCTTTTGACTCACAAGGCCAAACTCCTCACAGGTGAACTCTGGCGCAGTGCTATCAGCTTCAATTTCTTCCTGCTAAAAGCCTCCAATGACCCCAATGAAGAAGGGTCTTCTAGAGTTTTTTTTCCTGAAGATTCACTTTATATAAGCAGTCTGTGTCACATTGATGCAATTTTTACTGCTGTCCTTTTCTGACCCATCCTCTGAGTATTTCATGGTGGCTGCCTAAGGTCCCTGGCACTGCTGTACTGACTCCTGCCTGGTGCACTCCTCCCTTCCAGAGCTCTGCCTGCCAGAACAATAACTGACTGCCAGGGGCACTCATGTCAACTGCTTGGTGCAGCTGGATGAGCTTCACTTGTCACTTTTTTTGAAAGCACCAGTTGGTCAATTTTTTTGGTTCTTTTTTTTATTTATCTTTAAATATCTGTTCCCAAGAATATTGTGTGGTTTCTAAGGATGCTGTGTGCATAAGAGCCCCGAGATTGTAAACTCCCTTGTCCTTTGTGCTTTGGTGCATTAACAGATAGGTTACTGGAGTACGTTGCAGTGCTTGAGAGTCTGTCAGGCCTCTGAAGCTGACCTGATGACTGCTGTGGATTTTCCAGTGAAGAAAATCTTGCGATCATGAGACTAGTGCAAGGTCTTGTGGATGAGCTACTCTAAACACCAAGTGACCACATATGCTACGTATTTCTTTGCAGAGGCTTGCTCAGTCCCAGCAGTAACACTGTGTGCATTACACCTGATTATGCAGCTTTTTGATTTTCAGACTCTCACCAAATACCTGTCTTTGATTGCTAGGTACTGCTTTGCCTCTGGGTCTCAGACAGTGTGTTCAGTTTCTTCTATACTTCTACCTCCTTTCAGGGGCAAGGCTATCTCAGGCATAATGTGGTCTGCTAAACACACTGGAAACAGCCATGAGGCATGTAGTCCTTGGGCTTAAACTGTAGAGTATAATCCTATGTCTCTAGTAAGGGTATTGGTTCCTATCATGAATTCCTTCACTAAATCACATCCTATTCTGCCCAAGGGGAGCTACCAGCAGCTGTGTTATTCCCATGGCTTGTTGCAGGGTCTGTGACTTCAGCAAAGCAAATCTCTAGTGATATTTTAGCATTCATTCAGACCCGGTGTCCCTGTCAGGATCTTTTCCACAGTTCCTACTCAGGTGCTAGCTGCAAAACATATAATCAAGCAGAGGAGCAAAGACTGGATAAAAAATTTCTCAGCAACATTTATTTGACAGATTCATCCTCTGTGATCAAAGGCCCTGTCTTGATCCTGTTAAATTTAATGGACATTTTATTAGTAACCTCAGGAGACTAGGATATGGCTGTCCCTGGTTTGTGGACAAGACCATTATAACATTATAGCTTCGGGAGAAATTAAATCCCTTCCCCTATTCTTTGGATGGGGGAAAAAGGCATGCATTATGCTTCCTCTTTGGATGATGCCTGTTCTCAGAACTGGTAATCATCTGAGACAGGAGCTTGTGGAGCCTGTGTCAGAGGAGTGTGCTGTAGCAATGTCTCTCAGCGTCATATATTTAGCCCTGAGTTTGAAAGATGGCTTCTACTAGAAGGGACTGACCTAAGTTTACCTTCAAGATTGCACCTGTGCATTTCTAGTCTCTTCAACCACCGGTGCTGTAGAACCTGGCTTTGAACTTCCACTACTTTTTATTCTTTCCTAAGAGATTTGGTAGAGGGAGGAGTGTTGAGATGATTTATCTGTCTTTCCTGAAATTTATATTTCTGGAGTGTGTCTCGAATGTACTTAGGGGAAAGGAATGAATTCAGCAGTTATGACTGTGCTAGCAGAGCAAATGTTTTGCTGGTGGTAGCTATTTCCCCCTTCATGTTAGCACTGAATTTGTTCTGGTATTCCTGAAATGCCTTTAAGCAACTTCATTTCTCCTTTAGAGTGAGCTGAAATGGTCCCTTGTGTGAAAGTTAGCTTTGAGCAGACAGCGCTAAGCCTCTTATGAGAGCAAAGCTGTGCCTGTGTTTAGACTCATTTGAATCATCACCCTCTGTGGCATTTGAGCTGATTCTTCTTTTTATGCCTATCACTTTTTCATTTCCTTTGGCTGGGATCCCTCTTTCTTTCTGCTGAAATGTTTGGAGGGCAGGCAATTCCATGGCTGCCTGCAGATGAAACCAGATCAGCTTTCATCACTGAGTTGTATAACAGCTGCCTGCTATCACTACAGAGCCAGTTTTGGGACAGTGTCATCAGCTTTGTCAATCCATATGTCCCAGGGACAACTTTACTGGATCAAAGCTTAAGTATGCATTAACTGGATCAAATTTTTAAATGTACATCTGAGATATGAAGTGTCAAATGGAACACCCAACTTTCATTAACCAAACAAAACTGTAATTCATTGATGTAAGCTAAAAGTTTCATGAATTTCAGCTATCTCTAGGCACATGATCTCTAAAAGACTGTCCTGTGCTCACCCTAGTCTGTATCTGAATATGTGTGAATGAGCAAGGAAAATTTTAGTATTCTCCTTGCCTTTTTTTTTTTTTTTTAATAAAGCTTGTAATTGTCAGGTTTGTGCTTATCAAAAAGTGTGACAAAACATCATTATGAATAGTTTCAGGGTTTCAATTTGACAAAGGAAGTGGAAAAAGACCTGATGGAAGCTGGCAAATATATATCGTAGCTTTCTAATAATAAAAATATCCCACTTGCCTTAAATGTGGAACACTGTGTCCTGGAAGATGGCCTCTTGTTACCTTAACAGCAAAGCCTCCACTGGTGAAGGCTTGCCCTAAATTGCTCCTTGCAATTGAATTCATTTCTGAACAATGCGACAAGACCCCAAGGGCTGGTAGGTCAGCACCACACAAGCTGAATCAGATCCCAGGTGGCTGCCTTCTGCTGGGAGGTTCAGCATCAGCCTGTCTTGTCAGCACCTGCCAGGTGGCTGATGGACTGGTGAACAATGCATGGAGCTCAGACAGCTTGGGATTTACATAGATTTGCATAGACAAAACTGAAACATCATGTGCTCCAGGTGAGTTGTCTGCAGAGACACTACTACTGAAAGTCCCAGGACTGAGTTTGGGGCATATTTATCTTTGTCTAAATACAAAAGCATGAACTGTTCGGTTTGCTTCAACTTACCTGGTTTGGATTAGTTAAATTAGCCACTAGTCTAATAGTGGTTTAACTTCATCCATTACTTTAATATTTCTTTAACTGACTCAATTTAAATAAGAAAACAACCACATCTGGTGCAAAATTTGCTGAATGATTGACATGTGGGTCTGCTCAGTCAACATTAACTCTATGTCACTTTTCAAGAGGCTTCTGAGCATTCACAACATGACAGCTGTCTTTGGGGTAGCCAGAAGAATGAAATTTTTTTTTTTTTGAATAAGCAATTCATGTTTTAAACATACTAGTAAACATGCCTTAGCCAGGTGTGCAGCATTTATAAATCAGTGTAAGCATCTCTCTTGCTCTGATAAAGTCAATTGGTGTATATTGATTTGCATTTTTCACTGATTAGACCTGCCTGCATGAGATTTACCTCTTGAAATTATCTTCTATTTGAAAAGTGAGTTCGGCCTATTTCTTTGCAGCACTGGGTAGCTTTTAATAGGAAATGTCAACTCAGCATTCTGGGTCCTTTTGAACAATGGATTTTATTATGGAAGTCCACACATTAATCTTTTCCAGGAATAACCTGGGTTTTTTTCCAGGCTGGATAAATTCCACCTCAAGTAATAACACTTTGCTTTCCTCAATTCCCCCAAAGGTCCAATTAATTCAGGCACTTTTAGCATAAAATTGTTACATGCTGCTACTGTACAAGGCTAAACAGCTGTTTTGCTTCCCCCCAATGACAAATACATCTCAGTGGTGCATGAGCTGATTCCCTTACATCTCTCTGCTGTGATGTGCATGAATGATTCCAGTGCTGACAGTCCTCCACGAAAAAGCACATTGGTTACACATACTTTTATCATGGTCTTGCAAGTCTTGTTTATCCTTCTTTGTGTTACTGTAGTTAAATTTGCTTCTGGATCTTGAACCACCAGAGGTGGGAAGGTCTTAGAGCAAAGGATAAGATGTTGCCAGAGATGCAAGGTGCACCATCAGCCTTTACTCACATGGCATGTGTTCTGAGTACCTGAGAGGGCACCCACCACTGAGATAATTAGTTACATCTGGATAGCTTCACAGACCTGTGACACTTGTGTTGGCTGCTGTCCATCTGTAGTGAAGGAAAAGTTTAAAAGTCTAGACAGTTAGTGGAGATGGGAAGCCGGTCCTTGCAGTCATGCCTATTCTTCATTTGGAAGCATTTATACCTCCTTTTTTTTTGTTTTTGGTTTTGGTTTTTTTTCCTTTTTTTTTGACCAGGTCTGAACCTGATCCTTGCAGCAGAAGCATGCTGCTTTGATGCCACCTGTTCCCAGCTCTAATGATCCAGTGTGACTCCTGCGGTGTTTTAAAATCAGATGCAGTACTCATGCCTGACCCTTGTTGTCAGACTGGAGCCAGCTGTCCCAATAGAGTCTCAGAGCTTCTGAACAGAGGGCTTTTCAAGCCTTGTTTAGCTTCAGAAATCTTGCACCTGTCACAACCACTCTAGTAGTGAGGATGTTTCAACACCAGGGTTGAAAGCAACAGGCTCTTGCTTTTATATTTCAAACAGCTGAAAAGCAGTGTGATGCCCAGAGGTAACCCCTGTCTACACAGTCTGCTTGGAGGGACCTGTGCACTGCTGGGGAAGCAGCTGACAGCCGGAGGGCTACAATAAGAGAGAGTCTCAAGAAAATAAAGATTAATATGACAAGCATCAGAAGGAAAGCTTCTCTACCATGTGCTTTGCTGTTTGTCCTTCAGGGATTCTTCTGGACATGCTGTAGGATTTCCAGTTGTGTGTGTGAATTCCCAGCACCTGCATCCAGGTCTGCCAGATACAGTAGGGACAATTCTTTCTGTGGAGCTGCTGTGAGACAGGATAATCTACACTGCTGTATCTTCTGTGCCTGTGGATTCATTTATCTTTCAGCCCACGAGGGGCACAGTTCACCTTCTTAAATTGCTTGAGAGGTAGGATTTCAGCTGGCAGCTTCTGGGTCAGGCTGGCCTGGGCAGCTGGAGTAGTTCTGGGAAGGAGATGGTTCAGCACTGGGTGTCCTGCATCAGTTTGTCTCTGATGTCCATTGGGGTTTTACTCAGTGCCAATTTACAACTTCCTTCCTGCATGGCTGGCAGGTGTAGCTGTCATCTTGCCAGACCTCTCTTCTGACTGTGACATTCACATACTTTGGCCATGACATGAAGCACTGGGAAAAGTCTGCAGCAGGGAGGTGGCATGTGCCTGGCCACCAGAGAGCCTGCTGTTCCTGCATGTGCTTTCCCAGTCAGCCAGCTTACATTTCAACTGAACTCAGTCTGGAGGTGGACATATTCAGCACATGTCCTTCCTGGGGACAGGCTGTCATCGCTGAAACACTGCCTCCTCCAATCTCATTGACTTCCAAGATGTGGCTTGGAGTGTAGAGATCAAATTAAAGCATTAGTAAGAGTAGGTTCCATTTCACATGTGTAGTTGGGTAAATTGACATTCTCCAGAGTAGGATGGGGAAGAGAATTGGAACAGTACAATTGAAAAAAACTCACGGGTTGAGATAAAGACAGTTTAATAGGTAAAGCAAAAGTCATGCATGCGAGCAAATCAAAATGAGGGATTTGTTCACTGCTTCCCATGGACAGGCAGGTGTTCAGCCACCTCCAGAAAGGCCCCTCACGTGTAATGGTGACTTGGGAAGACAAACACCATCACTCCAAACGTCCTCCCCTTCTTTCTTCTTCCCTGAGCTTTATATGCTGAGCATGATACCATACAGTATGGGATACCCTGAGGGTCATTTGGGGTCAGCTGTCCCAGCTGTGTCCCCTCCTAATTCTTTGTGCACCTCCAGACTCTTTGCTGGTGGAATGAGTGAGGAGCAGCAAAGGTCTTGGCTCTGTGTAAGCACTGCTCAGCAGTTAACAGACACATCCCTGAGTTATCAAGGTTTTGTTCATGGCGAATCCAAAACACAGCCCCATACTAGCTACTATGGAGAAAATTAAGTTCACCCCAGCCAAAACCAGCACACTTTCATCCTCTTTCATTTTTAGATGTCTGCGTGAATGTTGACAAAATATTGCACATAACCTGAAGCATTTTTAGAGGGGGTGCCTCACATGATCTGGAGTGCTGTCCATCTCTGGTGCCTCCATACTGCTGTGCATCTCATTCAAGGTAGGCTGCAAAACTATGCCTGCTGGCCTCCCTGCTGGCCTCCTTCCCACACCAGCACCCACCCCAGCAGGGATAGCAGCCAGGGTCTTTTGCTAGGGAGAAGGGGAATAAGAAGCTGATGCTGCATTACTCTGGTGCTTAGGGTTGATGCCAGGGTCTGGCATCAGATATGAAAAGTGGCTGGTGCCCAGAGGAACAGCTGAGGACTTAGTTCTGCATTATGGGCTGCTCAGCCAGACCTTAATTTGCTCTTTACCTTGTGCCAAATAGGTAAGCCCTGTGGGGAGCAGACATTCAAACCAATGTTTCCTCCTGGGCTAAGGGTGTCGGAATATTAAATTGCCAGCTTCAGGATGACCTTCTATCTCTGTGCAATAGTCAGAGAGACCAGTGGAGATGCAGCTCACCTTCTTCTCTTCCTCAGCTTTCCCATTCTGTTGTCTCAGTTTACTTCATCACCCTGTCCTCTTCTCCTTTCTCTTTAGTGTCTGCACAGATCCATATGGCTTTAACAGAATATCATTAACCTGCAGCACTACAGAAGGCTGGTGCTTTCTTAAAATCTGCCACTTTCTATTTTTATCCTCTCTGAAGTACAGGCATCTCAGACCAAGCTGAGGGGGCTGACCTGCTGAGATGTACTGATCTTGGCTGTTGCATCCCTGCACAAGTCTTATCCTGCTGGCGTTTCAGAGATAGTTTGGACTCCTGGTTGTGTCGCTTCAGACCGTGGCCCCTTAACAAATTTGTACAATACCCTATCTAAAATGGTAAGAGGAAACTTGCATGTACAGATATGCATACACAAATGAGAATAGTGTGAAATTTGAAGAGGAGTATGAGGTTTTGCTTTCTTTCTGTATTTCAGATTCCCTTCCTGCCCCACCCTCATCTATTTTCATTCCTTGTTTCATAAATGCTGCAAGAAATGAGCTAACTTGCCTTTATGACACAATGTGATATAACATGAGTATGCTTGTGCTCGCCTCCCAGGTCATTATAAGTTTGCGGTGTTCACATGGCATTTTAAGCAAGAGTCTGATAATAGTTTGTACCATAAAAAAAACAAACCAAACCAAACAAAACACAAACAACAAAAAAAAACCAAAAACACAAAAAAAAAACAAAAAACCACAACAAGAAAAAAAACCAAACCCCCCAAAAAAACCAAACAAAAAAATCCAAAACAAAACAAAAAACCCCTCCATTTTTGTCTCCCTCAATCTAAGTTGTATTTTCCCTATTTAATGGCTGGATGAGCAGTCACTGCTTTCATTTCATAAGGTTGCTCTTTGTTCAATGATAATGATAAATTTTTATGTAGTACTATGGCATATAAATTTGGATGAAGGGAGTGTAGATTGTTTTATCTTGCAGGCTGATTGCAAACCTTCTCAGCATTTACCAGCCATTGTGCTGCCAGACAGTTTAATCACATGTCCATAGTTAGGGGAAGCACATGAGGCTTCAAAGGTATTTGTAAACTGCCTTTTTGTGAATGTCAAGATAAGTTATTTTACCTGAGAATTAAAAAAAAGTCATTACACTGTGAGCTCCAGCTGGGTGCCTAACTTTCCAAACTCCATGAATGCTAAAATTAAAATTTGAAATTAAATGAAAATCAAATCTTTAAACCTTCCCAATTCACCAGGTTTCATCATGAAAAGCTTCTCAAATGTGTAAAGCTCAAAGCATGTAGATTGTACTGGTGTTACTGAAAACCTTTTGGGTTTTTTTTGCAGCACTTTTTCACTTTGGTGTTCAAACTGTGGAGCAGAGAAACATAAGGCATAGCACCAGATTTGGGCATTTTATATATTCTCTAGGGAAAATTGCTTATATAACTTAAATGGGCAGTTCATGACTTGCAGCATCAGCCTGACTCTGAGAACTTGCCATGGTTGCAA
Source organism: Syndactyla subalaris (assembly GCA_035584875.1). Taxonomy (NCBI): domain Eukaryota; kingdom Metazoa; phylum Chordata; class Aves; order Passeriformes; family Furnariidae; genus Syndactyla; species Syndactyla subalaris. Next base: position 23,018,600 of record JAWMRD010000085.1, read on the forward strand.
AGTATGCTGGCTCCCAAAACTGGGCTGTTCCATATTGGCTGTTTAGATGTCTAAAGTATATTGAATTAAAAAAAAAAAAAACAGAAAAAAACCCAAAACCAAAACACAACAAAAGAAAACACTAAATGGGCAGATGGCTACTTACCTGGAAATAACCCTATGCTTACAGAGAGCTGTGGTTTGAGAGGGACCTTATTATTTATTGAGATTTATTTCTGTCATGACCTGGCTGTTTATAGTTAGGTACAAAAAGGGCTTATTTTTTTCTTTTTCCAGTTGCGACATAAGGGAGTAGCACACATCAAAATCTGCATTTCCACTGCATACAAAGAGCAGAGGAGGAAGCCCCAAAAGTCTTGCTGTGCACAGGGCTCAGCTGTCATGGAAGCAAGATGGGATGGCTGTGACCACACACTTTTGTTATTCTCTCCCTTACAGTCTCTGCTAGACCTGGTGCATCCTCTTTTTAAGAAACTGCTATTACAGTAGGGTATCACTTCATTGCTTTACATAGGTGTTACTTCACAGTTGTTGGCTGGTTGGTTTTATTCACCATGAGATAATTAAGACATAAAACCAGAAAATTTTGGGATGACTGGCTAAGCCTTCTAGCAAAGCCATTGTGCTCTTTGGACTTCTGCACAAATTTCCAGGTGAATTTTTCAGTGCAGAATTGTGCTCTTGCCTCAGGGTCTTACTCCATTTCCAGCAGTCCCTGGCTTGAAGTGCTTTTTCTGATTGCATCCCATCAGGGAAAGCATGGGTTGTCTCAGTAGCGTTCATGCCTGCCATGAATCTCTTATTCCAAGGTCCTGTGCTTCTACACTTAGGGCTGTGTTCTTTGAACACATGGCAGTGAAGGACCTGAAGCTGCCCACGTTCACAAAGTGGTGCCTTGTAAGTTTTGAAATGCCTCCCAGAGGGTACTGCAAGGATCCTTGTAAGTACTGTCCTGCAAGCATCTCTCTCCAGGCAGGATGGAGTCATCACTGGTTTTATTACTCTCCTTTTGAGGCATTAGGTACAGTCATTGTGGGGACAGGCTGGAAGCTGAGATGTTGTGACCTAAAAGGGCAATCTCCATGAAATTCTTGAAAGGTGAAAAGTTCCATATGCATGGTTTTACCCATTAGTGAGTGTGGAAGGTTCTCACTGCTGTCCTTGCCTATCTTTGAAAGCATGTGATTTAACTTCTTCCCATTATCAGGACTGTTTGCTCTTGCTTTGTCCTCCTCACCTTCCTGCCTTTGTACATGGCTGCTGCTCCCAATGCAACTTGTGTCTGCTTTGTACAACCCCTGCTGTCTTACTGTTCAAAACTGCCTTTGGTCTTGAGCAGAGCACAATAAAAAGCAAAGCATATCATGGCCACAGAGCAATATTGCCTCATGGAGCATCTTTGAAATAATAACCTTGGTTTCTCACTTTGTTTAACAGCTTCTGTTTCAGACCCATTTGACCCAGTTTTCACAGAGCTTGAGAACTCATCGCCTGCTTTACTTGCTGTCTGCTATATGGCTCATTGTTCAGTGATTTCCAATTGACCTTTCCAGTTTATCTTGCTTCTTTGCTATCAGCCACCCAAAGGGCAGGCATTGAATATGTTTAAGGCAGCAGGTTGCTAATGCAAGCACTGTTTGGCCAGTAGATGTGCATCCCTGCAGCAGCCTGAGGAATGACAGGAGGATGTACAGCTTGCTGGTAGAAGGCAGCAGATTTTAGAGCTTAAAGGCTTTGCATAGTAGAGCCTGTGCCAAGTAATATTAAATATTATTCCATGTCCAGAAATAAAATTCTGGAGATCATGCTGAATGGTATTTCTCTGTATCTTCCCATCCATTTGTTACCCAGAATACTCCTCAAGACCAGCATGTAATATTGCAAGTATTCAGTCCCTTTTATAAGTGACTGTGTGCTGTACTTATCTTGTCTTTTTGATTATGATGCTGGTTTACACTGTATATATTCTTTCATGTCCAGGACACTGACTCTGTGTGGTTTGTATTAGAGAATAATAATTAATCTTATTTAAAAATAAATTTTATTTTATTCTTTTACCCTTTGAACATGATTATTTTTGAAACTAAAGGAGCTCACTGGATTCTAAGGACTGGGTGGCTTAAAAGGGCAGCTATAGAAGCTAAACCTTTATGTTCCAAGTTGCTGACTCAATTCCTATTCACATATTAGTGAGCAGTGTTGCCATCTGACAGCTGCCTACTCTCACATCAAAATGAAATGGTGATTTAAGGCCAGTCCTTGGGCCTGAGGGGAAACTGAAGGAAAGAAAAAAACAGAAAGACCCTCTAATCTCTACTGCAAGTTGGGACCCTGTGGGCACCCTTGACTAAGTGCCAAAAACAGAGGTGAAAGATGCACACATGGCACTCTGTTTGGAAAGAGTCCTTATCTCGGTGAGTAAACTCAGCCCATCCTTCACAGGTCACAGTATGACTCATGCTTCAAGATGCTTTGCAGCAGGGATGGCCCCACTAATCAAATGGTAATCTTAAAATGTGGGAGGTGCTCGGTGCTTTCTGTTACCTGCAGGATGTGTAACCAGTCAATTTTCTGTAGAAAAAAAATCTCATGTTTAAAGAAGTCTGTAATTTCTGCAAAAATACTTTCAAGTACTTTCGTGTTCCTGAAAGTCCTTAAACCTTCCATGTGTGACACACTTCAAGGCTTTACAGGAATAAAGAAACAAAATATGAACTCTTAGATGAATCTGCTTCCATGTTTGCAGTGGCACTAGAAGATTTGGAGATGCAGTGCTATTAAAAGACCAGGTGTGTCACCTCCAGATCTTGCCTGTAATTAGAATATTGCTGATTTCATACCTTGGTTTCAACTTACTAAAAAGCTGCATAGGCCTGCTAGGAGATGAGAAGATTGGGATGAATGGAATGGACAACATAGGGAAAATATTCAGCAATGCCTGACTCCTAGGAAACAAAAACTCTGCAGAAATGTCTTTTCAATAATTTTTAATTACTGCTGTCCACTGTAAACGTCAGGAGTAACGAATTGACAACATGGACCCTTGGCATGATGCAGCAAGAATCCTTTATTATTAATTACAAGCATCTATTTGTGGACAATCTGGTTTAGTTTCAGGTCTTTGAGCTAAGCATTACATATGCTAGAACCAAGTAACTAACACAATTCCTTTTCTACTAATTAGCTTCTTATTCTTGCTCACACGTTTATCTCCTGATCCAACCTAGCCACCTTCTTGTTACTTTTGCATCTTTTCACTTCTTCCAAAGGCCTTGATGCTCAGCAATTTTCCAATAGCCTTTTTTGTTCATTGTTCTCCACCAATAACCCATTTTGTTCATTGTTCTCTACACTCAAAGCCACGATGAGACATTAGATTAAGTCCATCAGGTATGCTGGATTTTATAACCTGACTGATTTAATGAGTTACTTCAATAGGTGTTATAACTAAAGTGAATTAATCTCTTCACTGTGTGACCAGATTATTAGAAGTCAAGTTGCCTGGCCTGGCAGACAGTGCAGTCTGGAAGATCAGCTCTCAGCACACAAGGCTAAGACATGGGAAAGCATCTTTCTTAAACAGAGACATGGTTCTACCTGCTGCTTAAATACTGTTCTATTAATTCTATATTTCATGAGGGTGTTAGGGGACGCTGCCCAATGTTCAGGACAAACAAAATCAAAGTTTGTTGCAGTATTGATCTTCTCTGGGTGAATAAAACCAAAAACAAATCCAAACAAATAAACAAACAAAACCAAGCCAAACCAAAAAAAAAAAAAAAAAAAAAATAGAGCAAAACCCCCTACCTCACATGAATTTGCCCATCTCCTCACTCCTGTGTCCTCACACATTTTATTTAGAGATACACAATTCACATGCCAGCTGTCTTGGAATGGTTTGTGTCAAATTCAATTCACCTCCAGATAGATACTCCTGATATTTCCTTCTTATGCTATCTCTATCCTGACACAAGAAAAGCCAAACATGGCACTTCTGGTGTGCACTGGACAATTTGATCCAGACCCAGTGTTGGAAAAGAGAGGTGTGAAATGAGACTGAAAAGTTAACAACATGCCTTTTTTTTTTTTTTCAACTTAGAACTGTCCTACTGTAGCATCAGCAGACCCTGATGAAAGGGTAAAAAAAAAAGCAAGGGTGTTGATTTTTGCACTGTCAGTTGAGACTCTGCCCAGGAAATGGAATGTGTCTTTTTAAAATATGCCTGTGTAGGTACTTGTGTGCTGGAATATGTTGGACTTTGTTAGTGGTAAAAATTGCCTTCTTGATTCTTTGTTACCCTTGTTCTCTGTATAAAGTAATTGAGAGTTTGTCTTTGAACAGTGGAGATTACCTGATAATTTTGAAGCATTTGGACAGTTTTTTTGCAATTTGCTGTTTTCAAGATCAGTAGGAGGATATAAGGTACATGTTTGATGCATAACACCTAGCGTGAGGCACCAGAAACAAGTCAAGAAGGCAAACTGGAGAGCTAACTTGCTGGTTATATTTCATATGCCAAATGTTCTTCTCAAAACCAAAAGGCATTAGACATAAACCATAAGAATTGTCTGTACTCTCACACTATGCACAGGTTAAATTCCAGGTTGTTCTTTTCCCTTTCAAACATTCTGTTTAAAAACAGCCATGGTTTAAGGTCAATTAGACTAGTTTCACATATTTTAGAAGCCATGGAAAGATGAAGAGCAGAAAACAGGTGAGATGCTCAGAGGAACATCACTTTCTGTTTCTGGCTTTGACAATCAAGACACCAAATTATTCAGTAAAAATTAGATGGCTTGAGATGCAGTGGGAAGCCTACGTGACCCTTTTAAGCTAGATAACTAACAGTTGGATAGCTTATGTTATAAGACATGATGTCTGTCTTGGTTCTCACATGTTTGCCTAATCAATTTTATACCCAAGTAATTCAATTTATCTATGCAGGCATGAGAGGAGAATGAGGTCCTTAAATAATTAAAGATTTGTAAACATGGAGTATAAAATAAATGTTATCTCCTGGCTTTTAATTGTGTTAGTTCCTTGTGTTGCTTGAATGCCTCATTCAAAGCATTTCATATCATTAAAATACAACTTCCATGGTGTAGAGTAAGAGTCTGTTGCCTCTGTCTGTCTTACTTGTGCTTCAAAACTTTTACTTTACTATTTTCAAAGGAAGATTGTGTGAACTTAGCAAAAACCTTCAGCACTTCAGTTTGAGTTTTTAATTTAAATTTGTGGCAAGATGTACTTAAACATATTATAAATGCAGGAAAGTAAGAAACAGGCTTTTTCTGTTGTGGTTTTTTTTTTTTTCTTTTTCCTTTCCAAAGGCTGCTGAGGTGACAGTGTCAGGAAAGCAAGTCAAACTTTAGCTGGTGAAGATGGCCTCATTTTCTCAGGAGCAAGCAGCTTCAAAAGTCTCTACTGGTGTACTTTGTCCCCTGGCAGGGACAGGGAGACATGCCAGATTTAATTTTGACAGTCCTCTACATTTGCATGCATACATCAGTCTCTATTTTTCATTCGGGCCTTTCAGACAACATAGCAGGGACAGAAGCATTGGTTTGAATGAAAAATGTGATTGTGAAAACATAAATTATCATCAGGCTGCAGGCACAGCTTTCTGTCTTCTAAAGCTCATTTCTGTGTAGCAATTGACATTTTCCATTTAATTCAGTGCTGAAGTTTTATATAAGTTTCTAAAGCATCACTTAGAGTTTCATTATCTGACTTGAACAGCAGAAAACATCATAGGTGAGCTATGTTTAACTCAATAGAAGCAATAAAGGAACATATGCTTATTAAACCATAATATGGGAATCCTACTAAGCTATTGGTACAATTACTTCCCAAGCTAGAAGTATGCATTCATCAAATGAGCGTTGGGTACTCTTTTCCCAAAAGCTGTTTAGTATTGTGGCTGAGAAAAATAAATTGGCCAACACTGGATTGCAGTATGAGCTCAATAGTTTTGAAATGAAGTTATGTTTCTTTCTTCCTCATGGGTAAAGGCTTCCTTATCTGAATTCATCGAAAGAAAAACAGACAGTGCAATCAATATATTTATCCATGAACTGAGGGTGAATCTTGCATGGAAACACAGCCAGGAGTTTATACCCAGTCTGCTGAGATCTGCCTTATTAAATTCTAGTTTTCTGAGCTTTCACTATTTCAAGAAATTGGAAAATTTTCTTTATTGTCCATTCAAATGTAGTTAGCCATCTGAGATACAACCATTTTATAAAGCATGTTAAATTATACGTTGTTACATAGATGCTGTCTAATACACTCATTATATACCCCATTATGTCTGGAAAAGTAATGAAATAGTTGTTTCTGAATTCTCAAGTCTGTGCTACTATTTGTTGTAAACCCTCTTTTTTTTTAAATCCAAAACAAAAATTCTTTGTGCAGTTGGGGTTTTTCGTTGTTATTTGGGTTTGTGTTGACTTTTTGTTGTTGTTGCTGCAATTTTTTGCTGGAAGTAAAAATTAATGGACCATTCAGAAAGAAACAATCTCTGTGAGGAAAGATGCAAATCAATCATCTATGAGTGGCTGATGTCCCCATGCAGTCATGTGTGCTGGACAGGCTATGGGGGATGGAAAAATACCACTCTCTGCTGACCTGCTTCATCTTGGGGAGGGCAGTTTGCTATTGGCTTTCCTGGTGGAGCCATCTCCCTTCCTTTCCTACCCCTCAAATCAGGAGTGTCCACTGTTCATCTTGCTCAGATTTTTAAATACCATACTTATTGTCTTTCCATCTGGGGCAGTGCACTGAGTTGCCAGAGGTTTTATTTTCTGTTAATCGCCACATTCCTCCACTGTCATCCACTTGTAGCCTACCATTCTCATCGCAGCTGCGGGTGTTTCAGTACAGTTTTAGAAAGCTTTAATAAAAATTATGTGTTAGCTGGTTTTTTAAAGGCTCTTTAAAACCCTGTCTTGTTTGTAAGAGGGTCTGTTATCACAGAAGGACTGTGGTTGTTTGCTAGCTCTCAGCTTGCGTGACAGCACAGACAACTTTCTTACCAGCTTGTCTGCTCAGCTTCTGCTCAGGTAAACAGGCACAACTATTCCCCTTCACTTGTTCTTTTTGCAGCAATTCTACATAAGGCTTTAAACTCTATGGAATTTGTGCTGTCTTTTGCACTCCCACAAAAGTTTGGTTATCTCAGTGTTATATTTACACATGGCTGTCGCAACAGTTCTGACACACCTCCTTGAAGCCATTACCTGTGATGTGCTTTGGATCAGGCCTAATGAACTGCAGTTATCTGAGGAGGAGTTTTTTATTGACACCTTTGTCACTTCACCACATCTCTCACTTTACCCTCCTGGCTGCAGTGAATAAGGCCTCTGGGCAGTGGCTGAATGCTGTATTTCCTGAAGCCAGGCATAATAGTTTATTTGACTAACTTCTGATTTTGTATATTTCAAATAGGTAACTCCTAATAAGTGCTATCTATCAGCACAGAAGTGGAAACAAGAACTAAAATATTAACAGGGGTTGGTGTTGTTGAGGTGAAATACCCAAACAGCTTCTCTCTGTGGAGAAGAAAGCTCAGCACTACCAAGGCAGGTGTTGTTGATTTGAAGTCATGGACTTTCCTCTTTTAATCTGTTGTGAGATGATAATGAGCAAATACATTCAGCTACAAATTTCACACAAAATGTAGTCCACAAAGCTTTGGAATATAAATCATGTGAAAATCCAGTTGGAAGCAGGCTAGCTCCAAGCAGAGATCAGCTCTCGGCACCCACTTTAGTGTGCCATACTGTACCTTAGACTATGAGCCCTTCTTGAAAAGATACCGTACTTGGGTAAATCTCATCCCTGAAGTCTGATCCTGCAAACAGGGTACTTTCAGACTTACAAGGTATCACACTGTGATACATAAATACTGGTTAATAAATAGTAGCCTTGCAAGGATTTTATTCTGGAGCTTGTTTGTAGCTGACTGGATTAATGGAAGTTCAGCACACACATTTGTATGTCAATAGTCCCCTTGAAATCCATCTTCCCAAGTTCAGAAATCATTTTCAGAGCAATCCTCTGTTTAGTCACAAAGCTGTCTGCAGTTAAGATTATTGTGACATTATTATTATTATTAGGAATTGCTGTGGAAACAACTTGCCAAATGAACCGTTATGAGCAAGCCAGACTCACTGAACCACAGTAAAATTCATTAACGGCTGCTTGGGGCAACAGATGGTCTTTGAAAGTCTTTATCTTTTTAACCATTTGTCTCCTCCAGTGTCTGTGGCAGAGCCCTCCACCTCTCTTTCTATCTCATTAAATAGTCATTGCAAAATTTGCAACTTCCTTTTAGTGACAAGCTCCTTTAGTGGTGTGTCACTGTTCAACTGGAGCATGTACTGACATGCAGAAATTTGAATTAAAGGGAGAAAACATCTTCTACTATGAAAAAAATGGTATGTTCTTTTCTTCTTTTGGACCTTTGCTTGAATCTTTTAGGCTATTGCTTTCCCCTATGAAATCTGAGCACCTCTTTTTTGGTTCTTGTTTTTGAGGGTGAGGTTCCAGAGATGCTAAACCATTTTTTTCTTTAGATGACAAAAAAAGAAGGTTGAAATACTGTTCCTATAAACGGAGTTCCCACAATTAGAGCCCACTGTGCAAAATCTGAGCAGGAGCTTGACTGTGCCTTAGAGAATGTGCCAACACTGCCGTCTAGCTTCTGCAAGGATTTTGTGTGCTTTTGCTTCTTAGTTGCTTGAGTTCGTGTGTTAACACAGGGCTTTGTTGAGCCCCTGTTGGCAAGTCAAGGCCCTGTAGCATTGCCTTGTTTGGATACACAGAATCGTTTGAAGTAGTCACAGCACGAGATGAGGGATAGAAGATGGCGGCAGCAAACAGAGGAGATCTGAAGCGGCAATGCCTCCAGAAAACTGCCAGTCTGTATTTGCAGATGGGGAAATGAAACCCACTTGTCTAAACTCTTACAAGGTATTTGGCAGCACCACAACTCAGACAAACCAGTTCTAGGCCTGTTCAGTATTTTTAATCCTAAAACACTTGTAAAGTCCTTGAACAGGGCCCTCTGACATGTCACCCTTTGACACATCCTTTGGGTTCCTTGACTTCCGCTTTCTCTCTCTCATTCTTATTCTTCTCTGTCTCATACAATGCATACATCTTTTTTACTTTTTCACCACAGAATTTTTAGCTTTTGCTTCTTGGTCTGTGGTGACCTGGGAGCTCTTTGCAGTCTGAAGTGCTGTCTTTAGGTTTATATGCATTTTATGTCTGGTCATCTTGGGATTTTAAAAGATTGTTTGGTTCCTATTTACCATGAATTTGTATGTTTTTAACAAAAGCTGGTTTTAGATATCCTTTAAGTCATATAGGTAGTATTTCATAAATAATAAAGAGGATAATGAAAGCATAAAATTATTATTAAGCAGACAGACCTTATTGAACCTTATATTATTGATCTTGGCCCATAGATCCAGCTGGTCCAGATCCCTCCAGCAGATCAACACTCCCACCCAACTTGATGTCATCTGCAAACTGACTGCAGGTACACTTGATCCCCTTGTCATTGATAAAGATATTAATCAGGACTGGCTGCAAAACTGAGCCTTGGTGAATCCCACTTGTGACCGGCTGCCAGCTGGATACAGCCCCATTCAGCAACACTCTCTGTGTCTGGCCATCCCACCAGTTTTCAACCCAGAAAAGAATGCACCTGTCCAAGTCATGGGCTACCAGCTTTTCTGGGAGAATGTAATGGGAGAAAGTATCAAAAGCTTTACTGACAATATCCACAGACGTCCTGTCATCCATTACGTGGATCACCTTGTCACAGAAGGAGATCAGGTTGCTTAAGCAAGACCTGTCTTTCTTTAACCCATGCTGACTGGGCCTGATCCACTGCTTGTCCTGTACATGCTGTGGGATCATGCTCAAGATAACCTGTTCCATAACCTTCACTGGAACCAAGATTAGCTATGCTTACATATTCTTATCAGCCTTATAATTAACATGTATCCATGGGTACTCCTTCATGTTAATGAGGTAAGGTTGTATTTGAAGAAGAATCTTTTGTCTCTGTTGAAGCAGCTGCTAATATGGTTGCATACCTGGCTGAATCAACTAATCATTTCATTAAATAAAAGTCCTCTTAGCTATGCTTATCAAAAGCATGCTGATCATAATTTTCCCAAACAACCTCCTGAAACGCAAACAAACAAACCACTTCAAGACTAATAAACCAGTCTTGCTCTGATATATAAGCTACAATTTATTAGAAAGGATTAAAAAGAAAAAAGAGATCTGAGGAGTATTTCATCAGCATTATGCATATATTCCTTTAGCCATCTCTGGTGATCTCATCTGAATGGTTAATGGTGCCTAAACATAGTACCATTTTCAGTGTGACAGGAAATACATGCTTTCTGCTCTGAACTTTATCTTTGTGGGTGAGGAGAGGATGACAGATGCTGAACACTTGGTCAAAGCCCTTCTGATTACATCCCAGAAGCAAGTTGAGGGGGTTTCTGTGTACTTCTTGACTTCTATGAGTAAGCACATTAGCACAAGATGAACAGAGTTTGAAAGGGACTGGGAAGTGGAGTATATAAGGTAGGTGATAACACTGTAAGTGAGCAGCTTCACAGACAGCTTCCTCAGAGAAGGTTGATCAGTGTATTAAGAAATGAGAATTGGCATAAAAATTCTGTAGGTGTGGTTTAAGCCCACTGGGCAACTAAGTCCCATGCACCTTGCTCACTCCTCCCTCCAGCAGGATCAGGGAGAGAATCGGAAGAGTAGAAATGAGAAACCTTATGGGTTGAGATAAAAATAGTTTAATAGGTAAAGAAAAAGCCATGCATGCAAGGAAAGCAAAACAAAGAATTCCTTCAGCACTTCCCATGGGCAGGCAGGTGTTCAGCCATCTCCAGGAAAGCAAGGCTCCGTTGCACTTAACAGTGACTCGGGAAGACAAATGCCATCCCCTCCAATGTCCCTGCCTTTGTTCTTCTTCCCACAGGTTTACGATACCATGTGCTGAGTACGATACCATGGGGTGTGGGAGATCCCCTGGGTCAGCTGGGATCCTCTGTGCTGGCAGTGTCCCAACTTCTCCCCACTCCTTGTGCACTACCAACCTCCTTGCTGGTGGGGTGTGTGAGGAGCAGAAAAGGCTCTGTTTAACACTGCCCAGCAGTGACAAAAACTACTTTATATTATCATTACTGTTTTCAGCACAAATCCAGATTACATTCCCATACTAGCCACTGTGAAGAAAATGAACTCTACACCAGCCCAAACTAGCACATTCTCTACACTTTGTTTCATACCATTTATGTCATGCTCTAGTCCTACATTATTCAATACAACCTCAATAACACTTCCCTTCCCCTTTCAATCTTTGACATAATACATAGACATTGTTTGTTGTTCCTTTAGTCTGTAGACCACCACTGCAAATCTCCATCAAATTTCCACAGATGTTCACATAATGTCAATTAAATGAACTTGGTCCATAACTTTGGGATCCATCTGTTCTGGTGGTCACTCAAGACACGAGAGGTGGTGTGTTGTGTGGAGTTCCTGGGAACCAAAGCTAGCTCAGGTCAGGTCACTGCTGCACTGTAATTGCTTCTTGTATGGTTTCTTCCTCCATTAGTTTGTGTGGTTCCTGTTATAGTAAGTTCTGTAACTTGCAATGCAAATAATGGGTTTCAACAATTTAAAGGCACATCCATTACAATCTCCACTCCTCGTCCTTTTGTGTCAGGTTACAGGGCTTAAAATTGTAATGAACTCCTCCCTTCTAGTCTGGCTGCAACAAGAGGTTCCTGCTATATTAGTTACAGTCTCTGCCACGGAGCTCCATGGGATGCAGAGACTGTCTGCCTGACCATGGCCTTCACCATGGACTGCAGGGGATTTTCTGCTCTGACACCTCGAGCACCTCCTTTCTCTCCTTCTTCAGGGGAGTACCTGCACTGTGTACTCATCCACAGGTCACAGTCCCTTTGAATCAAGTTGACACAGGAGTTCCAGCCTGTCCAATACAGCAGCACAAACACAGCAGCAAAGCCCTGGCCACCTGCCAGCCCAGGCACATCGCCAGGCTGTTATCAAAACATTCCCAGGCACAGCAGGGTGAGGTGATCACCAGGACAGCACTGCAGCTACCAGCCACCAAACAAGCACTAGATTGCAATACACAGTCAGGTGAGCAAGCCCCATGGCAAGGACAGGAGCATGCTGATTAATAACGAAACAGCAATAAGAGCTGAAAATTTCATCTAGCACATTCAAATCAAGTCTGTAAATCTTTGAACTTGCTGAGCCCCACATTGTTATCCAAAAAGGATTTGTTGTGGTTTAACCCCAGCTGACAGCTACACGCTCCATAACTGTTTGGTCACTCTGCCCACAGTGAGATAGGGAAAAGAATTGGAAAGGTAAAAGTGAAAAAACTCATGGGTTGAAATAAAGACAGTTTAACGGGAAAATCAAAAGTCATGCATGCAGCAAAGCAAAATGAAGAATTTGTTCACTGCTTTCCATGGACAGGCAGGTGTTCAGCCATGTCTAGAAGAGCAGGGCTCCATCACGTGTAACAGTGACTGGGGAAGACAAACATCATCACTCCAAACTTCCTCCCATTCCTTCTTCTTACCCCAGCTCTATATGCTGAGCATGATGCCATACAGTACAGAATAATCCCTCAGATCATTTGGGGTCAGTTGTCCCAGCTGTGTCCCCTTGCAGTTTCTTGTGCAACCCCAGCCTCCTTGTTGGTCGGGAGGAGTGAAAAGCAGCAAAGTCCTTGCCTTTGTGTTAAGCCCTGCTCTGCAGTAACAGAAACATCCCTATGTAATCAACCCTGTGTTCAGCAGAAATCTAAAACAGAGCCTCATACTATGGCTACTATGGAGAAGATTAATTCTATCCCAGACAAAACCAGTTCCTTCCCCCTAGACTTGAAGGAGGTATTTCCTAAACCTCTATGGAGCCTTTGATCCCACTTCCATGTTATCTAGGAGGAAAAAGTAGCTTCTTGCTTCTGCCAACATCCTGAAATTGTCGCAGGCCAGCATGAAGATGTGAAGCTGAGGATGTTTCTAGGGCCCTTGATATTTACTCTGGCATTGTGCTGTTATAGCAGTACAGGAGAGAGAATACAGAGAATAGTCAAGACACAGTATGGAAGAAAAAGCTCTTGAGGGTCTCCATTCTTTTAATACTTGCAGAAACATCACACAAGTTTCTCAGTTAGCTAAGGACTATGCCATAAAAAGAAGTTCTTTTTCTGCCTCCGTGCTGTCACTTTGTGAGGTCCTAGTTGTCAGTGGGGACATTATCGGGCATTTCATCTCTGTTGTAAGCAGCCGTAAGTTCTGCCTTGGCTTTCCAGGGACCAGAGAAAAAATGCAGGTCTTGGTACTCTGGAGACTTTTGGAGAAGAACGCCTCAAAACATTGAGCAGCAGCTAAGACGAATGGAGAGAAATACTGCCGTTGCTGCTGCTTCCCTGAAGTCTTGGATGGCCCCAGCCTGCAGTGCTGGCAAGCAGTTTTGGGGGGGATGCTGGGGAGTATTTTGCTATCTCGTGGCCGCTGGCAGGTAAACAATCTCTGTGTGATCATGAACACTCACTACCCGAAAGGCACAAAGCCAGAAAGGGTGATTTCCATTGCAGTGGCTGCAAAATGACACTTGAAAGGTTTGCAGAAGAGCAGAGCAATCAAAAAACTTGCAATGACCAATACCTTGGCTCATAAGCCCACATGCAGCTCCCAGCGTGCGTCCCAGCAGTGGAATTTGAAATGAAGGCTGAGAAGACAACAGTAAAAAGGCCGCAGTCTGGGGCAGGCTGGGGATCAGAGACTGTTTCTAACTCCCACTCTTGGTGCTGTGCTGCTGAGGGTGCCCAGCTAGCCAGGGAAAGGAGAGGCTACCTGCAGCCTGGTGACTGCTTGAACACCATGGTGAGGACAACAGCACACTAAAGCTGAGCTCTTATGGCACGGACAGCGAGGGATGATACAGCCAGTCAGTTTTGGCTCAAAGTCGGTCGAGACGCAGGGAGCCTGTCAGAACAGAAACCTTTGGAAGGACACTGACAATTTTCATATATTTGCAAGGTGGTGCAGCTGACATGGGAAAAGCTAAACAAAATCAGGAATTGAATAGTCTGAGTCTACAGCTGACCTCCTTTCCCAGAGAAACTTGCTGCTGTGTCCAAGAGGGCATTGTCCCTGGTGCCAGGACATACCAGAGAGAGCACTGGGGATTGTCCCTGGTGAGGGCCTGCAGGTGCTGTGGCTAATGCTCAGGAAGACATGAGACTGGAATCTCTCCACACTCTTACCCCTAGAAAGCTGCTGGTGGGGAAAATCCCTGCTGCGGACCAAGGAACCCCAAAGGATGTGATGGCACAGGAAGGAGGGCCAGACCTCTCCAGTGGAAGGTTTTTCCCCAGTTTTAAGAGGTCTGTGGGTAGAATGAAGTGCCACCAGCATGGGCAGTGGGAAAGGAGCCACAAGGCTTTTGCTCTTCCCAGCTGTGTAGGAAACCAGCACCTCAAAACAGATCCATTTTACTATCAGAATTGCTTCTTTTCATATCCCCTGTGAAGAGGCTGGAGCACCATCCATCCTTCCATTTCAGCGACCCAGACATAGACTGTCCAATGGGTGCCACTTTGCCTAAGAGCTGGCACATGCACACAGCAATTAGGAAGTTGGCAGAGCATGACCATTCCGGATGCAGTTCCCTTCTATCATGCCGGTAATGGGAGTGAGTAAGAGTCTCAGTGCCAGCAAAGGGCAGAGGTGACAGTGAGGGTCTCAGCTCCAGCCACTGGGGCAGGACTGGTATGTGTGCCCCAGGTGCACCTTCTGGGGAACAGAGGCGAGTAAAGCGAGTGAGTCTTGGCACCAGCATGCAAAGCAGGATTGCAAGTCACAGCCCACACGCCTGCTGCCTACTGTGGAGACAAGAGTGGTTGCATTCCCCCAAAGCACCAGGGAAAAGTATTGGGGCTGGGGATATAACTCCTGAACAAACTGGAAGGTGGGCTACCTGGTGAGTAGGGGGCCCCAAGTCCAGGTAGGCTATGAGGCACAGGCCCGTGCTGTTACCTGGGGAGACCTGCAGGAGCAGAACACCTGTTGGGAAGTGTGTCAGTGCATGTGTGTTTGCTCCTGAGCAGGAAGCTGCGTGGGAACGAGGAAAATGGCTCAGGATATGGGGCAGGGGTTATCACATGAACAGAAGGGCTGTGGCGGTACTCTGGGGACCTGTGAATTCACGTATGCTTTTGTGAACGTCAATCCACACTAGCTGTAGAAAAGGGACATGGCTGGCCGTGCTGTTTAACACGAGTCTTGGCAGTAACACATGTATATGCTGTCAAAGGCAGTGCGGCAGAGCCGGCCTTTTGCTTGTGCCTTTTCCATGTGTCTCTCACAGGTTCCGTAACAACTGTTTACGGCTTTGTTTACCCCTTCTTTCCCGAGTGCTGTTTATGCTTTATTTACCCCGCCGGAGACAAAGCCAAGCTCCCGGGGGCTCCGGGCGGCGCGGGAGCGGCGTGCGGGGCCCGGGGCTGCCGAGCCCCGCACGCCGTATTCCCGTCGCCCTCGCCGGCCGAACTCCCCGCTTCCTCCACCACACCCTCAGCCCCTGCCCCGCCCCGGAACGCCGTCACTGCGCGGATGTGACGAGACAGTGGCGGCTCCTGGGAGCGGGGCCTGGTACGGTGCGGCCTGGCCGCTCGGGGGGCGCCGTTCCCGTGGCAACGCACTCCGCCGCCCATGGCGGACCCGGCCCGGCGCCGCCGCCCGCCCGCGGAGGAGCCTCCCGGCTCCGGGCGCTGCCGGACGCGCCGCAGGCTGAAGGCGGCCGCGGCCCTGGCCCTGGCCCGCACGGGAAGCGAGGGCCCGGCGGCGGTGAGTGCGGGGCTGGGGGCGGGTGTGGTGGGAGCCGCGCGGAGGGAGTGGGCTCGGAGCGGGCAGCGAGGCCGTGGCCCGCACTCCCCGCCATGCGTGGGCGCCGCTGTGGACCCACCGCGCCCTTGGCCCTGCGCTGGTGCACCCCGGGCCTGCCAGCCCGGGGCTGTGCCCCATGGCCTGTGTCCTCCATGGCCCATGTCTCTCCTCTGGCCCGTGTCCCCCTCCCCTGGCCCGTGCCCCCCCTGGCCCTTATCCCCACCCCGGCCCGTGTGTCGTCG
>JAWMRD010000085.1:23039323-23060521 GCA_035584875.1 Syndactyla subalaris
GGCCCGTGCCCCCCCATGGCCCGTGCCCCCCCATGGCCCGTGTCCCCATGGCCCATGTGTGGGGAAGGCCTGCTCCCGGGCTTGCTGCAAAGTGCGAGCTAATCAGTTTTGAAGTAGCGTGGTGGTTATTTTTGCTAAATTGTAATGCGTTACCATAACACCAAAACCTAAAATAGTTTTTAAATAGATTTTTTTTGTTACCTGTGCTTGATATATGTCGTGGTTTAGCATAACCTCAGCCAGCAGCCAAGCCCCATGCAGCCCCTTGCTCCCTCCTCCCCCAGTGGGGTCGGGCAGAGAATTGGAAGGGTTAAAGTCAGAAAAGTCGTGAGCTGAGATAAAGATGGTTTAATAGGGAAAGCAAAAGCTGTGCACACACGCAAAGCAAAACAAGGAATTAATTCACTGCTTCCTGCGGTTGGGCAGGTGTTCAGCTGTCTCCAGGAGAGCAGGGCCCCATCACATATAACAGTGACTTGGGAAGACAAATGGCATCGCTCCAAATGTCCCACCTTTCCTCCTTCTTCCCTCCATTTTGTATACTGACATATGTCAGTATATGTCATATGGTGTCATATGGTCTGAAATATCCTATTGATCAGTTTGGGTCACTTCTCCCAGCTGTGTCTCCTCCCCATGTCCCTTGCAAACCCCACTTCCTCACCAGTGTGGCAGTAAAAAAAACCAGAAACAGCTTTGGCTCTTTATAAGCACTGCTCAGCAGTAATAAAACATTGCTATATTATTAACCCTGTGTTCAGCACAAATTCAAACCACAGCCCTACATGAGTCACTGTGAAGAAAATTGACTACCCTAGCCAAAACCAACACGACGACCTGGCTAGAGACAAAGACAGTGTGTACCTGAGAATGGGTGTAGGAATGACATCTGGTTGTTTCTGCTCTAGTCTTAAAAACAAATACTTATTTTGGCAGGAACACATCCATGGAGGTTGTCTAATCCTACAAGCTGTGTGTGGTCCAGCATGAATGCCCAACAAAAGAGGGGCAGAGCGTGCAGAAAAAGGACAGGTCCAGCAGAACTTGGAAGGTGATAATATAGCTTGAGTGTAATTACTTGTTTTGACTGGTTTCTCTTAAAATACAGAACTAACTGTTCCCTTATTTTCCCTACATAAATGCTAGTCTTTTGGAGCTGTGCTTCAGAGGATACCATGTAAATCATAAACTTGCTGACAGCATCAAAGCCGTTATTTAAGAGTGGGGAAGGAGACAGTCCTGCCTGTTACCTTCATATATGTCAGCATGATTCAAGTGCTCTTTAAAACTTGTAGTACTGAAGAGCTATAGCACTCTGAAGGGAAACCAGACAAGGTAGTTAGGTCATGCTGCCTCTTTGTTCAGCATTCTTTCAGAGCTACTGATGAGTTTTGGAACCTTTAAAGCTATTGTTATGGGTTTCCACATCTAGAGTGTAAGATTTTTGCATCCCTGTGATAGCAACGATCTTTTGTCTCTGTCCTTTTTAGAACATGACTCCAACAGATAAAGAGTTTTCAGAAGACAGCAACTTTGCACCAAAAGCCAGCACCAGCAAGCTGCCAACAGATGCATCTCCTGATTCCAAATGCCCCATCTGCCTGGATAGATTTGACAATGTTGCATATCTAGATCGCTGCTTGCATAGGTTCTGTTTCCAGTGTGTTCAAGAGTGGTCAAAAAACAAAGCAGAATGCCCCCTCTGCAAGCAACCCTTTTTTTCCATTTTCCATACGATTCGTGCTGAAGATGACTTTAAGGAGTACGTACTCAGCCCTTTAGAAACTAGCTCTTTTGCCAGCCCTGATGGCCGGAGATTTCGTTACCGTACTACCTTAACAAGAGAACGCCGCACTCGTGGTTCCCCTTCTCGAAGGATGCTGTCCCCTCCAGATAATGGGATGTTGTTTGAAGGGTTGTCAAGCGAACCAGTGCGGCACAGACACCGAGAGATTCAGCAGATGATAAGGAGGCTGGCCTCAAGGAGACAGGCTAGCGCAGAGGGCAGATCTCTGCGACAGATTCAGGAGGAGGACATGATCAGCTTCCGCAGAGCCCTGTACCGTACTGGAGTGCGTATCCGCAGCATCCAGGACGGCGGCCGCTATCGAGACATTTCGGCAGAGTTTTTCCGCCACAACCCTGCTTGCCTTCACCGGTTGGTTCCTTGGCTGAAGCGAGAACTTACAGTCCTGTTTGGTGCCCATGGATCTTTGATAAATATTGTACAGCACATTATCATGAGTAATGTAACTAGGTATGATCTGGAAAGTCAAGCCTTTGCTGATGACTTGAAGCCATTTTTGCTGAATCGGACAGAACACTTCCTGCATGAATTCATCAGTTTTGCTCGTTGTCCATTTAACTTAGAAGCATATGATCAACATGCCAATTATGACTGTCCTGCACCATCGTATGAGGAAGGAAGCCATTCAGACTCATCAATTATTACAATATCTCCAGATGTGGCATATTCTCAAGGGCCAGATAACAGTTTGTCTGTGCCTGGTCTTGGTCAAGCCCCCTGGGATGATGAAACTCCAGGTCCTTCCTATTCCATTTCTGAAGAGGTTCGTGCAACCATAGCTTCTCCTCTGGAGTCATCAGAAAGTTCTGATGAGGACTCTGCTGCAGGGAGTCAAAGAACCAAACTGCAGACTCAGTTACAGGCTAATGCTGACTCAAACGACAGTGGCTCTTCCTCAGACAATTGTGTAATTGTTGGGTATGTAAAGCCATTGGCTGAGAGGACACCAGAAGTGGTTGAGCTGTCCTCAGACTCTGAGGAGTCCATCAGGGAAGAGAAAAAAGAAGATGTCAAGAAACAGCGGCCAGTCCAGTGTCACAGCTGGAGTGACAGTGAACAAAGCAGGAGCTTCTCACCATGTTCTCCAACATATAAGGAGGATGTAGGTAGTTGTAGAAGCTGTTTATCTCCTGCAGTTGAGAAGACAGAGTCAAAACAGGATGAGAAGAAAAAATGCAAGGGAAAAGGTCTGCCTCCACAGGACTTGAACTGGAGCCCTTCTCCAGGGAGTGACACAGTATGTTCCCCTTGGAATCACAGATTGTCTAGAAAGGGAAAGTCCAGAAGCCCACAGTCCTGTTCACGGAACAGTCGAGGGAGTCATGGCCATCGGTCTAGAAGGGAGCACCATAGCAAAAGCCAACTTAAAAGGAGACGATCGAGAAGCAGAGAAAGCAGCAAACATAGGAGCAAAAGAAGGAGCAAAAGGTCAAGGGCTCGTGACAACAGAGCGTCTCTAAAAAGCCAGAGAGGGTCTGTAAGTGGTGAGAGCACTCCATCCAGAGAAGTTAGCAGATCACGATCACGTAGCAAAGGCCACAGTAAAAGGAGATCAAGAAGTAGAGACAGCAATCGCTATTATGTAAGAGACAGTTATCAAAGTAGACATCAGTGGGGTTCTGCTTTCTGTAGTCGAAAAGTATTTGGAGACAGCTATGACTCCTCCAGCAGGAGGAGGACACAGTCTAATAGTCTCTACTCCAGGCAATCTTCTAGTCCAGAATACAGGATACGGTCATTTATTGAAAGGACAGACCTGCATAGCCAGAGGGGACTCCATGAGAGACACTATTACTGTTATGAAAGATGCAGGTCAAGGAGTCGGTCAAGCAACAAGTCAAGGACTCCTTCTGGAGGAACTGAGAGAATGAAAAGTGAAAAGCCTGGTGGAAAAAGGAAGTACAAAACTCGCCACCTGGAGAATGCATTCATGGACAGCACAAGTCTAGAAAGAGAAAATGACCCCAAGAAAACTTCCTCAAAATTCAGTGACTGCTGCAAAAATGAAGATAGCCTGTCAGACAATCGAGCAAGTAATGAGACAAAGCGTAAAAAAAGGAAAAAGAAAGTGAGGAGTCCAAGTGTGGAGATAGTCTATGAGGGAAAAGCAACAGATGCAACAAGGCATCTGAAAAAGAAAAAGAAAAAGCATAAGAAGAAACACCGAAAACATCACACAAATAACTCGGCATATTCTTCTCCAGTGGTGATTACAATTGATAGTGATAGTAGCAAGGAGCCAGAAAGTAATGAATGGGACAACAGTATTACTTGGACAGGCACAATTCAGAGAAATGGGAGGGAAAATGAATCTCCATCTTCTTTTCTGAGAAGGATAGGATGTGAGGAAGCTGAAGGAGCAGTCAAAAAGTACAGTATCCCTACCACAAGGAAAGACTTAGATGGTGACATTAGAAATGCTGATGTCAGACTTCAAGGAACAGGAACTGATCAGAGTGTTATCACAGCAGATACCAGCAGTAACACATCTCACACAGAAACTGTAACCAGCTATGTTCAGGAAGCACCAGCAGTGCCTTCCAATCAACTATGTTCCCCCAGGGTTTCCTTCCTGGAGTGTCCAGAGAGACAACCGTTGATACTAAGACTGCCAAAGAGAATTGTCAACAGATCCTCTTGGTTTGATTTCCCAGAAAAAAAAATGTAGCACACTTTCCATGGAACATTTCTTAAAATTGTGAATTTAACTATTATTTTCCCCTTGAGAACTAAAACATGTGATAGGATTTCTGTATGTTAAAAGATGTCTGGGAAATGTGTAAAAACTTTGAATGTGTATGCACTTTTAAGTCAAAGAAGATAGAATATAGCTAGTATGTAACTTTAAAAGTTTGTTTAGAAAACTGTTTGGAAATTGTAATTTCATAAAGCCATCCACAGAGTATTTCAAAGTTTTGCTTAAACCAAGCAACAGAAAAGGAGCCCAAAGCAAAAGCCAGAAAATATATTTTATGGGGATTGCCCTTCTTAGACAGGGGAAAAATTGTTTAGTTCATAGGAAAGTATTCAGTCTGAATTCCAGCATCATTTCAATCTCTTTGGTTTAAGCTGATCTCTGCTGAAAAGTAGGCAGTGATTCTACAGAGATTCTCGAGGCACTTCCTGTAATGTTAAGGTAAGCTATGTCAAAATCTGAATAAAGCAATAAGACTTCTTTTTTTTTGAAATGTATTTAATATGTACTGTGTGTTTTGCAAACAGAACACTTTTGGTTTGGTTTTGAGTGTCTTGCCTATACAGACCATTGAATGTTTGTGCAGTCAGGAGCAGTCCAGGTTGGAAGGGTCTTCTGGAGACCGTCTGGTTCCTTCCTT
The DNA here is from genome assembly GCA_035584875.1 of Syndactyla subalaris. NCBI lineage: Eukaryota > Metazoa > Chordata > Aves > Passeriformes > Furnariidae > Syndactyla > Syndactyla subalaris. Next base: position 23,044,466 of record JAWMRD010000085.1, read on the forward strand.
CACTGAAAGCAGGAACTTTGATCAGATTGCTGGGGATTTGTTCAGTTTTGAGTTTCCCCTAAGCTGAACGGCCCCTCTGCTACCCCTTCTAACATTTGAGCGTTCCCTTTGGAAACAATTTTTTTTCAGATTTATTTCCCTTGTTGCAGTCTGTGCTTTCTACCTTGCATCCTGCAACTGTGCAGCTCTCAAGGAGTCTGTTTTTCCTCTTCTTTGTGCCCTGCCACTGCATACTTGAAGACATCTGCCTTGTCTGTAGCTTTGACAATAGAGCAGCTGCTCCTGACCTCCTTGCAACAGCCATCCTCAGCCCACCTCAGATGTACTGCAGCATTTATGTGTGAGGCTCAGGCAGGGCCTTGTTTTCTGCATTTGTCCCTTCTCTGTGTGCACAGCAGTAGCTCTCAGGGCTGGATGAGGAAGATGCCTTCTCTCTCTCCTGTATTACTACCTCCCTGAGTTTGGTGGGTTTGACCTTTGCTGGTTGCCTGCAAGATACTTAATGAGCTGCTCTGTCACTTTCTCCACAACATAGGGGAGAAAATGGGAATGCTGGGTTGAGATAAGGATGGGGAGATTACTCTCACTGTCCACATAGACTTGGGGACAATTAGTGTGTTTTAATGCCAATTGAAAATTGAGTAGTGGGATAAGAAACGAGGACAAAACTAAAACCACTTTCCCTTCCCTTCTTCCTAACTTCACTCTTTCATTCCAGGCTCTTCTATCTCCTCTTCCCCATCTATGCAGAAGCATGTGGAATGAGTGTTGCAGTCAGTCTGTAACACTGTCTTGCTGCTCATTCCTCCTTACACTGTTCCTGTGCTCAGACATGGACCCTTTCTGCATGGGCGCAGTACTTCAGGAACAGTCTGCTGCAGCTGCCAGAAACCCTCCTTTATGGACTCCTAAGCACAGGCTGCAGCTTCTGCCAGGACCCTGCTCCTTTATGCAATCTCCATGGGCTGTAGCTTCCTTTTAGGCATGTCCAACTGCTCCGGCATGGGACTCCTCCAGCACGCAGGTGTGTCTCTGCTCCACTGTGGCCCTCCGTGGGCTGAAGGGGACAGCCTGTCTCACCATGGTCTTCATCGGCCTGGAGTGCCCAGGCTGTGGAGAAGCGCTGCTCCTGCCTGACCAGTCAACACAGGTTGGCTGGGCATGAGAGAGTCAGGAGTGATGGCAGTCCATCCCCTGTACTCTTGCCCCTGAGACTATCTCTGGGCTGCAGAGATCAGACTGGTCTCTGCCTTGGTATTAGAAGGTTTTAGGGTGCACAAATGCCTGAAGGAGCTGGGACACTGGGAGGCCCTGGAGACACATCATGGGAACCAATAGTGCTGGCTTTGCCATTGTCCATTCTGGCTGTCGGCTGCTTAGAATTCTCTGACATCTACCAGGAGGAAATGTGTCAGCTCCCTTTGTTCTTCTCAGCCCAAACACCCTCCCCACCTGGGGAGGGAAGGGGTTCAGGGGGGCTGGGGTGTCCCTGGCCCCAACAGAGGTGGCTCTTGGTGACTGGATGCTTGTACCTTTGACTGGAGGCCTTGGTCTATTCCCAGAGCTGGGGTATCCTTGTCATTAGTGGGACTTGTCTCACACCCAGGGTGCTGGGATGGACTGTTGAGGAGTGGGCAAGGCAGGCAAGGTGGAGGTGTTGCACTAGATACAAGGGAGAAGTTAGATGGTACAGCCCTGTCAGTTGGTGATGATGTGGGTGGGAGCCTCTGGGTGAGGACGAAGGAATGGAAAACAAAGCAGATATTGTAGTAGGTGTCTTCCAGTTGCCCAGCCAGGATGCCAGTGCTGAGGAGTTAACTCTACAGGCAATTAGGAAAAGTCTCTGGATTGGCAGCCCTTGTCCTTATGGCAGATTATAAGTTTCTAGAGACCAACTGGAAATGCTGCCCTGCTGTGATGTGTAGGTCTGAAAAATTCCTGAAGTTTGTGAGAGAGAACTTCTTGTCACAAGTACTCAGGGAGACAGCTAGAAAAGATGCCCTCCTAGACTTGCAACTCGGGAATGGAGAAGGCCTAGTGGAGGATGGCATGGTCTTCACCACAGTGCTCATGAAATGGTTCAGCTTAAAAATGTCAGTGCGATGAGAAAAAACAGCAGAGTTGCTGCACTGGGTTTTGAGCCACCCAGGAGTCCCAGCCACCCATGTTGCACCACCCAGGAGTCCCCTGGGAATCTGTTCTTGGGAGCTCAGAAGCTGCATGCTGCATGGGATCTGCTGCAAACACTGGTAAAGAGCAAGCTGTCAAAAGCATTATCAGTACTTCAAGGAGACATTTACACTGTGGGAAACGTTTTTCATGACATGCATTACTAGGAAATTGTCATTAAAATGTGATGGGTTGTTTTCCATGTCTACGGCAGTGAACACAACTGAGGGAAAAAAAGTCTGTCACCAGCAGCCATTGCTTTCCAGTGCTGCTTTCTGTAAACCAGCTCCCCACTCCTACTGCACGTACCTGCAAAGTGGGAGTAAAAAAAGTCAGTTCACAGTGTCAGCTGCTATAAACAAACTATTTCTGCTTAGAAGAACTGTTTTAGTTTAACGGCAGCCGTGGCAACTAAGTACTGCGCAGCTGCTTGCTCACTTTCCCCTACCCCAGTGGGATGGGGAGGGGGAGAATCAGGGTGGGTGGAAAAAAAAAAAAGTGAATGTTGGTTGAGCTAAAAACAGTTTAATAATTGCAACAAAGTAGAATATAGTGGTAATAAAAAGGAGAGAGAGAACCCAAGAAAAAACAAGTGTTGCACAATAAAACTGCTCACCACCCACTGGCCAATGCCAAACCCACATAGACCCTATTCTGGGTATATTCCCTGTTTTATATACTGAGTGTGACATTCTATTCTGTGGGATATCAATTTGGTCAGTTTGGGTCAGCTGCCCTAGATATGCTCCCCTACATCTTTCTGTGCACTTCCTCACTGGCAGAACATGAGACCTTGGACAGGGTAAGCACTGCTCAGCAACAGGCAAAACATTACTGTTGTCAACCTCATTATCATATTGAATTCAAAACACAGCACCGTACCTGCTACTAAGAAAAAAATTATTAGAGAAAACCAGGATAAGGACTAAGATGCATTAATCAGCTCTTGATAGGAATGAGATGCATCAAACATCTTCCAGAGTTCACCTGGCCTAATTTTCTAGGCTTAAACCAGAAGACTTCTTTCAGCAATGGTGCTGGATTTAATGAATCACATAACCTTTTCTGGGGCTGTTTGACTTCCCCTGGATATTCTGCCTGGTTTCCAGGTACCTATTGAGAAGGGATTTGATCTGCCAGACCTGGGGAACCTGTAATTTCAGGAGAGACATGACAGCAGATAAACCCACCAGGATCATCTCTTTCTCTGCGTGCATGTAAGTGCCTGTTAATGTGGGACTGGGATCTTGTTTGAGGTTCATCCTGTAAGTAATAGATAATAACCCAGGGTGTACTGCACAGGGCTCTCCCCCTTTAGCATCCGACTGCTGTGCTTCCTTAAAGTTCATCTCGTTGTAGTGAAACTTTATGGGGAAGAAGCATGTTGCAGGGTACGTTCCTGTCTCCAAACTGGACTGCAATCCAAAAGCTGGCTACAGAAAATGCTGCTGCTGCTGGCATGCATTTCTGTTGAACATTTTATTAGTTGGTACATCTGTCATCACCAGTGTCAGAGATGCTTGATGCCTTGGTTTTAATATGTTTGAAGTGTCACTTCCCAGCAGGCTAGAACTGTCTGCAATTCAGTAGGTTTCACAGCCGTTGCCATGGACTGACAGAAGACCTGGAAATGACCCAAGCCTAACTAAGCAACCTGCCCACCTAAGCACATTTTCAGTGGTCTCCAAAAAGACAACTAAATTAACTGAATTAATCCTTCTGGATTAGCAAGGGCTGATGGAAAGTAGAGGAAAAACCTCCTCCTCAGGATGCTCTGGAATGCTTAGTTCTAAAGAATTTTTTGCAGAAGGTGTAGAGTGAACCAGTGCACATTTATGTTAGTCTTCAGTCCCGATAACATGAACCAGTGACTGTGGCGGTATTACCATTTATCTTTTGAAGTTCTGTAGCCCTGACATAGAGACATCCAGTGTATTATGCACAGAACAAGCCAGGACTGAGTGACAAGCTGCTGTCCAAGGTATTGAGATGAAAATAAAGTACACAGGGGCAAACAGATGCAGAGATGTGCCTGGTAAGTGTAGCTGGGATGGTAACAGTTTGATCCTCATTCACCTACATGAACCAGGTCACATGACCTTCAAACGACAGGGCTTTGTGCCTTGATGTCATAATAATTTGTTCTCCATTAGCTGAAGAGGAAAAAATAAACATGTACATATGTAGGTATGTGACTACACACCTACATGCACTATATGTTTGTATGTGCGTACACACCTGCACGCATTATATGTTTATGGGGAGAGACGGAGAGAGAGAAGGGCAGAAAGCACAAGTAAGGTGACAGATGCCTGTTGTACCCTGAAAAAAGAGAGCAGAAAAGCAAAGGCAAACAATGTGCATCTCTTGCATGCACTTCTATTTATGGGGTTTTTTGGGGGGGCGGTATATGTGAAAGACATGAAAGAAAGGAAAATAAAACCAACAAACCACCGGATGGGCTGGTACCATGTAAGATATATGAACTGCTAAATTTAGAAAAGTAATTTTGCTTTTGCTGGTTGTATTGCAGGCTCTTGTGCAGCATGAATCAGTAAGAAAAAAACACAAGGCACTTCCTCTGTGACAGCATGTACAAGTAACATAAAATAGGTTCAATTAATCTTTTCATCCACTGAATTTACTTTGGATAAACAAAGTGTGTATCAAATTATGTGCCCTAGAAAGGTAATCAGCCTTATAAAATGCTTCACATCTCTGCTTGTCTCATTATTGTATTGCAAATAGCTTTCTGAATCAAAAAACTGTTCAAGCAAAATATTAAACAGCATTCACCATATTCCTGCACAGACCAGGCAGCAAGCAGCCTGCTGGATCTCAAAATATATGGTCATTATGAAGCTTGTATTGAACTGTTCATCTTTTTTTTCTCCTTTATTTTCTCAGGTGGTGTTCCTTTGTGGTGGTTAATTTCCTGTACTCCTGCTTCAATTGGCACAAGTGAAAACTCTGCAGGAATCACACAGATAATTAAATACAGTGGATCATTACAAGCTAGTGACCAAGATGTGTTCAGGTACCGTACAGGCAACCTCTACTTCTTTACCTGTAGCCATAGATGTTTTTTCACCAGCTGTACTCCAGACCATACCACCAGGATCATTACAGAATAAAACAGTAATTTTAGGCTGAGGCATTAATGAGTAGAAATAGATTTCATCAATCCTATTATGTTATTATTTTTCAAGGAAAAAAAAGGAAATCTCTACAGTTCATTTTTTGTAGCAAGTTGGTGCAGACATGATTTAGTAAGGCTCTTCGACTTTTGCTACAAGGTGGGCCATAGTAAACAGTTAGATTAAATTGTCCCTTCCAGGCTTAAAAAAAAAAAAGGGAAAAATAAAGCTATGAAGATAAAGAGTTCACAAAGCAGAACATCACGTTGTGTAATGGCACAGTCTTTTGTTCAGGCATCTCAGTTTCAGAATGTGGTGCTGTTGCTCACTATGGTGAAATAATTAAAGCACTTTGAAGTATAACTCAAGACCACCAGTTTATTTTATTTCGATTCCAAATTTTATAGTGTTTTAATGTGAGCTTTGATATTTACTGTCAGATTTACAGGGCTCTATTTTATGATCACTTATTGTTGGCTAAACTAAATTAGAGTGATTATTCCAGGAATATTAGTAGCCCTTGTTTTAACATGCCAAAATATATGCTATTGTCAGAAGTCAATTGCACTATTGCTCTCTTTTTGCACAGGCTTATTGATTGCAACAGAGCAGTGGTGGAAAACAATACTGCTGTACAACACATAAGAAAGCATCTGGCACCACAATGAAGATTGCCAAAGAAAAAATTGATGTCACAAAATACTCTGACCATGTCCTATAGTGAAACAGGGGAATAATATTGCCGTCTCCTACACAGCACTGAGCAGACACGTTGAAAAGGTATGCAGCGTATTATCGGTGTTGTTACCACTGCTGCCAGAAAGATGCCAGAGTTTCTTGTAAAAATGCCTCATTGTCACCAGTTAGAGATTATCATTATCAGTGCCACTTACATATATATTTTCTCCAGCAATATTAATGTAATTGAGGGAATGAAGTTTAGCCTTTGCCCATGAAGAACTACTGTGTAATAGTAAATCAGTTATTCTGACTAACCATGCTTAACCAGAGCCCTGCCGTCTTTAACACACTTTCTGGGTATGCTTTCTCCTTACCCTATGTCATCAGGCTGCTGGATTTCTAAACTCAAAGAACATATGTCTGGTCTGGAGTAAATATGAGTAAAGTGTGAGTGAATAGGAGGGTGTAGAAGTAATAGTGAAGAGTACATTTGGTGCAGTGTTCAAGCTGCAGGTTGAGCTCTTGGGGGCAGAAGCCCTAGCTCAAGCCTCAAGCAAGAGTTCATGAACTGCTGACTCTGCATAATAAAGGAAACAGGGACCTGTGGCCCAGTCAGGTGACTGGACACTCAGAAACACAGCAGGAACCAAGAGTCCCCAGACTTTCCTGCCCTTACACTTTGAGGTTATAAAAGCCCAGGTTTTCCTTTTTTTGGGGCCCCTCCTCGAAGGCACCAGCTTGAGATGTTATTTTGTTATTTAGTTATTGCACCATGATTAAATTATTTTGAACATCCAGTCGTCTGTGACTTTGCTATTGGAAACGGGCAGTCATACTGTTGAGAAATCCTGGTCTGACTGTGTGAGCATGGCATGTGTAGCTGTGAGGAGGCCTCAGTCCCAGCTCAGGGTGTGAGAGTGACTGTCAGAGTGGCTCCTGGATAGTCAGACGGGAGTTTCCTTGAGGAATACTTCTTTCATTATGCACAGCATGAGACAATGAGATGAATTTGGGTACCTTTCCTTCCTAAAAATGGTGTCCTAGAGAGCTAAAAGTTTTATATGTTTAAGTGGATTTAGGATGAACCACGTTTTTGTGTTTAACTGACTGCATTGGTCTATTTCCCCTTGACTGTTCATCACATGAATATCGTGCTGTTCAGTCTGTTCCTAAATGGATATATGTGTCTAGGCTTTTAGCTGAGTGGAAGTTATGTATGTGTCATGGAAGATCTGAGCTTCTTCATTAAAATTCACTTGTTACAGTTTGGGAGTTTAAGCCATCTTTCTGCATCCCAGAGTCTGAGATATAGAGACCAGCAGCAAAGCCTCACTTCTTGCCAGGAGATCATAAACTCTTTTGCAAGTTCCAGGTACATAGTGTACTTAAATGGTGGTCTTAAAACATAAAATGACAGTTCTTAATCTCAGCTCTGATGGTTCCCAAAGGTGGTTACCCTATCTCCATGGATGCTACAATAGAATTGATTAGCTGAGAATAATGCAAGAATGAGGGAAGTTCATGGTATGCCGAACATCTGCAGCACAAGAGCAACCCAAACCAGAGTTATTAAGTGCAAATAGCTGAGTAACTGTTGTAAGATAGATCACCCTGCCTGGGCTGCTTGTTTTTAATAGCATTTTGCAGCTAAAACCCACAAGCAGTTGCACAGATGCATTTGTTTACACTTAGCCAAGGTGTTCCTGAGGGACAGGGGAGGTTTTATGTGGAGCATCTTCTTCCCTGTTGAAACTTCATAAAGAAGTTTATAAATAATAAATTTTATCAATGATTAGCAACATCTCTACAAAATGCTTAAGACCTGTAGAGCTGACATTTTCTTCTACTCTTTTGCTCTTTCTTCTCCTATTTATTAGTCCTTTTCTCCTTTCAGCACCTTTCCAGTTTTTCTCCGTGTACCCTAAACTTCTCAGATATTTGGTCAGGTAGGGGAATATGGGCACAGCATGAATCGTGTGAAGTTAATGTCAGGGCCCTGAGGGCATTGCATTCCAGGCCTCTACCTGGTGTGTCCTCTGTCACATACCATGTAGCCTGGAGTTGTGCTGCTGGAAGCAGAGGTACCACGGGCTGTGCTGGGGGCCTCCTGATAACCTGGGAGCTGTGTGTCATCTCTGATCCTCTTGTTTGTCCTTGTGACCAAGCTCCTGGCTCCTCTGCCAAGTAAACAGCTCTTGCCATTTGTCAGTATTTGGTGGAGGTGCAAACTGGTTCAGCTTCCAGTTACCTGAGCCTTGTGCTGTCTACCTTGAGTCTGGCTGCTCCAGTTCCAGCTCCTGAAGTATATTCCAGGTGCTGCTTAACACTGGTCTAACAGGAGAAACTGGAATATTGTCATGAGAATGGTTTTGTGCCAGCCCTGCATGCTTGCAGGTTGTCATTCTGTGCAGCCCTTGACTAAAATGGCCAGGGAAGCAAATGTCTCCACAATGGTGAACTTTTCTGCAAACAGCCAGTTCAAGTTTCTTTCCCCTGCTTTCCCCTGTCCTTTCTTACTTTAACGTGAGTTTGGCTCATTCACTTCTGAATGTACTTTCTCTCCAGCTGCTCAAGCAGTTTATTTTCCTTTTTCTTTTATATTGAAGTATACAGGTGTTTCAGAAATACAGCTTAATTGCTCTGTAACTGTTCTCTTCCCCTTTCTGTATGATTAAAAAGGAGAGAGAGGGACTTTTTATATGGGCAGATAGTGAAAAGACAGGGGCAATGGTTTTAAACTGAGAGAGAGTAGGTTTAGATTAAATATTAGGAAGAAATTCTTTACTGTGAAGGTGGTGAGGCACTGGAACAGGTTGCCCAGAGGTGTTGTGGATGCCACATCCCCAAAAAAGTTCAAGGCCAGGTTGAGTGGGGCCCTGAGCAACCTTATCTAGTGAATGGCATGCCTGCCCATTGTGGGGGAAGTTGGAACTAGTTGACCATTAAGGTTACTCCCAGCCCAAGCCATTTTAGCATTCTGTGATTCTATGCTTTATAGCAGTAAAACTAAAGATGCAGAGTGAAGTTGAGAATAGGCAGAGTAATAATAACCCAAATGGTTATGTTTTCTTTCTCAGAATTCAGAGTGACATTTCTCAAGATTAAACTTTACTAACATTTATAGGCATATGTGTTGTACGCACTGGTTTTATTATGGATCTAAAAAAATAAAATTTTCATTCTTTTGCCTGAAGGCAACTTTATTTATAGTCCAAATGCCATCACAGATTAATAGAAATTCTTGAGAAATATGCTAGTAACACACATCTATACATACTGGGAATATTGTAGAGTTGAAGAAATTACCTTTATTTCAGAAGAAGAGAGACAAATCAGGGTAAGGTAAGTAACTTTTCAGCCATCTCTCTTCTCAAAACACACTTCAAGCATTCATGCCGTGAGCTGAACCCCACAGCATCCTACGTTCTAAAGGTGGAAAATAAGAAAACATGGACAAAATAGATAGCAGTATTTGGCCAGTGTGTTTTGTTTGATTCTAAGTCTATACATAGCAGTATTTGGCCAGTGTGTGTTGTTTGATTCTAAGTCTATACATTACTATAAATATAAAAAATATTTAGGTTTCCTTTGAAGACCTACGGAAGTGGAAACACTGTAATGTTCTTTGGCACTGCCTAGCAGCTTTCTTGGCTCCAGAACAACTTTTGTGGAAAATGCAGGATATAGATCTGAATCAAAAAACTTCATGATCATATGATAACAGGATATTTGGACAGCAGTGTCATAATCTCCTAATTTTTTTTTGTGAACCAACTACTTCTTTGAATTTTCACTGAATATCTCCTATGTGGGCATTTACATGTACAAAATTATATCAGACTTAGCGTGGAAGAGACTTACAGACTTTCTGATGAAGTCTGTAGCATTTACTATTGAATTATTTCTGCAGAGATTCTGTGAGTCATCTTGTAGAATGGCATTTTTGTTGATACAGAATTTGTCAATAGCTTAATACAGGGGAATAAAAATATAAGATATTCTAAAGGTCTTTAGGGTGTTTCCTTTAAAGTCAAATTAATTACGGAGTTTTCCTAAGACCTGAGTTAGAGTGGAGGCAACTCTAGATAAGCCACTCCTTCTGAACTGTAGCATCTTATGGGTATGTTAGGAATATTTACTTCATTTTAGCACATTTTTGAGATCTTAGAAGATTCCCTCTTTTACTGATTTTCCTTTGTCAAAGCTCTTCTGACCCCTGACTCCCTCCTCCCTTGATATATATGGTAGTGAGAAAATCTCAGACTTTAATGACAGGTATTGATGTGACTTAGGATGGGCTTTAAGAAAGGTGGAAGTACTGAGAGTGCCCTCAGCCTTCCTGGGGTATGGATAAGAGTCGTTGGTATCCTGTGCACTGTTACAAATACCAACAATTGTCTTTAGCTATGAGAGGCAATCCAACAACTTTTGATGTTCTCTACAGAGTCTGGAAGGTACACTAGTCATTAGACATTATTTTCCCTTTCTCTTCACATGCCTGGGCTGCGCTTTTGCTGTAAGTGCAACCGAAAAAAAATTAAACACAAACCAAAACAAACCAAAACCAAACAAACAAAAAAACCCAACCAAACAAAAAACCAAAAACCAAAAACCACAAGCAAACAAACAAAAAAACCTATGTAGAGAACCCTAAATACTTCTACTGCACCTTTTCATGGCATTTCCTGACTTCCTGCTGCTGTATTTATTTTAGGTTTATATATACCTTGAACAGGATACTTGAAAGGCCATTTTCTTCAATTTGTCGAGAATTCCATAGCATTTTTGTAAGTAATTTCCTTCTCTTTTAGCATTTTGTGTGCTGTTTGCACTGCAGAAGATAAAAATAGTCTCCTCTATCCTCAAATCTCCTTCTGTTGGGTGGACACAGACCTAAGTGCTTGACTACCTTTGTACGTAGTTTGTATCTCCATCTCCTTCTCTTAAGCCTTTTCACGTTTCCTCATTTCAGTACAGCCTCTGCATGACTTAACTGATCCATCTTCATCAGGTTTTCAGGTGCTTAAATGATTATCATAATGTATAAATACAGTGCTTACTGGACAATACCGTTTTAAGAGGTACAGTACACTTTGGATTTATAGTAGCTGATATTTATTACCAATAGTATTAATCTTTAATCTGTTTGTCTGCTTTTCTTTCAGGAAAGCAAGAAACAAATCTAAGGATTTTATCTCCATGACAGTTTTTGATCTCCTTGCTTCCAATCTGTGGTTATTATTTTTGCATTTGGGTATGTGCCTAGTGAGTTCTGGCAAATTGGTTGTCTGGGATATTATAGATGGCTATCAAATACACTCCGTATGCCTTTGACTGTACTGGTGTGTACATTTCCAAGCCTGTCTAGGAGTATTCTGAGTTTTGACTCAGGTCATGAACTAGTGACTGGTGGATGATTTGTCTTCTGATTGTTCTGAAGTCATTAACAGAGCCAGCCAGAGGCTGGCAATTCTGTTTCCCAGCAAGAAGTTTCCAAATTTGGGTTTTCCATACATTTGAGCAAAATGGTGATTTTTTTGCAGGGCCTTCATCTCTCTGAGCACTTCAGTTGTGCAGTGATGCATAAAACACCTCTTTTTTTGCCAGAGGGATATGTATCTAATACTAAAACTGTTTTTTTTCCCAGTCTGTCTAAGCCTCCACTGGGAGTGTCTGGACAATGCTCTTAGCCACGTGGTGTAATTCTTGGGGTTGTCTTGTTAGAACTGTACTCAATGACCCTTGTTGGTTCCTTCCAGCTGAGGATATTTTATGATTCTATGACTTCCAAATCCAAATCTGTCAGCACAGGAAAGGAGAAAGGTGATCTGATTTCTTAGCCAAGTCCTGACAGCCTGTGTTCAGGAGGAGAGGTTGGGAAACTGATTTTTAATGGACTCAGTGGCACCATCTCCAGCCCAACCCCAACTCAAGCTACCAAGCAGCCTGGACTGAGTCAGGAAGAAACCTTCATCCCAAATTTCTTGCATGCAAGCAGTTAAGTTCATGTCTCCTCTGAGGCTTTCCATGGGATTACAAAGCTATGACTTAGTCTCTTCCCCCAAGACTGCAACAGTGTTTACATTGCAGCTCTTGTGAAACTCGAATTACTTTGAAAATGGTCTTCCTAGTTCTGATCACTCTTAAAAGTGTAAACAAGCAAGAGTGTCATCTGCTGAAACAAAAGTCAGTCAGTCAGCCTATGCTGCTCAGCTTTTGCTACCCAACCTGTTATACCTGTCACAACAACTTGCTAGACTGTCACAATAAATGGCACGAATTTAGGATGTTGTTTTGTTTAGCCTTTGGATGGAATACTTTTAAACGCGTTTTAGCAGAAGAGTATAATTAAAGTATAGCAAATGAATTCTGAAAGAGGATAATAAGTTTAGGTTTTATTTAGTTTTTGGTTACTGAGAGGGACTATAAATTGCTGCAGGTGGTTCCAGTTGGAAAATACTGAGGAAATAAATATTGATTAAGAATCTATTGCCCAAAAGCCAGCAAACTAGGTATGTAATTTTGGTTTTAGCTCTTACTAATCTTACAGGCACTGACATGTGTATGGCCCTTTATAAGGTCTGTCACCATCTACCCAACCCTCTGTGTCACCTGACTCTACTGCCATCCCTTGTGCATTTTGACATCACTCAGCATTGTCAAAACCAAACCCTTCTAAAACCATATTGTTCAAACTGACTTTCATTTCCCAAACCATAGCCATCAGCAGCACTTGTGATTCAGACCTATGATCTTGGTCAGTCTCAATCCCTCCTAACCTTGAATCATAGCTACCTCTTGTTCCAGAAAAATGCTTTCAGAGGGACTATCTTTTCCCTTACCATACAATGAGTACTTCCCATCCATGTCCATATGTTTCCCTGTCTTGCCTTCCTGCACATGCTCATTTGCTTTCACACAGGAAGTGAATGCCCACCAATCTCCTATCTTCTACCTGTGTCATTGTTAGTGTTTTGGATAGTTTGATTAGCTCCTATTTCATGCTTTGACTTTTTCATGACTATGTCTTTTCCTCTTTCCACTGATTTTCTTGTCATCCTCTGCTCCGTCTGGTACTCCAGCATACTATGGTGCCAATTTCGGCACACCTCTCTTTTTCCTTTTATGTTTACTGTTTTCCATGTTAGTACACAAGCCCCTGGTGCATAGTGCTTTGGTTACTTTTCACTGAAAATTTGAATGTTCAAAGCTGTGGGCAAGGTTTCCAGCTCACAGAGTGGCTAAAATACAGATTATCAGAGTATCAGTAGATTCTGACAGGATTGAAAAAGTCTCCAAATGCACACCCCTGAGGCCAGAGAAAAGACCTGTCAATATTCGGCAAGTGGAATATTCTGCAACTGAAGTGTTCCTGGAGTGCACGGTCACCCTAACTCCTCTCCTGAGACACTTTCATTTCACACAAGCCACCCAGACTGCATTGCAGTTTGAGGGTAGAAAGCTTTTTTAGGACTTGGCATACTGAAGAAGTTACCAGAATAATGAAATAAGTATTCATATGAAAAACTCTATCATTTATACTAGGCTTTCATATATAATTTTATTTATGCTATATTTTTATACATCACAGAACATTGCAGAAGCAACCAAAAATTATGGTGTTTTTCAGAATTAAAGGAGAGAGATCATTATTTTTTGTGTGTGTGTAAGGAAGGGACAGGAAGGGGTGAGTATACCATATAATGCAGTTAACTTTTAAAATCAATGCAGTTAAAAAAAATTATTAAAAGTTAATATTATAATTGTTTATCTCTACATAGAGATTCTTTTTCTAACCAAATAATGGCAGCACAAACAAATATTTAGAGTTCCCTTGGATATTTTGTGTTTTAGCACAGAGTAAAAATAATAACTGGATCAGGCAACCTCTATACACACAGCAGTGTTAAAAACCTATTCATGCCAGAGAGGTTGCTGCTGTGGATGAACTTTGCAGAGGCTGATCACTGGGTAAAATTTGTGAAAGTATCTCTACACTGAACCAATTCAGCCTGCATGTGTTAGTGTACAGGACAGATCACCCTGTTCAAAACAGCTGTAAGCTTCAAAAATTTGGACAAATGCTTCCAAGGACCTTCTTTGTCTTGCTTAAACACAGACCATCTGTCTGTATGGAGTAGAACAGCTGCAGTGTGACCTCTCAGTCATTTTGTTCAAGACATTATAGGCTGTACTGTAGTGTGTACCACACCAAAAAGATGGTCTTGCCCTCCTGACAGGCAAGGATCAAGGCCAGCAGAAAAGACTATTATCACCACCCTTTTGATGATGTGGAACTGAAGAATGAAAACCATGACGGTAAGCCAAAGTCACACACTATTGAGATACGTCATACTGGTTTCTTGGCCAGGATCTGAACCAGAAGGCTTCCATATGGTTTGAATCAAAGAGAAACTGCAGACTTCTTGGAAATGAGGTGCAGCAGAAACACTGATTTTTAGTAAAACTATTACATATGGTAAAATTCTTTCCACTGTCTATACTGTGCTCAGTTTCATAGAACAGCAAGAGAAAAACTTAGTTCATGGATAAAGGAATCAGGAAATAGATGAAGAATCATATCTATTAATTTGACTACCTGTGTAAGTTAAATATATTTAAGTTCCTAGGAAAAGATGAACTACAGGCATGGTATATTCAGTGGTGATGGTAGTCGTGGGTTGCTAAAGAAATTAATTAATTTTAAGAAAGTATTCAATTAAAAAACATTTGAATCATTTGATTGAATGTTCAGTGGAAAGTCAGAGGATGGCTCTTCAGGCCTGATGCTTAGATTTCTGACATCTGTGGAAAGGATGCTATATAATAACTATTTTGGTGTTGCCTCAGTTTCACAATGGGACAAGCAGTAGGATCTGCAAGCTGACAAAGAGTAGTGGGTGGGTTAGACTCCAAAAGGCTAGGTATTTTGCTCACATCAGTAGAATAAACCTTTTTCTACAAAACTGAAAATCTGAATAGTTCCCTGTGTTAGTAGTTATAGGCTTTGTATACCCAGAAGGACTGTTTTTGACACTTGAAATCTTCATGCAATTCCCATACTATTTGTCAGACAGACTTCTGGAATTAATCCACAATGCATCCAGTACAGTCTGTTTTACCCACCTACTATTGATAATAACCTCACAGTGCCATATATTAGATTTTCAAATGACACAGCCCTAGATAAACAAAAAGTCTTACCTTCCAAGGTAATACCTTGTATATACAAAACCACAGATATTCACATAGCTCCTTGTCTGTGCTTGTGTCCAGCAGTGTTCAAAGCTCAGGAGAACTTCTGCTGCTACATTGTTACTTCCAGTGAATTCTTCTGGTTCCTTCTTCCCTACTATTTTTTCTATTTTAAGCAGTTTTTCTCCACCCCACACTTTTCTTCCTGTGACCAGCACTAGCATGAATATATAGGCATGAAAAGGCAGAATAGTGATCTAAATATTAAGATTATAATTTTTTACATTAAATGAAATTTAATCTTTGAATATATTTCCCTTCTATGGTGTTTTTTTTCCTAATCTCTGTTACATTTAGCTAAGGTTGTTCATTTACATAATTACAGAATTGCTCACGGGCACGTCTGAGATCATCTAACTTATTTGTCAAAGCCGGGTCTCTTGGAGCAGGTTCCTCAGTGTCGCAGGTGGGAGTGGAAGGCTTAGACAAAATTTATTAAACAAGCCCTGCTGTTGAGTCACAAGGTGCAGAAAGGACTTCCCTGCTTTCTAAACTCCTTCTCAGAGAGGAGGCTAGGTGCAAATGAATTCAATTTTAGCTTCAGAGTATGCTAACAGTTTAAGACATAGAGGTGTGATTGAACCACTTTTGTCCCACAGGTTTTAATGTTTTGCAAAACAAGAATATTTTTTATTGTGTTTCAGTTTGTTCTCTTTGCCTCTGCTCTCTGGATACCCTTCTTTCTCTGCCTCTGTTACTCCTCTGTGGTTTATATACACGTGTGTACATGTATAATCCTTTCTAAACTCCTTCTCAGAGAGGAGGCTAGGTGCAAATGAATTCAATTTTAGCTTCAGAGTATGCTAACAGTTTA
>JAWMRD010000085.1:23060621-23081433 GCA_035584875.1 Syndactyla subalaris
GCTCTCTGGATACCCTTCTTTCTCTGCCTCTGTTACTCCTCTGTGGTTTATATACACGTGTGTACATGTATAATCCTCCTCCCCTACACACACGTTTCCTTCTGACTGAATGATTGCAGTTCTCTGAGCCTCTCCTGACAGACTAGTGAGCTAAGTTATTGCACAAGAACATGTATAATTCTGAAATACTAACCCAATGTATAGAAGTCCCCTGCTCAGCCAAGCCAGGCTTCTGCCATACCTGCTTTACTTCTGACATACGGGAATTGCCTGCTCCTGTGCCCTTAGGGAGTGATGTTTAAAAAGTCGTCAGCACTGATGGACCCCAGCACCTGCAAAAAACATTTTCCCAGGGGACCTTATGTACTAATTCCCTGAGCAGCCTGAAGTCTGCGCTCCTCATGTCCAGAGCTGAGGTTTTGCTGGCACTTTTCCTTATGTCAGCAGAGATTTTAAACTCCATCACTTCAGTGGTGTGAGGGGACATCAGAGTAAGTCAAAGTCATGTCGAAGAATGAGGGGATAACCTACTGCCAAAGCCAATATGCAGTTTAACAAAATTTATTAATGAGCAAAACAGCGCTGGGCAGCTGGGGGTCTCCTGCCCCACCACAGGTCCGCACTTGACTGCGTTCTGTCAGGGACATTATACAGTCCTTCTTCTGGGTTTCACAACAGGTTGTGGTGTCTCTGCGCTTGCGTCCACCTGTTGCTAGGTGGTCATTTCTCTGCCTCCTGGTGGTCGTTGGGCTGAAGGCTCATCCTCTTCCTCAGGTAACTGCTCTTCTGCTCATGCGCTCTCTCAAGACAATTCTGATTATACAATGCTTAAGATAAATCACTTAAAAGTTACATGCTTGGTTACACAAAGTCTATTGGGTAAGCACACTAAAGGATTTTACAAGAATAGAAAAATTTGTCTCTGTCAATCCCCCCTCCTTTCCTCTCCAGATATATGCGACTTACTTAATTTTTGAGCCTGTACCTGTTCTTTTGATCTTTCAACTTCAGCAAAATTTCTACTAGTGACTTATAACAATAGCAATACAGATTATTTTGCATTAAGACCCCCTCTGTTTAAATAAAATTGTTGCCATTTCTGAAATTTGAGTTGGCCTCAGTTTTCTTGGAAAACTGCTTTCTGTATTTTGTTTTCTCTCATCATTTTTTTGTCTACTACAGCCCAGTGTTTGATATTTTTGTGATTTTAATATTTTAATTATGGCTTTGTTTTCACTCTGTCAGAGACCTAGAGATAGTCGTGTTTATGTCTGTGTTCCTCACATATTACCTGCATAGCTGTGATAATTGAAAAGAAAATGCCATCATTAAGACTCACTTTTGTTTCACATTACAAAGATGAAAATTACCATCCAACCTCTTCATAAGATGAAAATTAAGCATTTTTCTTATTTTCTTTATGCAAACTCGCAGACACACACACACCCCAGTCTGAAGTTGCTGTCTAAATTTGGCCCAAATTTTTGATTTATTCTGGTTATCCCAATGCTTACTTTATTGGCCATAAGATTATAAGCAATTCATGCTGGATTAAGATTGCCTCACTGTACCTAAGAGTTTATACCTCTAATGATTCTTATGCAAATGCAAATTAAGTATCTAAAAATGCAGATACTCATACTCCTAAAAGCTATCAATTCTGTTTGTAAGAATAAGGGACAGCTGATCTCAAGAAAAACTATTCCTTAATCTTCTCTGAACTGGCCAGTGTGTCATAGTATTTTTGGGCAGACTGATCACTAGCTTTTCAGTACAATGAAATATTTTATGAATTGAGTACAAAATCTTCTTAAGCCACAAAGTCTGCAGTTCTGGTCTTAGTAAGGAGCAACATTGTTTTCTCAAATTGAATCTACTTGTGTTTGACAAGATATGTGAGTTTGCAAATATCTGATTTCAAATAAACATCAAAACCTCAAGAAACACTACCAATACACTGTGAGTTTTCTCCCACTTTTTACTTGAGCCTAGTACAAAATAGGGGGAAATGTCGTGGTGTGTTGACAGTGGTTCTTGAAGTTTTGAGGTTACCTGAAATCAGATATTTGCAACCTGACAAACCTAAGCCTGGTACAAAATAAACACAACCACCAGCCTTATTCTTGGCCCTTACCTGGGGGACCTGAATAAGATTATAGAGCAAACTGAGGAAAGACTGATGAGCTTTGCATCAGACTAGTGACTTGTTGGCTGCACAAGGCTGAAACCCAGTAAAAGCTACTAAACATTGTTTTTTATAACAGAGAAAAGCCCTCAACAGAAACATTCACTGTTTATGATTCTCCATAACAGACTTCAGCAGCAGCTCTTGCTTGGTAGTCCTGGTGACAGCGCATCCATTACCCATGCTTTTGCAGCTACTTGGGCATGCTAGAAGCCAGCAGGAGCATAACTCTTCATAATAGCTGGTTTGCAGGGAGTTGAACGTAATTTTGGTATTTGGCACACCATGACACTGATCCCTCAGAGCTTCAAGAAAATAATTTCAAAGGACATTTTGTGGCATCGGATGGCCAGTGAAGAAAAAACCGAAACACAACAGCAATGTAACTGTTCTGCTGCTGTCATTGTGAGGTAGAAAAAGGAGAGAAAGGAAAAATTATCAGCTTCAACAATACAGTTTTATAAAACCAAAACCCACAAAAATGACATTGCCAGCATTTGCATGTGTTTTAATTAAACTTTACATTGCTCTTGAGAGCTCATACCATAGCTGATGACCCAAAGAAGAAGATTAATTTTTGGAGAAATCCTAAATTTCTTCTGTCTGGTGCTCCAAATCATTTCATAACCCAGGTTACACTGAGATACAGGAGATCTGCGTATGTGAAAGGGAGATACCATATGCCAAATTCTCTGTATATGGGCAGTGGTCCAGAACAAGACTTCTAGAGGATATTAGCAAGTCTAGCTCCTTCCTTTCATTCTTGTCACTGGTAAACTTCTTAAAAGTGATTATTAGCACATTCCTGGAAAGCCAGGCAATTTTGAAATGTGTCAAACTGCACATTAAGAAATCTGGAGACAGTGGAAATGATTACTAGACTGTCTCAAAGTTTCAGCAAAAGTTTAGCAAATATTTTCAGTGAAATCTGTCCTTTGTTCCAACTTGGGGAGGGAAAGTCCTTAATCAGAGTAATCAGTGGCTTAGCAGAACTCTAATGCATGATTCCAGTTCCAGTGGATTCTGTAGGAAAACTAGGATCCTAATCAATTCCTAACAATGCTGACTGACAATCTCTTGTTAGTATTGGTGTCCTTGCTAAATTCCCCTTGAAAGTCATACATGAGCTTGAAAAAATTGCTGAATTGATTAAAGTGTGAGAATTAGTGAGGTGCTACAATTTTAAAGGTTTCTAAAGTTAGTAATAAAAGGATATGTTAGTAATTGTGTTTTTGTTTTATAAAATATAACACCTTTTTTCCTGTACTATTATTTTGAACATACTATGTTGGTAAGCTATGACAAAGGACTATTACTAGCAGAAGCCTTATGCTTCTTTACATTTCTATACCTGGGGAAAACAACATAGAGATAGGCTTTTATGTGATGGAAAATAAGGCATCGCCAGGGCCATCATTCCCAATTTCAGTTCCTGACAGGTTATTTTAATTACTGGAACTCGTTTTGCCATTAACTAAGTAATTTTATTTTCTAGCTTATTCAGTGTTAAACTTTTCTGACTGCTCTTATTTTTCTTTCTTATTTATGTGGTAGCAAACTGCTGTGATATCAATACTCTGTATAAAAAGTAGGTCTGAGATGTAGATCCCCATCAATTTTTGTACCATCCGGAAAAAAAAAAAAGTGAAAAAAGTACCTGTAAGTTTTTTTAAGTTTAGACAGTTGATGGAAGGTAGTCTATTGTGAAAAGCTTTCAGTGGAAGGACCTTACATCTCTATTTTTTTTTCTAAACAAGTACTATTTTTGTTTTTCAAATGTATTAGCATTACAAAAGAAAATAAATTATAATTTTCAGGTGTCAGCCTTGGGAATTATTTGTTATCTTAAGTGCATGTAATGCACTTCTACTGCATGAACACACATGCCTTTGTGCATCTGTGTATGTGACAGGTGTGGGGAAGACCTTGTTATGTCTCTTTCAATGAAAGAAAGGAAGGCAGGTTGTCACCGGAAAAAAATAGAGCCTTTCAACAAACAATAAATTCATGGCCCTCCATGGATGTCAGCTGAGGACCTGGCCCAGTATGTTTGTTATCACCAGATAAATCTGCCTGGTATCAGCCAGCACTCTACAAGTGAGAGCTAAGAGGTTCCCAAAAACAAAAGGTCTGTGATGAGCTTGCAACAGCTAAAAGCCTGTGATTAGATGGATGTGAACCTCAGCCTTTTGTACTATGATTTGACCTGTGAGATGTGCAGCATCAGTCCTGTGAGAGTTGCCTGGGGAGAAAGTAATATCTGCTGTATGACTGGATGGCAAAACCTTTTTGTAGTTATAAGTAAGGAGCAATTATTTTACTGGAGGGTAAACAGTCTGTGAATTTACAACTGCAACATCATTTCTTATTTCACCATGGCAGATGTACAGCAGGGCCTAAAATACATCTGCCTTTCATAATTAGAGCAATTCTACTTGAAGCTGAACCAGAAGAGACTGTTCTGGGTTCTCAGAAGTAATGTTGCTACTCTAATCTCTGCAGATCTCAGACAGGAGCTTCCCCACTGCTGCTTTCCATCATGCCTCCACCTCTCTAAAACCTCAAGGTCAATCTCTCTACTGACTCCAGAAATTTCTAGGTAGTTTATTTTGAGAAAAATTCAGTTCCCACCTAGTTTGTCTGTTTCAAACCATGCCCCACTGAGAACCATTTTTATGGCTATCTGGCACTAAATGGCCATAAACTGCTGTTGTGCCATATGCCTCATGTGTCCACAGTGCTTGTGACCCGAATGAAGACCACAGAATTCCCTGCAAGTCCTTGCACAATGACAGCATTGCTGACAGCAGGTTCAAATGTCAGTCCTGAGAAACAGTTAAAGCTGCCCTCTTTACATGGCTACTTAGGCCTGCAGCACCTGTTGGTCTATCACCTATTTCAGCTCACTGAAAGTCTCTCTGGGATATGTCTTTATGCTACTTATTTGTTGAGGACCAGCTTGAACCATTTTGCTTTGGCTGCACAGAGAAATGTTTTGGTATGAGTCATCTGGCACTTTAACACCTTTTATTTATACTGCTGTGTAAGTGTGAAACCCCTTACCTTACCTGCTGCCAGTAGATCTCTCCATCTGTCTTCTGCTTATTTGGCTTTATTTTGTTTTGCACTTTCCCCAGTTCCCACCTTCTATTTTATATTCTTTACGAGAAGCTGTCCTTTTCTTACCGGTAATGCACATTAATAATAACACCTCCCCCTATCTACAGTATTACCTCCTTTTTGTTTGGTTGGATTTTTTAACTACTTTAGCCTATGAGATTGTAGCATTTATAAAAGGATATTACAGGTGGGACCTGGAACAGGTGATGCAAGTGTGCTGTAACTTTCTATTATAATGGAGGTTAAACTAGCTGAAATAAGGATCTCTCCTTGACTGAATACCTGTCAAAAAACACTGTATGGAAGAGGAATTCAGAAACAAGATGCTCTATATCAACTGGCATGTTTCCACTAACTTTCTTAGAGCTAAAAAAATCTACCTAAGCTGATTGT
Organism: Syndactyla subalaris; assembly: GCA_035584875.1. NCBI lineage: Eukaryota > Metazoa > Chordata > Aves > Passeriformes > Furnariidae > Syndactyla > Syndactyla subalaris. Next base: position 23,066,320 of record JAWMRD010000085.1, read on the forward strand.
GGGCCCTGGATGTTTCAGTTTGTGAAGCACATATTTGAGTAGGTATTTTATGCCAACACAGTGAAGCATCTTCTTAATGAATAACTACCCCTGAGACAAGTCTGAATCAAATTGTCCAGTGGGAAAAAAGTGGATCTGTAGGACTGCTTTTTCAAAGTGACAGTAGTAACAATACCTTGCCTTTTCATGCTGTAATTGGAGGTGTTTTCTCAGTTACTCTTTAGTAATTGTAATTGCTGCATTTAATTATTTCAGAAAAATTCTAATGTATTTTTCCATTAGAAAAGCATTTAATGAAAAAGTATCTAGTGATTATCACTAGAATTCCTATTTTACCTGCTTGTAACACCTAATAGGCTAATCCTTTTTGAGATTAAACACTTAAAACTGCAGAAGAAAAAGTGTTTGGATATGTCTTGGGAATCAGTTCAGATTTGCTCCAGGATACATCTCTATTGTCAAGAAACAGATCAAGGTTTTCTGAGCCAAGTATTTCATCTGCTGTAGACCTTGGCAGGCAGAAGGTAATGGAGGTGATCCATCCAGCTCAGTAAGATGTTTCAGTATGTGGTGTTGAGGAACCCATTCAGTGAAGGTAGCTCAGTATGCAGTGGAGGTGCAGGTTGAGCTGTGGGTGGTGGAATTCCAGGCAAGAGGCCATGAACTGCTGACCCTTTGTGCAACAAAGAGCACAGAGACCGGTGGTCCAGCCAGGGGACCAGACACTCAAAGATACAGCAGAGGCCAACAAGCCCAGACTTCCCCACACTTAGACTGTGAGGATATAAAAGCCCAGGGTTTCCTTTGTTCCAGGACCCTTCCGGAAGGGACCTGCTCAAGGCATTATTTATTTATTGCTCCAAGACTGGATTATTTTAAGGATCCAGATGTCTGAGACTCTGCTATGGGAAACCTGCAGCCAAGATGTTAAAGAAACCTGGTCTGACAGTGTGAGTGTGGGGTGTGTAGCTGGGAAGGCTCCTCAGTACTAGCTTGGGTGGTACAAGAGTGACTGCTAGAGTGCATCCTGGATGTTGGACAGGAGAGATTCCTTAGTACTGAGCACTATCAACTACACCAGAAGAGTGTCAAAACCCATGTCATTGGACTTGTGAGACTCCATAAAAAAATGTTAATTTTCATCAAACCTGATTTGATTATGGACAAAAGAATGACAGTTTGCTCTTTTGTCACGTTCAGAATGACCATGAGCTTTCTTATAGCACAAAAAGATGTATGGCTTTGACTCCTACAAAGCTTCTGGCTGCTGTAATGTTTTTTGGCAATGAGTTTCAGAAGTTAATTGTGTACTAACAAAGTGAATATCCTTCCATTAGTCTGAAATATGTTGTCTTTCAGTTGCATAGGTCATTTCTCTTTTTTCTTTTTTTTTTTTTTTTTAACGTTGCTGGTGGAGATTTTGGTGGTTCAACCTCTTATCTCTGCCTGCTGCCTGCCCACCAAAGAGCCTTTAGGAGTCTTCTGTGGCTGGTGAAGAAATGGACACTGTTAGCCCATTAACGTTTGTCTGTCTTTACATATGTTCAATCATTATAGTAGTGATTTACTTTATAAAGTTCTTTGAATCTCACATGCGGAGTATGTGTGTGGAGCCAAAAGAAGCTACACAAATTCACCCAAGAAAAATACTGTGAGAAAATATTTATCTGAAACAATTTGTTGCTACTTTATCTGTTGAAATACAGTGCAAAGGTATCTGAAATGACATTTGGCAAACAAACAAATATCTAAAGTAACCTTAAGGGGCATTTTCCATTGAAAGAATATGCAATACTTTTGCAAACAGTATGTAAGTGGTTAGAGCAGTGCCTTGCTAAGCAAATTCCTCTTGACATTTCCTGTTAAACTTGTGTTATCGATGACAACCACACTGGTGTTGATATACTTTGAATCTTTCCAATGTAATTCTGTAATTCCACACTTTTTTCTTTCTTTTTTTTTTTTATTTTAATTAAAGGAGGTAGAATAACCTGTGCATATGGTATATTGGAGCTACTAAATAACTGTTTACAAGTTGTCTATATTTTGCTCATAAAATATCTCTGAATTATTAATTGACAATGAAGAGCAGGGTAACACTTTATTAAGTCTGTTCACCCCATCTGTTTGTTACAGCTCTTTGGGAGTATTTTCACTAGCAATAGTAACAATGTTGATGACAAGTTTTGCAGTCATTGCCTTTACCATTTGCAGAAAAACGCCAGGCCAAATAGGTCTGAATAAGACCATCAGCATTAAGCTTTCTGGTGAACCACAAGCTTCCTTTGGGTGCAAATATTTTACTCATAATGAATGAACTGATTAGTGTTCTGAAGTCCAGAAATAAGTACTATTTTGTGCTTTGTTCTGACTGTCACTAGTTAAACAGGATCATGCAAACAGCACCACATTGGAAACGTGGTGGAGGTAGCAAACACAGAAGTGATTGATTCAGTGTTGGGTATGTATGGACAGATTTCTTTCACTGTCCATGTAGGTTCTCAGTAGGTTTAAAAGATTTTCATTACAGTCAGGGTTAATTTTCCTCTCTGCCTAATTTCACAGTTGCTATTTGGCTGTTACTGATGGGTAAGGCAAAATGATCTGCAATGTTTTTTACCACATAAATAATTAATATTTTCATTCAGAATTTTTATAGGAAAACTCTAATAGCTCAGAGAAATTCTGATGTCAAATTTGAGCATTAAAAGTTATCACTGAAAACATAACTACTTCTAGTTATATGCATTTCTAATGGCAATGTCTATCACATAGTTACTCATATGAACTCAAATACCTTAATACTAGAACAATGTCTAAAGCCCCTGATTAAAAATTTAATATGTGGAATAAATCTGATACTGTATCTACATGGAACTCTGTTTAAAGTCATAACCAATAAGACTCCTGATTTGATATCTGAGAGACAACAAATGCAGAAAAAGTAATAAAGGAGTTTCTAATCTTTTATTGTACTTAAATTAACTGGTATGTCCACAATCTAATCTTTGAAAGTCCTTTATAACTAGAACTTGGCAGGATATTTATACTGTAATAATTTTTGACAATAAAGATATGTATCCCTCGTATTCTCTAATCTTCATCCCAAACAGACCAAATGATGAAGATATATACTTACTATTGAAAAATACACTAGTCCTATGAGTAATCATGTGGCAGTGGGCCTATGAAGAAAATGAAGAAACCAGCCATAATGCCTTAAAAACAGGCTTTTACTGTATTGTAAAATGGATTCCTTGCCTTTTTCCCCCGAGTCACCTTCTTCCCAAGACCCCTTGAGAAAACTCTTATCTCCCTAGCTTAGTATGCAGGAATTTATCCTGGTAGGACTATGTGAAGCCCCCCTATTGGTCCTTTGTTAACCCTTTCCCCATTATTATCCCTCGATTTCTATTGGTTGTAACCAAAATTCCCTAAAAGCCTTTATATACCCCTGACCATGTGAATAAACTTTCTCTCTGCATCCTCTCCTGTGGTCTCTGTGTGTCTCTTTCTCTGGGCATCTCAGGGACCACGTGGCCAGGGGGGAAGGGGAGGGGGAAGCATTCCACCATGCTGTCGCATAATCAAACAAAGATTTCTACATGCTACATTTGTTATGATGATTCTATAGTTTTCTTAAGTTCTGTGTAAAGAAGTCTTGTCTTGCTTTACATTGTTGTTAAATACTGAACAGTTAGTGCGTAGTATCCTGAACAAATCTATTTATAAATATGAACCTTGTGCACAAGAACTGTATAAAATATTCAGTCAGAAAACAGATGTTTATAACTTGCTGCACTTAAAAAATATTGCTTTTACAAGCTTATAATGTTAACAACTTATTTAAAAACAGCTCATTTGCTTGGAGAAGAATGTTTTGTTACAAGCATAATCAGTTGAAAAATCTTTCACACTGATTTTAGACACTGCAAACCTCCAGTATGACTTGATTTTGTTAGGGTTGATCATGTCATGCAGTTGTGACAGAGGATGAGTTTCTCAAGTGCATGTCAGACATGACTGAGTTTGATGCAAGTATTATGATGCGATTTTCCTTACTTAAAGTGTTATACTCTTACAGTAAAAGTGTAAAATACAGTTTTCTTTGTAAACAGCTGAAGTTTAATATCTGCAGTACATCACACAAAAGTATAATCACTGTCAAAACGACAAAACAACATCACAGAAAGTGACTGCTATAATTGACAAGGTGTCTGTGATCAGTCTCTGAAACTGTTTTGTTCTGATTGCATATTCATGATTCCTCTCTATAATATGACTAGACTGACACCTTGTACTTTGGAATTTGCAAGTCTAATCTTAAACACTCCTCCTTCCACCTTTTTTCCAAATGTCTAAATCTTGACATGCGGACTTAGTTGCGGGACACATCAAAGGACACATACATGAAGGAGTACACGAAACAGTTGTCCCCAGGTTGCTATGCTGGTGATAGTGGCTTATTGGTAAAGCAATAAGCAAGTGTCTGCCAGCATACAGCTGGCCCAACAAGTAACTGTGAGTAGCTGGTGAGCACTCATTTGCCAGTAGCAGAGAAATATGCTTTAATCCATGTACAGATCATTTGTTTGAGCTTCTCGCTGGCTTTGGGTAGCTCTTTGTAAGCTCACTCTCTTGTTCTCTAATTATTTGACTCATTCGGTTTTTAGGCAGCCTTTTCCAACATGTGTACCATAACAATCATAGTTGCTGTTAAGTCAGTGATAAAGCTGCAGACACTTGCAGAAATAAACTCCTCCATTTGTTTCTTGAATAAGTGGAAGGCAATGTTCTTTCTTCTTTTATGAGTATTACATTTTCACTCAACTTTAGAGACAAATTTGGAGGAAACAAAGCAAAGACATTATCTGTTCTTATTCTTTCTTTCATTGTTTGTATTTCTGACACAGACAGAAGAGTGGCAATTTTCCAAATAAATTATGATTTTTTTTTTTTTAAATTTTATTTTCTTTCCCCAGGAAGTGACAGTTTGTCAAAACCAGAATTTTTATATAACTGCATTCCTGCATTTTCCATATTGTATAAATACATACTCAATGGTCCAGAAAGAAAGTGACTATGAGGGGCATATGCAAGACGAAAAATGAGGGAATTGCACGTTAATGTCTGCTGCTTTTTCTCACCCTATTTTTAACTGTAACATAAAAGTTTTAACTTGATCTTAGTGCAAAAAAAAAAAAAAAAAGGCTGGGTTTTATAATTAAAAATACCTTGTGCAATCCACCTCCATTCAGGAAGAAAGAAAATGTGTACTAAAGAGTGCAATTCAAGACTCAAAGGCATGCAGGGGATCCCAAATTTACTGTTGCTTTGTCCACTTACTGTCTGATATTTGACCTCCCTCAAATCACAGTCTTTCCGCCAGTTTCCTGAGTGCCTCTGCCTGTGTCTTCATGGCAGAAAATACAGAAATCTTACATTGTCTAATGCTTCTCTCCCTGCAGTTCACAGCTAAAGGCCACCATGCACCCCCGTCATAAGGACTTGAATATCTTCCTTTGACATAAATATGCTTGTGAGTCAAAGAAGAGAGAGGCATCTCTTTGCAAAGTTGACAGAATTGCAAAAACTTACATGGACAGCTGAAAACTAAATTTATGCATGAGGGACAGTGGCTGAGATGCCGGGCTACTTTCGTTTAGCTCTTTTTGTGCATCTAGTATAAATACATCTGTATCTGTTGGACATTGAAGATGACTAAATTGCATGACTGGAGGATCTGCTGTATCCAAGATCAAGGCAATAGGTCCTGGTAATTAGACAAAGCCAGTCAACTGCAAATGTAGACTTTCAGACTCACCTGGGTTTAAGATATTTGCAGAGAGTCAACCTGAGAGAGAACACTGTTGAGTCTGGTCCTATAATGGGGCAAATTTCAAGTGACAACACCATAGACTGCTAACATTTCTGCAGTATCAGGTTTTGCAGCTGCAAAAGTATTTGGCCTACCAGAAAGCCTATTTTTGATGTATATTTAAATGGGAGAATGCATTTGAAAAGGTGGATAGAACTACAAAAAATATGGGCTTTTCAGGACACAGCATGAAACCCATTCAAGTGTCTCTACTGTCCCTCCAAATTCCAGACCTACTAGCAGCTGAATAGAAAGAGTGAAATCACCTAAGATGGCTGAGCTGATCAATCCTAGCTGTTAACAGGGGGAAGATCTAAATTACTTTTCTGCTGCAGAGACCTACTCCCTCTTTTGCAACTGCTGTGAGGGCCTTCAGTGAGCTCCAGGTCCAGTGCTGACATCTACTCACTTCTTCACACAAACCTGAATGAGCCTGGTACAGTAATTCCTACATCATATGAAGGATCAGTCAGCCATTTATCCTGCCACGGCTGACCTGGCAAAAACCTAATGACATTCTCTGTCCCCTGTCTTCATGGTCTAGAAAATATTTGCAATCATGCAAATTTTGGAAAGAGTGTCAACAAGAAAAATAATTTTTGTTAAATCACTATGTATTTTTGCAGTTCTACCGCTTTTTAAGACATCATACATTAATATGAAACATTTTACATTTTCTAATTATAGCCTGATAAAGTTTAATCTGTTAGTGTTAATATCCGTATCAATTTTCAGCATATGCTAGAGATTTTTTTGGGGGGGAAAAAAAATCCATGGTAAAATGCAGTTTGTGAAAAATTGATAAGTTTTATAGAAATTGTGCCCACTTTTTTTTCTTTGGAAAAGAAAATAAGAGAAATTAAAGCCTTTTGACACACTTTTTTATATTCTTATGTCAAAGCATTTTATATGTCAAAACAGCTTTTTTTCAATTTACGGAGTACATTGATGTGCTATGTGTATAGAAATTATGTTACTGGATGCTTAACATTACACATTATAAGTTTTATAATAAAGGGTTTTCTTTGAGAACAAAATGTGATGGTATTGGCAAATACTTAGAAATTTTTGAAATTAGCATTTTGATTTTTTAGTTTCATGGTAAACAGATAATTTTTATGGCTTCTGGTTTCTTTGTAAAGTAATATCTTCCATCTAACTTCTAGAACACAAATTGTATTTAATGACTTTTGTCTCATTTTTTTTCATTTTCTTCTTATACTTTTTGTGAAGTAATGACACAAAAGTTTTCCCACAAGATGGCAGTTGCGAGTTGTGAAATTTGTAGAAAACCAGGTATGGAGACAGGTCAACAATTCAGAAGACACAGGCTTGATAAACAAACAAGAATGAGGATATTACAGAGTGTCAGGAAAAACTGTCTTTAGTTTACTTTTTTTGTGAACAGATGGAGCAGCATGTATCTTATTGTAAGACCATATACCATGATACTTTTAGCTAGCAAACCAAAGTTTGCTACAAAATTTAATTATGATCATATAAGATTTTTTTTCAACTGAAGTATGTGTGTTTATGGGTACAGATTTCCCTCTCACATACATATATTTATATTCATATGACTGAAAAATGTTCATATATTAAGTCTGCTGTTAACTGAGTAGTTAAAATCCGCAAATTATTTTGCCTAGGAAAAAAAATCAAGAAGAAAAGAGATTTCAAGAGACAATAAAGGAGATTTACTACAAATATAATGATAAATACATATCCAGAAATTGGTATTTTAATATTAATTTTTTATTATGCCAAGTCTTGTTCTGAATCTCTTTCAAATTGTCAATAAAAACACCCATAAGTAATGAAATACTATGTGGAAGAGAGTTGCCATAAACATACAATAAAGAGCCTATCCAGTCATGAGGGGAACCATCATCACTATGAACATAATGATCTCCCCTGTTCCCAACTGAAAAATACAAATACATTTTTTGCACTATGTTCATAAAAATCCTACAATTCTCTTCATTCTAATCTAATTTGAGCTTGGCAAGAAAGCAAGTAGAGTAAGGCAGCCAAAACAGCAAATCCTAAGCCTTAAGGAAAAGTGTGTGTGTGGGTGTTTTCCCCCTTTTTGTATGAAGGAGGGAAATTTGGACTTTGTGTGTTTATCTCTCTACACAGTATATGTGCATGTACACACACCTCCACACTCTGTGTATGTCCAACCTTTCCAGCCCTATTTCCCAGGAGAATATACACCTATATTCCTACTTATGAATACTACTTTGCCATGACAATGCAAAGAATGAACATTTTCTGAAGATGTGGGTACAGAGTAAGTCTCCATCTGGTGAAAAGCATCATTCTTGGAGACACAAGGAACAATGCCAGCTGATGATGGCTCAGGAGCTGTCTGCATGATTTAGGCCCCTACGTAAATTACAACTCTCCATGAAGGATGGTAGATTTACTTGAGGTAATATAAAGATCTTCTGTGGGATTTTTAGGAGGAAATGGTTTATCCAGATGGATCTCAACTGAAGTTAAGAACGGCACTTCAGAGGCATCCAGCACATGCACTTGCTGATAAAGGGTCAAATTCACATATCTATGTCCTTCAAAAACACAAGTGCGGTGGCTGAGGACATCTGCTTGAGAGAACGACATTGCACGGTCAAGTTTCTACTTTGCAGCTTTAAAGTGGGTTTCCAACAAGGTGATATCACCTTGCCCTTCAGAAGCAAGGGCAGTTGTCATGCAGCTTCAAAGTCAGAAATGCAGCAAACTTGGGAGGGAATGATTGACTGTTTCAGCTGCTGTAGACTAAACATGGAGAAGTATGGTAGAGTGCAAGGGACAGGAAAATCTTGCACTGAGTCTTTATATAAACTTAAGTTGCCCTGACTGTCCCTTAATTGCTATTACACCATCTGTGATTTACAGAAATTCATGTTTCAACATCAAAAAGAATGTGGAAGTCATCTCACTGTTGTTGAACAAATACAGATGTAGACCATGGCTTAGATTTCTTCCCTAAGCTCTTGGAAAAGAAATTCCAGTGGGGAAAATGTTCACTAAGTCACCCAAAACATTTCTGCCTTCAGGGTTTGAGAGCTGTTGCTAATCTTTAGCTTAGCTTTCCTTAACAACTATCATCTGTATTCAAATTCATTGTGCTGCCAGTGACATATAGAAAGAACAAAGGGTTGTGATTATTTTTATATATATGGTGAAAATTACCCTACTTTACAATTGCTTTTTTTTTTTCCTTTTTCTCTTTTTTGTTTAAATATGGTGCCTTGAACTAGATGCAGTATTCCTGGAGTCAGTGCTACTGACTTCAGTAAAGAAGAAGTTCACAGTATTGCTTTTGCTGACATGGCATTTATTATAATTTGGAATTTGTTTTGGAGGGGTTTTTTCCTTATTGGCTACTGACCAAATTTTTACTTGCTGTGTAAGTGCTGTGTTCACTGAAGGCTTTGAACGCTGATTTACTGTAGATCTGTTTCTTTATCTTGACCACAATAGCTTCTTTTTTATTCATGATATTTAATGGCTTTCCTGCTTCACACATTTTTTTTTTTTTAATCTCCATTTTTTGAGAGATAGATTCCACCTCTGCTGAAATCATCGAGGGTTGTACTGTTCTCATCAATGAGAATTAAACTGAGTTATGAATACCTGAAAGCTAATTGATGCATCATTTAAGTATTACACTGGCAAGTGCAACTAATCTACAGGTTATATGCTGATGTTTTCTTGGTATCCTTTAGTTTAAACCTCCTTCGGAGCAAAAGTGACTGTCAGGTACTTTTATGTTTTCAAACACACTGTTACCACACAGAAAGACTGAGATGATTTTGTTTGCTGAAATGAAAGCTTACTTTATAGATGTTCTTTTTGACTCATTATAGTGTCAAGTTGGCAGTGGTGTTTGGATGGCTGAAAAAAGAATGGGAAGAGTCTGATTCCACAACACTTTGTTTTACTGCATTAGACTAAAGTTTTTTATTTTTATTAGACTAGTTTTAATTTTTTTCATTAAGTTTGTTTGGTTTTTGTAAAGTGTATGAACAAGAATTATGAGTGTGCATATCTATTCTCTTCCTTTCTGACCCTTTTAAACTGGTTTTGCACCTTCAGATGTTGATAAAGGAAAACAAGACGAGATATTGTAAAACCATTTAGCTGTGCAATAGAGTTAAAAGGAAACCAAGCAGACCATAGTTTGTACACAAAAGTTTCTCAAAAATAAAATTCAACTTGGCTCCCAAAATCAAGTGCCTGCAAGAAAAAAAAGCAGAGATGCTGAAATTAAAAAGAATTTGCCTAAAATGTATTTTCACTTTTCTTCTGCCATGACATAGTTTTTTTAATACAGGATTTATCTCATCCAAATGCAGGCTTCCAAATGGAGACCACTAGTACTCAAGGATAAACAAGCAATTTTCTCACCTTTTCCAAGTATACTCTACTGCATCCTGAACAGTTTGAAAGTTTTACCTCTATTGTGAGTTGCCTCGACCTCTTTTGACTGTAATCTCACAGAAGGAGAATATACTCATTAAAAAAGTCACCATAAAGCTTCATTTGAAAATACATTTCCTAAAAATCTGGATTCCTGACAATCTAAGCACCATAGCCACGGTTGCAAAATAGTCAAAGATGTAGGAATAGGAGTGGCGTTAGTTCTTTTGATTCTTCTAATTGTGAAAACAAAGTATACCTCACATGCGGAGCTTCAGGTTGTTTGCACTATACCATAAGCAAGTGGTAGCTTGTAATTAAGAGAGACACAACAAACAGAATTGGCATGTTTTTCTTTCAAATTCCTGATGAGAAACCTTGGTTACAAATTGAAGGGAATGGTAATGAAATGGATGACATAAGAAATTATGTTACTTTTCATATTAGCACAAGCACAAACAAGAACAAAAAATTGTTTAGCTTTCCATATTCTTTCCACATTGGAGAATAATATTTTTATAAAATTTTTATAATATAATAATTGTGTATTACTCTGTAAACACCAAAAAACCAATATGCAAAACTGTCAATAATTCATGTTCACACACTGCTTCATTTTGGAAAGGAGAAGGTTGAATCTAGAATGTGTCAGGCTCATATTGTAAAGAAAGTGAATAAATTAATTTAAAGCTTTCTATTTTTAAAAGTAAATATGTGGTTTCATGAGCATTTTATTTATTTCAGCATGTCTTAGTTTGGACCATTTACAAGTAACATTAAAATATTTCATGGTAGCTGGCTTGGAACTCGAAAGTTTCCACTTTGCCTTTCACCAGAAACAAGGATTCTAAGATCATTGGTTTTTTAGCTGTTCTGTTGATAGCAGGTCAGCAGAAGATCCAATCAGTTCTCCCAGTTCTCTTCATATACTGAGGGGAAAAGAGTAAAAGTATTTTGTTCACATAATGCTACCAGCAACTTCCTGAACACAAAATAAAAGGGAATAGAGCTATCAGTACTTTTGTTGCCACTTTCTAAATTAGAAATTTTGTAAGTAGTATAAACTAAAGAAGAAGGGGAATTAGTATTACAGTGGATTCAACTGTTCTGTTTGGGCTTATAGCTGAAGAAAAATATTCTCTCTCTCCCCCAGGTTCTCTCAGAATTTCAACCTGTCTTTGAGTGGATCTGAGATTTTTCCAAGTTCTACCTTTCACTTATTGAGAGCCTCCACATTTTTAATTATTTCTTACAAGTTGAAGAATTTCACTAGGATATTTAAAAACTTCAGGAGGTTCTGTAGGAAGACAGAACAAAGAGAAAATGCTGCCTCCAGAAGAGATTATTTCCCTCTCTGAAAAATGTTGCAAGGAATATTTTCTTTTTTTTTATTTAAAAAAAAAATATATATATACAGCTAAAATTCCAGGAAAATGTCACCTTTTTCCTTGGCTATTTTTTGAGAAGTATTTCCATTTATCAAACAGTTTTACTAACAAAATAGGCCACTCTCAAAAAGCCAAGAAAAAGAAACCCAAATCACTTGCATAAAAATGCTACAGACCTATGTTTCTATATCTGGCAAGTTTTGCTGAGCTTCACACCAAAGTGGTACGAAACTACAAACGTCTTTACCACTTTTCCTTAAGGAACTGCCTCTCCAAAGAATAATTTAAAAAACAGGAGTAAAATCCCACATGCATATTGTTTACCAAGAATCTTTCTTTAAAGTTTTGTTCTAACAAATTTTCTAGATATTTGTTTTCTGTCTCCTTAAGAGTTTTTCAGAATAAAACATTTTAGCCATAAGCTTTTAATCTTGCACTGAGCACCTGGCCATGAAATCCTCACAAGTTTTAAGCAAACTACCAGTGCAGTAGTATGGGCTCCCTTTCACTCTTGACAAGGAATTTTACCACAGTGCTATCATGCAAAAAACCCCTCATACAAATGTTGTTTGGTTGTTTTTTTTTTTAATACTGTCCTGATTTGCCTTATTGACAGAGCAATTCAGTACTTTCTTTAGTAATTATGACACTTCAGCATTTCATAGAATCACAGAATATGTTGTGTTAGAAGGGACTCATCAGGATCATCGAGTCCAACTCCTGTCCCTGCACAAGACACCCCAAGAGTCACACCATGTGCCTGAGAGCACTGTCCAAATGCTTATTGAACTCTGTCAGGCTTGGTGTTGTGACCACTTCCCTGGGGAGCCTGTTCCAGGGCTCAACAACCCTTTGGATAAAGCACTTTTTCCTGATATCTAAACTAAACCTCCACTAACTCAGCTGCATGCCATTTCCTCAAGTCCTGTCACCGGTCATGAGAGTGGAAAGATCAGAACCTGCCCCTCTGCTTCCTCCCTGAGGATGTTGAAGACATCAATGAGGCCTCCTCTCAGTCTCCTCTAGGCTTTCAGAAAGCACTTTTCATCTTCAAAATTCTCTGCAAGCATTAGTTGATATTTGTTACACGTTAAAACACTGACATGAGGCAGGCAGAGAAAGAGCAGTCTCTTCGTAGGAGCATGTGAAGGAGTAGAGAGGTTTAGGACTTGATTCTTCTTGAAGTTGACTTCATCCAGCTTTTTCTGCTGCTGGGCATGTTTACATAGCTAGTAATTTCACACTGGTGCTAGTCCCCAACTGCCTGTCATGAGGTTCTGTATTAAATAAAGCTAGACCCAAACCCTGGCCTGGATCCCACCATCTCCTTTCTTGCTGCACCAGGGTCAGCAGATCCCTCCCACTGCATCCTGCCCCCTAAGCTGACTGAATGCCCCCACCATTGTTCCACTGTGCCCTGTGGCACTGGCATCCCTACTGTTGGGTTTCCTTTTGCAAAACAGAGACAGCCACTGTGCCAGTGGTCACATGGAAGTACTTCTCCTCTTTCACCCAAATGAGGTTCAATTTCCTGCGGCCATCCTCACTTCCTGAAGAGGGTGGTAGCTTCTTTATATAGTCTTTGAATCTCACTGGTTTACATGATAAAAGACAAAAATAAGCTATTACAGGGCTTTGCGCTTAAGCTTCTTAGTTGCAACAGCCAGTGTCTGGTCACAAATTGTGATTTTGTACTATATGTAGTGGTAAAAAGACTATGTGATAAATTTTCAGGGAAATTTTATGGAGCTATGTTAAGTCTCATGTAGAACACATACTATATGACACCTGCCATAAAAGAGTTAGATCTGTGGCTCAGCAAGCAGCTTGACTGATATGTGAACCTGAAAGTTATGCTATAAGGAATGTTTTTATTGCAGGCACTTTTCCTTGCCCGGTCTCCTTTGTTACAGTTCTGTTAACACTGCACACATTATTTACTTGACTTGTGCCTGAGTTTCTCTAGCTGTATGGTAAGAAAATTCACACTTATTAAAGTGCTTAAAAATCCCTGGACAAATACAGTAGTTATAAATCTCTGGACAATTAGCAGACCTGTTTAGCAGCAGTGGCCAAAGTGCAGGCAAAAAGATTTCTCCAGGTACAAATATACCACAATATGAGACTCTGTGTGATTGTAGAAATCATATTGACCTAATGGTCTCTGACACACAATTGTTTTTATACTGGAGGTACCAATCCAACCAGACCTAATAGACCAAGTACTGTAACTACCAAACCTCAGACTAGTGACGATATATGCATCTAAACAGAAGTACTTCAATTCAATATGCACAGATTTGCACTGATAATATAAATGACATATTGACAGTGACTGACAGTGTCCACACAACTTCTATACAAATCTTACAGCTGAAGGGAAAATATTAAGAATGAAAATATTTGACAGACAAAGAAGCAAACAAACAATCCCTAAAGCATCTAATTTCCTCTTACTGGGGTGGAAACATGCAGCCCTAAATTACTCTGTATTTTCTTCAGTGCATACTTTCAGTGAAGATGTTTCACAGCATCCTCTGAAGAACACAAAAATTGTGAAGTTTGAAATGCTTTTTAGTATTTCCCATGCTTTAGAGTATAACCCATATATCATGCTTATAACTTTATTTTCATGCACTGTTGATCACAGGACATCAGTTATCAAACTCTATACAGATCCACCAACTTCCTATTTTGCATTACATTTGGTAGCCTATAGTAGTCCACCCTAAATACTGAATGTGGACTTCTCTGCACCTGACTGCTCAACACTCCTTGTGGAGCTGTGTCATGGGTTTCTCTGAATAGCTGTTTGGGTTTTTTTCTTCTAAGAGGAAGATTGGCTTCTGTTGGAAGCCTCTGGAAGTTTCATTCCATCCTACAGAGCAGAGCCAATGAGGGCCAGCTCCGAGGAAAACTTCCTGCTTTTGAACCATTAAGTTATGCCCCTGCATGAAAACATATTTAAGAAATTGTTGCACAATTAGAAATCGGCAGCCATGGATTAACAACATCACAACGCAGACATCACGGTCAGAGCAGGAGGAGAAGAGGAGAGGAGAAAGAGGGGGAAGGACCCCACGGAACAGGGAGAGGACTTAAAACTATTATTCCCTGAATATGTGATGATGACCATGGTGATTACGAACTGTCTCGTCAAAGCCCATGGGATCCATCAGGGTGTAAAGACCCCCATGTCAGAGCAGGGGGATGCATGAAAGAAGCTGTTACCTCGTGGGATACCCTCAAGATGGAGTGGAGGTCCGGCAAAGATTTGCGGCCAAGACCCATTGTCGCATTCAGCCGCGGGGAAAGGACAAAGGTCCACTCAGGGTGAAGGGGTGAACAGGAGTGAACGTTTATTGGGGGGAGCATCAGACTTTTATAAGGTGGGGAAGGATGGTTCTGGAACTTGGGCGG
>JAWMRD010000085.1:23081533-23106313 GCA_035584875.1 Syndactyla subalaris
CTTCCAACAAGTCCATGAGGAGCCTGTATTGGGAATGGCCCTCAGTGGGACCCATCAATGCTTTGAGATACTTTGGGGTTTTACTTTTTATGACTTTGACTTATGGAAAGGTTTGTGCAGTTTCCTCTCAGTACCTGAGGTTCAAGAACTCAGCACCAAATGCGTCATAGGGCTTGTTAAAATAAAGCAAGTCCTAATAATCCATGTCTTCTTTTGTGATTTTCTTCTAATAGTATACATTTAATTAGAGACAATATTGTAGTTATGGAGAAAGATCTCAATGAGCTTTAATACAAAAAAATGTGTTCTTGTTTTAAAGGTTGTATTTTAATTCTTTTTCAATTAGAGGGGAGTTGATTGCAGCATTCTCTGATTGATATTGACCCAGAGTCTCTCCTAAGGAGCTCTGCACTTGTTGCAGAAATGTCCATTTTAGTCTGGCACAGTGTGGACAACCTTGTTCCACACTCCCCAACCCCATCATGTCTCTCCTTAGGTACCTGGGACTGGCATCCCTTTGCCTTCCCTCAGACTTCTCCCCTGCAGCCACGGCTGGATGTTCCAGCTCCTTTGGGCCAGCTCCCACCTGCTTTCCTTAGGGAACTGGCTGCACATGGAACAGGGAGGGATTTTTCTTCTTCTCTTGAACAAACAAAACAGATAATTTTCACCTTGGAAATGAAACACACTCATCAATTGTGTACCAGGTCCAAGCTTCCACTAAGAAGGTTCACCTTCCCCAAGGCATAACCATGCAAGAAATGTTTTAGACCCAAAGGAAAATATCCAATAAACACAAAGGAAGAGTTGGCTGAAGGCAGTATTAGACCAACTACTGAAACACAGACAAGCTTTGAACTCCCTGGAGCTCAAAGCACCAAGAGGGTTGTTGAGAGGTGTCTGAGTGACCAGAGTGAAGGGAAGGGAAATGCAGAGAGCACTGGCAGGTGCTTCTGTGCAGCCAGGTTGCTGGGAAGGTGACTTCAGCCACAGGCACTTCAGGCAGGACAGGGGGTGTCGCGTTCAGCCGGGAGGAAAGGACGAAGGTCCACTCAGGGTGAATGGGTGAACAGGAGTGAACGTTTATTGGGGGAAGCATCAGACTTTTATAAGGTGGGGAAGGATGGTTCTGGAACTTGGGCGGAGAGAGGGGAGGAGTCGGGGGCAGAACGCGACACAAAAGGGAAAGTAGGGAGGGGTCGATACAAATAAGGAATAACAGGGAGTGGCTAGCCTTATATGGAACATCTGCACTGCACCACAGGCTAGCCAATGAGACTCGGGGGAACAGGGACCAATAAACAGAGAGTAACTGGGGTAGCAACAGCTAATGGGGGAGAACTGGGGAGAAAATGCCCGCGAAACCAGGGCCAATCATAACAAACTAATAATGACAACTACATAAGAACTTATTACAATTGTGAAAAACGAACTAACAATTACCTCTAACGTAACGAAACTTGAACCATGGGCCTTATTGGACCGAACTGCTCAGACTGGGTGAGTTTCATTAATTTCCTTAACGTTTCTATGTCTCCAATTATTAAAATCTTGGATTGGTTCCCCCGCAACCCATGAAGGGAGAAGCCCACACTGAACAGGTACAGCCAGCTTTTCATGAGAGACTGCACCCCATGGAATGACCCACAAGAGCGCAGAGGATCTCTCTCATGGAGGGGACCCCATGGAACGCAGGGGAAGGACTCAGAGTTATGATTCTCCTGTGACTGTGGTGACGACTGTGGTGAAGCAAGCTGTCCCCTTTGCAGGCCACAGGAAAGACCCCTGAGACAGAATTGCTGCCTAAGTTTTGGACTTAACATTTGTGAATGGCTGACCCAACAACAACTGACTGTAAACCTTCCACTCCCTGTCCCCCACACTGTCAGGGGAAGGAGGGGGCATGGACAGACCGAGGGATGGTGGGAGAAAGGGAGAAAGGTTTTATTAAGATTTAAAGGTTTTATTTAAGATTTTATTTCTTATTTTTTTAGTTTTTAGTTTGTTAGTAATAAATTTAAGCATTATTCTAAGTTCTGTTTTGCCCGTGGTAATAATCAAAGCTCCTCTTTCAGTTGTTAGCTCCAGCCGTAAATTCCTAGCTGGTTTCTTTTTTCCCCTTCCCTCTGGAAGGTGAAGAAGGGGGGCGGTGGGGAGAAAGACCTTGAAACAGTTTTGCTGCACACCAGGCATTTATCCAGGGTCGACCCACCACAAGCTCTTATGGTGAAACAAAGTTTTTTTCTTACTGACTTTAAAATGCACTTTTTCTCATCTGCCTTTGAAATGCCATTGATTTGTGAGTGTAGGATTGCTTTCATGAAATGTTAAAAGGCCCCTGCAAGGACTCTGATCTGCAGAAGGTGGTGCTAGAGTTTTTGGATCAGTTGTCTTGTGTTCTGGATTGAATCCTAAATTTATCAGCTTGATAATTTGTTTGCATTTTGTTTCTGTTTTATTATGTTTTTTGTTTTATATTCAAATACTCCATCCTATTTAGCAGAGGCTGTTCTGGTACTCCCAGTATAATTGGGTGGATAGGGAAGGGAAGCTCTTTCATTTCAGTGACTTTTTGACATCAATGTTGAATTTAGGGAATTCCACCTGCACTGTAAAATAATGTAAAATAGCATACAGAGAGGTGGGTACTGAAACACTCAACTTGTGGTGCAGCTGTGGTGGCCAGCAAAACACCTTGGGTGAGTGGTAGACCCAAGACACCCAGTGTTCTAAGCAAATATGGGATGCTTATTCTGCACCCTAAAGAAATTATCTGACTGGGGGTGAATAGCATCTCACTGGCACTCAAGATATGCATGGAAATGGATATGTTTAAACGGTATATGGTATATTGCCCCTGTTTCCCACAGTCCGTCTGCTTGCTATACCCAAATCAGGATAGCCCTTGCTGGCTGTCCTTCCCTCTTCTACTTGTGAGTGGACATATGTACCCTGCAGGGCTCCACTCCCAGGGCACTGTTACTGTCTGGCTGCAGGTGGCCAGCACTGCCACATCTCTGGGCCCAGGAGGAGGGGCATCCTCCTCCAGACCTCCCCGTGTCATTCACACTTTTCTCTGAAGACCAGCTCCTGATCTCTTCAAACTTTCAAGTGTCTGTGATACACACTTGAAGCAGATTTCAGGGAAACGTTAAAGAATTCATGTTTTGCAGATCCTTGCATGTATCTCAAGGGAGTTCAAGAAGAGTTCATTGATAACAACTGGAGAACGCCCCGAAGTGCCTGGTTAGTGCCTGAAGGGAAATCAAGCAGAAAGGGAGACACTGTACTTGATTTTATTGGTGAAGTATTTTCCTGTTAATAATTTTAATGGTTTACTTAGATTTTAGCTTACAGCATGTAGTATTCGTACACTGATATTTTACTGTCCCTTTAGGAATGTGTTTTCTTTTCCTGAGGCAAATAACCATAGCCAGTTTTTCAGCCAGCTTACTGACAAATTTCAAATGGATATTAGCCATTATCTCCCTGCTGGTAAGTTAATTTTCAGTGTAGCCATTTGGGCTTTCTGAAATTTGCTCTTAGTCTGCCTGACTGTTCTTTTAGTCCCTTGCCTCAATTTCCCCATTACTTACTGTTTACATAGGGTTTCATCAGTTAGTTTATCACATTAAATGTCCTCCTGCACTTGTGGGCAATATAAAGCACAGAACTGTCTCTGACCCCAAAATAATAGCTAAATATAATGAGTTTTCTAAACAGTTTACTAGAGTAAAACAGGAATTCTCCACTTTTACTTACCCCGCAGCTTAAGCTGTCAGTATTCAGCATTATTTGCAATATGTAATAGCTTCAAAAACAACCTAGTGAGTAACTCCTGTTTCTTGTTGCCATAGTGTTTCTGAAAGGACAAGCTGAAAGACAAAATCTGTTTCAAAGACTGATTCAAACTTCAATGTCTACAAAACACCTTTGAGAGACAGACTTGCATATTATCCAGGAGCGCTAGTTTCAGTATGATTGAGGTCAATCTAGTTTACAGTGCATTGCCAGTTATCCTAGTACAAATTACTCTTGACGAGAAGAAGGAAAGGGCATTTTAAGAGGCATCAGTATCCCCTGCTACACTGATAATGGAGGGGAAAAAAAAAAGAAAAAAAAGATAAAAGAAAAAAAAGAAAGCAGTTACAGCTAATATTACTACATTTGTATGAAATCTGTGAAAGGTGCCCTTCACTGGCATTGAAACTAATAATTGCATACTATCAGCATACTAACTACAGTTGCCTTAACTTTGGATGATCTTACCTTCAGTTTCATACCTGCAACTCCAGCAGGTGAAGCAGTTCTTCAGCAGATCTCCAGTCATGTCCCAGGAAATTGTTCTACTGCTAGGGGTGAAGAATCCAAATCAATCAGAATTTTGAATTTGTCTTGCACTTGCACTGAGATAGACATGATTAGAAAATGATAAGACATGTAGAATCAACTTTCAAGCAGGAAACATCCCCACAAATTCCCTCTATGAAAAGAGATGAGGAAATATGCCTTAGCACACTTTTGTCACTGATATTTAAATGAGGGAATAGTAACAGCAAATGGGAAATTCATTTGCAGTGAAAATCCTGCTTGGAATAACTGTGGGGGAAAAAGACAGGAAAAAGGAGAATGTCTTTTTTTATGGTGCTGAATTAGAAGTTGCAAGTGTGTGCATTAATTTTCACAAAGTGTTCAGTATTATTAAAAGCCGAAGGTTCCTATTGCCTATTCCTTTAAATAATAGAAATATTAAGGCAACCCACACTCCAGGGTGTTTATTAGACTGCAGGTAGTTCTAATCCAATATTATTTTCAAAACCATGATATTGGGATAATTTTGTTCATTCAGTTATCTCCTACTTTACAACATACCACATATGGGAACTTTCTTTTTCATGCAATTTTGCAGCAGCCAGCCTGAAGAGGACTCTTGTAAATTTGTGGTGCCTTATACGAACTTAGTTTCTTGATTTTTTTCAGCTTTCACATCAAACTAAGTTATTATAACATGAAATAATGAATAGCAACATTTGTATTTAACTGTAGTTATGTTTATTGATTGATGCTAAAATGCGGACATTTTATTTCCTTTCATTTTGGAAAATAGATGAAATTGAAGTAATTTGTTGAGCTAAATCTTTATTCGTCTAACAAAATCAAGATTATTTCTCTAGTGTAGTCTGAAAACTAGCTATCTATTCTGGACTAAAGGGATAGAAATATAATTTGGTGCTATTGTTGTCTTAAAGGTGTTTTTGGCCTGGCTTTTAACTTCCAGCCTCTACTCTTCTGCAAAGAGGTTTTTATTGAACATTTCAATACTTCATATGCAAAAGCACCTTCTGAGTCACAACTTGGGTGCTTACCAGAAAGAAAGGTATAACACACATGCAGAACTAGATCAGATGCAGAACGACCTCTGCACATCTTGTCATGTTTTGCAACAAGGTCAGGGAGCATGGCTTGACTTCTGCAGTATAATAATTATAGTTGTGGGATATCGTTTGATCTCTAGGATCTGTAGTGAAAGCAAGGGAAGCAAAAGAACTGGAGACATATGTATTTTGCATACACCCAGCATCTCTGGGAGTGGATGTCCTGTACCAGCCCTAGTGTTGGCGTAGGCTTTATTTTGTTGGGCCTTTTGTATTCTATAAAGTTAAGCTCCTTCCCCTCCTAGAATAAGGGGGATGGTCTCCAGAATTACATTTTCAACCTCCTTAAAAATGTCCTTCCTTTTGAAACTTACAGCAGATAAATACTCATTTGATATTTTGGATCACTGCCTGTCTTACTGTCTGTTATTGACTCCCATTTTCTGCCTGTATTATTATAGTCCATAAAAGTGTTTCAGAACAAAGACCATTCTATATACACACACCATTTCCTAGACTTGCCTTGCTCCTGGCTACTCTCAGAGACAAGACTGTGGGCCACGTATTCTTGCCCACAAAAGCAGCATTTTGATTCTTACACTGTCAAATATTACCAAGTTAGTGATGCATTAACATTCTTTTTGTTCTGTGCTTGTACAACAGGTATCCAAATAGGGATATGATCTGTGCAAGTGTTTCTCAGGCCCTATATTTGAACTCACTGATAAGTCAAATAAATGTTAGTACAGAGAAGTATCTGTATTTCCAGGGTCTCCAGTCATCCCAATTTCTTTTAATTGTTGTGTAGTGCTTAGCTAACATTTCTTTTCAAAGGAAAGATGTATTTCAGGCTCAGTTCCATCTTAGGTAAGCTTCATTAGGAGTGACACTAAACAGTGAAGTTTTTTCAGCAGGTGCAAATAGGACAGTTCTTCTAGGTCCTGCTGTAGTGTGACTTCACCAGAAAGAGGATAAGGGGGATGCTGTGGACTCACTGCTGCTCTCAGACATCAACATTTCACCTGCAAGCTACAGGTTTAACTGGCTGCTCTTGAGATTAAAGAACTAAAAACCAGGTTAAGCCTCTGTAAAGTAGTCTGCTAGGCTGGATAGTGTCCTGGTCAATTCCTGCACCCATTCTGTCCTGCATGAGAGCCTCTAACTCTCTTTTGGGCTGCCAGGTTTTGTTTTGTAGCTCTTGTTTGTACAACAGACATCCCTGTTGAGGTTGTGACTGAAATCTGATATTGAGTGAATAACTAAATCATCATAATAATTTCAAACTGTCCCTACTGAAATACCATGGTGATGTTGCACTGCACAGATGAAAATAGAGGACCAGTTCAGAATTACCAGTCTTATTTCCATTTGTGATCAAAACTAGCTACAAGTTCATTGTACCCTAGGGCACAAAGTTCACTGCACCAAGCAGACTTTGCATTGACACCTTTTACTGTTGATTATTCATGCAGGACTGGTCATTCCAAGCAAGAAGCAGGTTTGTGTCCTCGGAGCTGAAATTACAGAAAATGTCATTTCAATTTAAGCAACAGTGATCAAAAGTAGCTAATTCAAATCAACAGGACTCAGTTCCAGGCCTTTATACTAATCTCAAATAAGTAAAGAACATCATGTTCAAAGAAATGATTTTTGTGTAAGACTTGACTTTTAAGTCTGTGCGCAAAAATATTCTTTTTGATCTGAGTTCAGTGGTTTTCTCACTTATCTAAAAAGAGTTACCAGCACAGGTAGTAAATTAAACTGGAATATAAAATAAAAACAGCACTAGACAACAGTTTCTTTCTGGTTTTACCAGCTCAAGAAAGAACCATGTTGAGACATTATTAATAGTGTTCTTAGAGTATTTGATTTAGCACATTACTGTGGAAAAGAGAAGCAGGAAGAGAGAGGTTATGACTCTGGGCCGTGCTTTGCCCTTGGGGTTGAACTCCTGTGACTGCCAACAGCTTGGACTGTCACTTTTTTGGCTCACATGATAGATGTACTTAAAGAGCATTCGTGCTTTCTATGCTAATAGTACTTTTCAGGACACATTTATAAATCCATATGGGGCCTAAAGAGATGATAGAAGAATTTCTACCCAGTATCCTGTGGTGCTGATGAATGAAAATTCTGACTATATTTTAGGGCCAAATATAGCACATTGGAAAGTATGCATTGCATGTAACTCTCTGTGGCAGCTGGAACATTCTGAAACTAATTATAGGTTAAATGTCTGTTCTATGAAGGTACTGAGTAGCAGCATCTACATTGCCATTAATTGTTAATGAATCAAGACATGCATTTCCAGATGTTCAAGAAGAGAACTGGCCACTGGGTTTATGTGTGGTGAATTTTGTGACTTGACAGGTATCAAGGAATTTCAGGATCTTTGGACTCGACTGGTTCTTGTTCAACAGACATTTCTGTAATATTATGTTTGCATACTACTACTAAATATGTTTGTAAAGATAGGGAGCCAAGTAGGAAAAAGCTATAGTTAGACTTTTCTTCATCTTTCTTTGTCTTTTATAACTCTGAACCTATATATGGTAATGCCACTTCTTCATTTCCATCAAGTCTTGCCATATTTCCCTAACTAAGCATGTGCTATCTGAGTTATATAACTTCTCATGGGCTTGCTCTGATTTATTAACTTTGTATTTTCTCTAGGACTTTAAATCAGCAGGGGTACACAAATCACAAAAGGCATTTACTCAAGAACAGATTTTGTGCTCACTGAAGTAAAAATATTTATGTACAAAAATATAACTTCTGGATAATATTCAGAAAAGGAGGACACATGAAATTTCACAGTGAAGCTGATCTGGGGTGGGTGGAAATGCTTGTTTTAATAGCAAAAATATGGCAATAGCTGCGCTGTGCAGCCTGTACTCTAGACAAAACACAGCATAAATATTGCAGTGCTCAGTCATTCAGCAAGGGAAATAGTGACATTTTCCAAATTCTTTATTCAACCTGCCTTCCATTTTGCAGGTGATAGTTCCACCTCTCTGCTTGTCCAGCAGTGGTTCCTATCTAAACACAATGCTTCAGGGGAAAAATAAATTGTTGCAAAAATTCTTCTTTATAAATAATAAACCAAAGCTTTGTCTCAAAGAATACCAGGACAGCTGTCAAAAGAGGTGAGATTTGTTTACAAAGAGAACAAGAAGTAAATGGATGAGGCAGGAGCAGTGGGAGAAGGAAGAGGCGTATCTAAAGTTTAGTATAAAATGTAACAAAACTCATAGGGTACGTGTCAGGGGAAAAGTTGGAGGCATCTGAAATATTAGAAATTACATGAAATAAACCATATTAATCACTAGGTCATGAAATTGTGAGAGACTTCTAGTTTTTATTCTAGAATAGCAACTGCTCTGGCTCACAGATAATTTTTCTATTTATTCAGCAATAGAAGATGTAAAAATGTTTATTTCCAGCTTGTATTTGTTGGATGCTGGCATTAAAGAGATTACTTTTTTTCTTTTCCAAATGTTTGCTGTTCCTGTATCAGCACAAAGATGTCTAAACATATAAAAAGTAGCCTACAGTCAATATAACACCGTTCTTTTGAGATCCCACGGAACTGATGGTTAATCTTCAAGTGTATGATGATTGAAATATATATAATGATTTAGTGTGCTGCAAAAAGGATTTACATGGACTTACACCTAAAAGGGAACAATCAGCACAAAATAATGTTACTGACTCCAAATGAATTATTTTCAGTTTCTATTTTGATAACTGCATTGGTGATTAACACCTAGGAAAACACAAGTGTGGAAAACAATCCAGGGCAAGTTGACATTCAGTTTTTAGCTTTCTAACATGTAGGAAAGCAATTAGATCTTCTTTATGTTTCTATGATGTATAGTAGCATTAGTGATCTCTAAGTCAAGCATTTCCTGGCAGCTAATGGTGGGTTGCATTAAGAGCCCCTGGGTTTATCTTAGACCTTTTGCTCTTCCAGCCAGTCATTAGCTGCCAGAAAATGTTTGACTCAGGGGTCATTATTGCTTAAATATTGCCTCTAAAAGCTTCTCATTACTACCATTTCTTTTTGCTTTTGTGCTGCATTAGCTGGCCTAAGTAGTAATAAAATTAACTATAATAACAAATCAGGCAAACAATAGAGGCTCTGCAGACTAGTGATAGGGCCAAGACAAATTATTGTCTACATATTTCTAGTTTGTGGTTGGATATTGACACTGTAATAAATCCAAAGAGGAAGAGTAAGTATCAAGTGACTACTAGAAGGGAAGAAAAAAAAAAAGGAATAAGGAGAGCCAGAAGCAGTTTCATGGAAAGAGAAAAAGAGACAGAGTCAGAGAGAAAGAATAGCATAATGCCAAATCCTTGAGTGAGGAATTTTGTATTTCCTGCCAATGAGAATAAGACATATTGCTGTGTGCCATAATAATTGCAGGTCTTTCATCAGCAGTATCCTCTTTTTGTCTTTTCAGTTTTATATATGCAAACAATGACTTGTGGCTTGAGGCCGCAGTACAAATATTAAACAGGGCACTCTCTTTGATTTTGTCCCAAGTTTCCTGCAAGAGAAGACCTCATCTGAAATCCCCAGAAGCAAATTATTCCTTTTTCACCTGGTGAGATTTCAGCTCAGTTTCCCATCAGCCTGCATTCATTATCATGCATATTCCTTTTTATGCTCCCTCCATCAGTCATCATGTGGTGTGGTCTTTATACTCAGTAGTCCAGCTTTTCAAACTAAAGCAGCATGAAAACAAATGCCAACACATAAGAATTTCTTTTGGGGAAAAAGTCATAAGACAAAAAATTGTGTTAGAATAGAATTAATGTTGAGAAGAAATATGAGTAAATTTAAGGAATAAACTGTTAAATAAATATGTTGTAAGTACTCTTATAAAAGAATTACAGTGTGCTGCACTAGCTGATATTGGTGGCTGTTGCCAGTGTGTTGTCTCAGAAATGACAATGTTCCAGATAGAAGGCTCCAAAATTCATTTTGTATTATTTCTTACCTTCTGCTGAAGAAAACCAATTCATTGGCACAGACCTAGCAAAATTTTACTGTCAACAAGAGGTAGTCCTAGCATGCTCATTCTGACAAGCGGTTAATCTATGAATGACTGTGGAAAATAAGACAATGATACCAAACTATGCCCTTCATAGAATCATAGTTATTGCCCCAGAAAAAATATGAAACAAAGTGGTATGATAAGATGATGAGCACTTCCAAATTGATGCATTTTAAAATTAATTTCAAGTTAAATTAATTAACCTAACTCAACATTCTCAATAAAATTTTTCAGTGTTATGAGAAAAGATTCATTCTGGGTAGGAAAAGGAAAGTTGCTCACTGATGAAAATTTCACTTTTTAGGGTAAAAAGAAAGCCAGGGATCCAGCCATCACCTGCAGAAGGAATAGTTCCCTGAGGTCTGGATTTGAAACAGATACATTTACTCCTAACTGTACTTGTCCTTTCAGAACTAGACAGATATATGAAACTCTCACAAGTTTTAGTTTCCCCATCTCAAAGACAGCAAGAACAACACTCGCCTGAATTAGTGAACCTCACTGAGATATTACTACCTTGATGTTTTAGTGAATCAGTTTTCTAACACAAAAAAGAAAATTTTTGTAGTTTTTGCTTACTACCATGTTCAGAGTTCCAAACAGTAGTCTTGAACCCATAAATGTGCCTACTTATCTCCAACTAACATTGAAAGACCACTAAGATTGTAAAGTCTGGTGTTCATAAAATAAGGAACTATCACAATAAAGTTTGTCCCTGATATTTGCATTCACCCTCTTTATGCACATGCATATGCATTACCTTGCAATACTTTCTTACGTAACAGCTCACAAGCTGTTCCACAGGGTGCCTGACTCAGTCAGGGAAGGGTAATCATTCAGTATTCCCTTTTATCTTTACTGGAAAGACCCCAGGCTTCACTTAATGCATACAACTGGAAACTTTCAGTGAATTCAAAGTTAGTAATTCCCTCACTAATATTTCTATAGTGATTACTTCATGATCTCAAAGACTGTGGAATTTTTTTTTTTAGATTGTTTATATACCTGTTTAGACTACCAGTAACCTCCATAAAATTTTCAAAATTGGCACTGTGTTATAAGGTTCTGCAGCAGTCTGAAATAGTCATTGTGAGGTGGTATCTCTGGTAGGAGTTACCCAGAGTATCTATCCCTCCCTTGCTGCATTGCAGGAGGGTTCACTCTTCCACATTATAGCCCCAGTATACAATCTGGCAGGGATCAAGGATTCTTTTTATATTTTCCTTGACTTTGTGTTATACCTGGCTTGTACCACTATGTCATTGTTTGGACGTCCTGAGGTGATGGGTAAGAAGCTGGGGATGTGAAGGAGCTCAGGTAGAGGTGAAAAGGCCAGGCAAGAGGGCCATTTAGTCTGGGAGAAGTAAACAACAGGTTCAATGGTGACTGCCTGCTGATGTTCTCCTAAGATCAAGGGCTAGTAGACCCTGTGGGATTTGCATCCATCAGGTCATTGAATGCAGACATGCACCAGAGAGGTCAGCCTAAGATATGAGAATCCTGGCTGGGAAAGCTGTTAACAAAGTGAAGATCACACATGAGTGACAGGGAAGTATATAGTATACCTCAACATGGTACCCCAGATTTTTTAAAATTTGTTAATACACTATAATAAGTTAGCAATTTTGGTAAGATGAAGAACACAATCTGCTTTAGGATTACTTTTCAATGCTTCTAGGACACATCTGCTGATGTTTCAGCCATTCTCACATTAAATCTCTCATATGTTTTAACTTCTTTGTTTGTTTGTTTGTTTTTTGGTTTTTGTTTTAGCATTTGCTACCACACATCAGCTGGTGCATTCAAAAGTGACCATTTTTTCTGCTTGTATCTTGCAATCCTGATCTGAACAGAAAGGAAGACAATCAAACCAGTGTCTTAGTAGTGCATTAGTAGTCCATGACTCTCCTTGTCAGCCCTCTGAGCTGTAGAATGGTTGTTGTACAGCTCAAATTGAGGACAGAAACTTGAATCCCATGTTTCTGAATGGTGCGTTGGGATCTGTAGTACTGTGCAGCTCTGAGGTATGAGGCTGAGCAGCAACATCTGGAGAGCTCATGTGTTTGTGTGTCCTGCAATACCAAGAGTGGGCTATTTGCCAGGATCTGTGCCTGGAATTTGGAGCAGCTCCTTGGCCTGTTTAGCAATTCAGATTTATATTTTAGCTCTTCAGGCATTTTGAGTAGGTGGACAGTTTTGCAGTGAAACTGTAGCTCATCCTTGTTGGTCCTCAGCAAAAGAGGTAAACACAAACCTATGCTAGTCTAACTATCCGGCATTGTGGTATAGTTGGTCATAAACCCAACTATATTTTGCTTGTCATGCTATCACAGCCTGTAACACACAATGTCAGTAACTGAAAGGAATAGAGAGGTCAGTCTTGCAGTGCAGAGTAATTGATAATACCATGTGAATCAGGCATTAAAATGTCTCAGTGCTGTTTTTCCTTTTATAGATTCACTGTAGTAAAGTTTGTCTGATGCAAACCTACTGTTCCCTTGCCTCTTATTGAGGAGAACCTTACCTTGAAACATACTGTTTCATTACCTGTTCTTTTTTAAATATAAGGTAGGGTAGGATGCCCTAGTAGGAGAGTTTTGTGATCAGTTCTGCACATGCATGTAATAAAAAGACATTTACTCTAAGCAGTACATGGGGAAGAAGCACAAATCAGTGAGGTCTGGAGGTAAAAAAAAAGGAAAAATGTTAACTCTAATTCTTTGTCATGAACTGACTTCATGTAGTATGTTCCTTTTCCACCCAAGAGCTGCTAGTTTTCTCTAAACAAAAAAAATTAGTCTTGAGGGAAATAGTGTATTTTAACTACATATAGGAAAATGAGAAAGCAATATACAAGGATGTGCAGGAGAATCCATATGTACTTAATGGAAAGCAACTAAGCAATGGACCTGTTTATTCCCAGAATGAATATCATGGATATGGCACATGCAGCAACAATGGATCTGCTTGAAAGACAGAAATATCTTAAAGCCCAAAAGAAAAGACTTTTTTTCCCTCATAATTTTAACACAGTAATGAACAATTAGCTCTCAAGGATTTTAAAAACAAGGAAGTAGCAATGTACTCAGAAATGTCTTGCATTTAGTGTGGATAAAATCTGTGTGTAATTTGATGCTCTTAAGAAACTAATAGGAAATGTCAGTAAATGCTAAATGTTATTAATGCAATCTTACATTTATATGGGATCCCAGAAGTCAAAAAAACATTAATTAAAAATTCTGTGGGCATTCAGGACATGATTTAGTTATCCCTCAACAGTCTTATAATACACAAAAGATTTTGGTTTGTCAGAGCCAGGTGGAACTTCTCACTTGTTATGAAGTTGCTTTTCAGACTGTGAAGGAGTTACTGGGTCCCAAAAAGCTGTGGTTGGTCTGGGTCAAGGAGGAATGCATACCAACACATTGGTCATGGTACTTTCTTTGCAGCTGTGGGACTGCTGCAGCCATTTCAGTGACAGGACTGTAAAAATGCTTCTTTCTGCAGACTGATTTTTTCTCTGCCTTTGAAAGGGAAAATGGAGATATGGGCAGGAGCTATGAGGACATTAGTATAGGCAGTGCATGACATTTTCACCCCTACAACTGTTTAGTTTTAACTCGTGTTGGGATCCAACACATTACAGCAGTGATTCTTCAGGAGCTGCCCAGAGCACCTGGCCGTACTGCAACTGGGAATTATATTCTACCCATTCTCAGCCACATTTAGGGAAGACTCTAGGAAGATAACCACTTCTTATTCTCATTCCTTTCAAAAATGAGACAGACTTGAAAAAAAAACCTGAGTAGGCTCTTCTTTGGAAGAACAGTGATTTTCAGGAAAGAGGGAAAGAATGCTCCACTGTTTTCTTTTCAGAGCACAAGCATAGGACCAAACTAATATAAGTTTGTAGTTGGAAATCTTGGTACCAAAATTAAGGCCAGTTTCATGACATAAGCAAAAAAAGTGAGGGCAAATATTGCTTTCAAGTGTCCAAAGCAAAACTCAGAGCAATCACATTCTGCATGGTTTTATGTTTTCTAACCATCAGTAAAGCCTTTGTTACTGTCCCTTATGTCATTCTCCTGGAAAAGCAGGCAGCCCATAGATTGGACAGGTACACACTTTGCTGGGTTAAAAACCAGCTGGATGACCAGGCCCAGAGAGTGGTGGTGAACAGTGCTATGTTTAGTTGGTAGACAGTCACTAGTGGTGTTGCCCAAAACTCAGTACTGGGACCGGTCCTGTTTAATATCTTTATTGATCATTTGGATGAGGGAATTGAGCACACCCTCAGGAAGTTTGTGAACAAGACTGAGATGGGTGGGAGTGTTGGTCTGCTGGAGGGCGGGAAGGCTCTGCGGTGGGGCTGGATTGGTGGGCTGAGACCAATGGTATGAAGTTCAATAAGGTGAAGTGCCGAGTCATAACCTTTGGTCACAACAACTCCAGGCAGCACTGCATGCTGGGTGAAGAGTGGCTGGAAAACTGCCCAGCAGAGAAGGATCTGGCCGTGCTGGTTAAGAGTGGTTGAACATAAGTCAGCCATGTTCCCAGGTGGACAGGAAGGCCAATGGCATGCTGGGTTGTATCAGCAGTGGTGAGTCCAGCAAGACTAGAGAAGTGATTTTTACCCTGTACTTGGCACTGGTGAGGCTGCACCTCAATTCCTGTATCCCGTTCCGAGCCCCTCACTATGAGAAGGACAGTGAGGTGCTGAAGCATGTTGAGAGAAGGGCTAAAAAGGTGGTGAAGGGTCTAGAAATTCTTCTGAGGGGCAGCTGAGGGATCTTGGATTATTTAGCCTGGAGAAAAGGAGGCTTTCTAGAAGTACCTGGAAGGAAGTTGTAGGAAGGTGGAGGACAGCTCTTCTCCCAGGCATCTGGCATCTCAAAGAGGACATAGCACCAAGCTGCATCAGGGGAGGTTCAGGCTGGATGTCAGGAAAGAATTTGTCATGGATAGGGTTGCTAAGATTTGAAATGGACTGCCCAGGGAATTGGTGGTGTTACTATCCCCGGAGTTGTTCAATAAACAACTGGATGTGGCAGCACTTAGTTCTGTGGTCTAATTGAGAAGATGGTAATTAGCCAAAGGTTGGACTTGGTGATCTTGAAAGTCTTTTCCAACCTAAATAATTCTGTGATTCTGTGATCAGGGTCCTCTTGGGTAAATAGTTTTTGCAATGATAACTTGTTATTATCAGCTGCTTTTAAAAATCCCCAAAGAATCAACATAACTACTGTGCGTAAACAGTAACTTTTCAAGCTTCAAATGTTTGAAGTTACTGCAGGTAATAAGAAACTGGTAATTTAAATAACTTTAAAGCAAATAAAATAACTTTATAAACTTCAGAAGTTTATAAATCCTTGAAGGGTTTGGTCGCAGTTCCTTTTAAACAAATAGAAATGCTCCTTTTGATGTAAATAAGTGCTGAGTCATTCTTCAACTAAGAAAGACCATATCTACTAGAACAAAGGGACCATTTACAAATTTTTAAAAGTTCTGAGCAATTTTGTTTTAACATCTTACATAAATGAAGCAATTGGCAGTACATACTTACAGAGTCACACAATAACCAATTTGTTGAGATTGACAGGCAGCTCCAGAGATCATCCTGTGCTGACTGCCATGCCCTCCTATCAGATATTTATACACATGGGTAAAATATCCTTCTTTTCTTCAACCTGAACAGCCTCAGCTCTCTATCCTCAACTCGTGTAAGACACCCTTCTGTCCCCTATCTCTTTTGTGGATATCTGCTGGAGCACTCCTATATGTCCTTGTCTCCCTGATGCTGGAGAGACCAGAACTGGACTGAGCACTCTAGAATTGTCTCACCAGAGCTTAAGCAGATGGGATCACCTCCCTTGATCTGCTTACAATGGGTATCCTGATGCAGCCCAGGATACCACTGGTCTTCTTTCATACATGAGCATAGTGCTGGCTCATGAAAAGGAAAAAAATAACCCAAAGTCCATTTCTGTCATGCTATTTCTCAACTAGTTGGCTCTCAGTGTGCATTGATACCTAGGGTCATTCCTTTCTGGGTGCAGAACTTGGTATTTCCAAGAAAATGGACTTCAGGTTCCTGTTGGCCCATTTCTCCAGCCTATCCAGGTACCTCTGGAAGGCAGCACATCCATCCAGACTATCAGCCACTCCTTCTCATTTTGAGTCACGTTGAGACTTGTTAAGAGTGTTATCCATCCTGGCATCCCGGTCACTGGAAAAGAGGTAAAACAGTATTGAACCTAGTGGCCTTTTTGACTAGTGGGATAAACCATTGCTGCTGGCCCTCCAGATGCAGATTTTGTGCAACTGGTCACAACCCTCAGAGACAACATGTTCAATTTCCTCCTTCTCTTCCTGTTTTTCCTTTCTGGAAACAAGAGTATATTTTGCTTCTCTCTGTTCACCATGAGTTTTCAAAGGTAATCAAGAGTTGCCTCAAAATGCACTCGTGGGCACATCCTATGACACAAAATGAATTTGCATCTATAAAGTTTGTTTAAATATTTCCTAAACTAATTAAATTGCTGGTGAGGATAAGTCCTAACTTTTTTTCCCCTCTTTCTTCCTCTCAGGACTTTGGATTCTGCCACCTCCTGGATTGCTTGTTCCATGCTCTATTTCCCTTCCTGAAGATACTAGTGTGGTTAGGTCACTCCTAAAGACAGAGATCTACCAAAGTCAGGTTTCTTCCAGTTGTTGGAAGAAGGCATCTAATTCTTCCTGATCAGGTCATCTGTAGCAGTAGTGCGGTCCCACTGCAAAGCTGCCCATGTTAGGCTTCTGTCTAACCCCAATCCATCACATATGAATGGCTTATGATGTCTCCCTGGGCAGAGCTTTGTGCATCTCCTCTCATGAAGTCAGGATGCACTGCTACATCACCTGTTTTGGACAGGAGCCATTGCTCAGACTCTGGGATTTAAATCTACAATTTCTGGCTTTGAAAAATTGTGGCATTAAGTCCAAACTAGTGGCCAAAGTTGTCCTGTATATAACTTTAGACTGCTGAGCACTGGATTGTTTTTTGTTTTCTTTTGGTTTGGTTGTTTGCTTTTTTTTGTTTGCTTGCTTTTGCAGGCTTTTGTGATGTGTTAATACATTTAAAAAGTGTGTCTTCTCAGTTTTATGGTCCAAGCACTATATTAAAAACAAATTTTCTGTGTTAAGGAAATAATTAAAAGCACATTTTAAAAATTATTTAGTAAATATTTACATTAACACTTAATTTGAGTCTGCTTCTTGAAAAGTAGAAAAGCAAATTTCAGAGTAGGGCAGTGACACCCAGCAGACTGGACATTTCTCATTAGGAAATCTGTCCAGAGCAGATAGTACTGTATATCTAATCCTATTTATGTGACTTGTGTATTATTTCAGAGTTCTGCCTAAGTTCAAAAACATTTAGAAGGTAATAACTAAGTTACATATTGCAATAAGGAGAAAAGACAAGAGGAGGGTAGTTCTCAGAAACACTGGGAACACCCTGAGTGACTAATATTTAACCCATTGGTAGACAATAGGGCAATTTTATGGAAATTTCATAAAATGCAAAACATGCTATTTTGATTATCTAAAATGTAGTAAATGGGTTAATTTGTATTTTGAAAGCCTTTTGCAGTACACTTGGTAGCAGCTAACATTTGAATACCAGTCATCTTTGCATATCGGCTTTTGAAACCTCAAGAGCTTTTGCCATTTGTTCCGATTAGGTCTGTCTTCAGGAGATAAGTCTCTCAGGTAATTTGAAGCACAGGCACAAAATGAAGTCTGTTTTATGGTCTCAGACTAGAAAATGTGTCTTACCCAATTAATCAATTTTTTTTTTTTTTTTTTTTAATTGCTGTTCAGGTTTCGGGTTTTTTATGCCATACGCTCTGATGTCTGAATATCAGCACACTTATTTCAGGATTTTTCAGTGTTTCTAAAGAGTTGCTTCTTATATAAGTAGTTACACTTTTCACCATGAGCTATATAGTGGTCTGAATCCCTTTTCACATCGGTGTGCACAGTGTCACACTCCCACCAGATAATTTCAAATAATATCTGCTGTAGGATTTAAAGTTAAACTGACCTCTTTTACTCCAATATATTACATCCACCATACTGATGATCATTTAACACCAGGAGCAAGCAAAGCATAGAGACAAAGGAGGAACAGCTAAGCTCTCACTCTCTGCAGTGTTGCCTGCTCCATTTCCCTTTACTAGTACAATTGAAGTTACATGCTCTGAAGATTTGCTTTAAATTTCATACCTTTTTTTTCCCCATCGAATCTGTGGCTGCTAGTGCTGGGTGCAAAACTGATTTCCAGCTACAAGTCACTGCATTATTTAAGCTCTCATTTCTATTATGTAGTTACTTTATTAATACCTTTTTAAAAATCATGACCTTAATTCAATGTTTACAGGAACAAAGGGAAATGTCTCAGTCAGTGACACATTTCTCATTTTAAGGAGAGATAAACCTCCCGCTCAGCCCAGAATTATGGAAGCTGGAAATTTAGGAAACATTTCTCAGCATGTGTATTCTGCAAAATGTGCTCCAAGGCAGCAAATGCCACTTCTGAAGCCACATCCTTTGCCAGCCATTTTACACATAAGTAAGGTTCCTGTGAGCGTGGCAGACATCTTGCAGAGAAATAATATCGCTTGTGCGTAGGAACCAGCAGGAGACATTGATAAACAGTATCCATTCTTTACTAACTGTGCTTTAACGAGAAGGAAAAAGATACTGGTTTATTTTTGAGCACTGTGAAGACAGTAGAAAATTACATTGCTCTTGCAGGTGTATGAGGATAAGAAAGATTTTTCTTTTATTACAGACACATCATAGTGCTGTGAGGTAATCAAAGAGAAATGAAAGTAAAGTACTGCACCAGCTAAAGAACTGCTGGTACTTGTCCTTAAGTCAGTAAGAGTTTTATGGTGAAATGCCTGTGAAAATAATTCACAAATAGACTGGATTTAAGCTGTGATTTTCCTATTCCCAGATCCTTCATTCCCTTCCGCTTTTTTATCCATCATGCTTTCATCTTACTGGTGATATAAACGTACAGAGTGAGATGAGATACTGGAATTGGTAAGACACAAGTGTTCCCCATTAAGCAACACATTCTCGAAGCAAAATAAATGGGAAACAAAATATGCTGTAAGGGCTTGTTAATGTAAGAAAATTGGCAACTTTCACTATGTTATGTGGTTCTTTATTGCCACTGAACTTGTTTTTTTTCCTTCTCCTGTAAAGCACAATTGCAAGGCTAAATCCAGTGTCAGAAATTAAAATGGTGCATGGTGTGCACTTTTAAAAGCCCAATGCTCTGCAGAGCAGAGAGCACCAATGTTGTTCCTTGCATAACTGAAAGAACAGGAAGAAATTAGGTATAAAAATAGAAGGGAAAAAGCCAGTGTTGTCAGACACAATTTGCCAGGCTTTTGATCAGAAAAATATTTTCTGTGAAGTTTTTTTAATCAGTAACTAAGATCATCATTGCTGTTGTTCACTGTAGGAACCATAGGAATTTTTAACCATATCACTGCTTTACCTCAATATTTTTTCTGGATTATTAATTCTGTTTAAAATAAGATGGTGTTTTTTGATTTCATAAGGTCACTCTTTGACTTGCTCTTGCAAATGAAGCATGTTTGCCCATCCTGTGTTTCATGTCTGTATAGTTACTGACCCAATGTAGCTTCACCCTGACAGCTGTGACTTGTGTTGCACTGCTTGCACAAGTAAAGCACTGGTTGCCACTGTGATACCCAGACCTCATTGCATCATTCACCCTTAATGAAGTTTTCCTCATGTGCTGTACCAGAGCCCTGTTAATAACCGAAGGATTTTTATGTTACTTAACCTTTTTTAATTTTTCCTCAAGGGTTAGTATATGGTGTAATCTGTCAGACTTGAGACTTGAGCTTTTGATGCTGATGTGCTTGGAAAAAGTGATAGCAGCAGATCATTCTATAAATCTCAACAGTGTATATTTCACACAAAATCATGTATATTCAGATTGGTTGTTGTAACTCATGATTCTGTATTGCTCTAAAACTTTATTAATAAAATCCTGCATCTGTAATAAGCTCCCTGTGAAGCCTCCCATCCCACTGCTGCCCCTACATCTTGAAGGCTCTCCATTGTGACAAGAGCAGAACCTCTCTGCTTGCTCAGATGCAGAAGGAAAACACACATTCAGTGACAGAAACTAGCAGGTATCTTTGGAAAGTTGTCGTGCAGAAAAGTGCCAGGGTTCTAGAAAGGATTCATGGAAAAAAAGCTCTCTGTCTGCCTCAGCTCCCAGGACTTTGGAAAGAAGAGACCTTTCATCTCAAAACAAGATGAAAGGGAAGGCAGAGAGGCTATTACAAAAAACTGACCAGAAAAGTGAGAGAAATTGCTTTTGCAGATTCATGCTGACCAAAAGGAGACATGCTGCAGAAGGCACGTTTAATGACAAAGGGAAAAGATCAATCCCATGGGGAGTGAGATGAAGATTAAACAAGACAGTGAAAAAAAGATTACTGGAAACTTCTATGGCACAAGGGTTAATTGAAAGGAAGAGAACATTCAGACTACTTTGTAAATATGCTGTCTATAGCATAGATATATAAGATTTAATACAGAAGAATAGTGTTCTTAAAATGCTAGCAGCCAAACAAGTGAAAATAACTGCGTTTCCCCTTCTCTGCCCTGTCTGAAGAATTATTTTTTATTCCTCCCCAAGTTACATTTTCCTTGGCTAAATGACATAAAAGAATATATTTTCTGATCCACCAAGAAACCAGCTAGACTCAGAGTCAAATATTTTCATTTAGGGGATTATTTCCTCTTTAAAACATAGGAAGTGCATTTCAGAACATTCTAAAGCAAAGCTTGTTTGGTTTTTGTTTTTGATGAAAACTCAGACCATTTTCATTAGGAAATATTAAAAGAAAAAACCCAAACAAAACAAAACCCAGACCCAAACCCGTTTCTTCCTTTTTCTCTTCCTGCTCTTTCTCTCCTTCTCCTCTTTCCTACAACTGCTTGTTTTCTTTTCAAGAATATGCCTGGGCAAGCCCAAAACTCATTTATTTGAAAAATAAATGAGATCCCAAAAAGTACACCTGGCTGTAATAGCAGTGTTTATTTGAGAGACTATAAACATACATGGATGTATAGCAAAAGTAATTCAGGTTGCAGGTTCAAAGAACATTCTTAGTACTCTGCAAGAACTCTTAAAAATGAATGGTTCCAAATTAAAAGCAAGGGGCAAGTGTGTTAATTGACCTAGAAAATAAGTAAAGAGGAATGCAATTATGCATAAAATATTCAAACCTTGGACTGTGATCAATTACTTTATTCTTATGCTGAATGCTGGAAAACTTCAGTCAAGGCCAGGTTGGGTGTAGCTCTGAGCTACCTGGTCTAGTAAAGGGTATTGTGCCCACAGCAGAGGGGGTGAGATACATCTTTAAGGTCCCCTTCTGGCCAAACCATTGTATGACTCTGTGACCCTATAATCTATGAAGTCTGCTGCATGGCAAAGCGTGCACACTTAAAATGGGTCCTATGCTGATCAGAAGAAAGCTCCAGCTGTGAATCTCTCCTGGTGTTGGCCTGCCTTATATTAGCAAAAGAATAAAAAGAAGGGGAATTTAGAGTAAAAAAATTGAGTTCAGTCAGTAGTTTCAACTGTTACAATATTGGCCTTGTGAAAATGTTAAAATTAATGATTTCTGACTGCTTCAGATCAGATAAACTTATGCTTTCAGAGAACACCTATGCCATTCATCCTAAAGCTACCTGACACAGCTTCACCAGAGGGCAGTTGTAAAAAGCCACCTAAGCCTCAGAGAGCAGAAGACACATTTTTTTCAGCCTCTTGAGCTTATAAATGATGATGCAGCTGATCTAGCAACCTTTACATATGTCTCCAATGCTGAAATGCTTGAGCACATGCAGTCTAAAGACAACCTACTGTAGCACAAGATAAAATTGTCAGTGAAAAAATTACCTGGAAAAAAGTGTCTCACATCAGTCAGAAAAATATCCTGAGTCAGTGACAGTTGTTACAAGTTGATGAGGCTGTGCTTGTTACTGTGTTGTATTTCTGGGGTTTTTTGAGTGATCAATAGCATCAGTGTATGATGCATCTTATGTCTTCTAAGTGCTGCAGCCTTGACCAATGGCAGAGGACTAGTCTTATGAAATAACTGTTCTTATGTGTACCCTTATTTAACTGTTCCACTCTCTCTACCTCTGTCTCTATTATCTTACAGTTTTTGATTTGATTAAAGGGCTTAAACTTCTGATACCTTTTTTTTTTTTTTCTGTATTAAAAGTGCTCACAATTTCCAAATTTAGAAAGAAGAACTGATGAAGACAGCTTGAATTCATTTATGAAGGTTAGCTGCTGCTTGTCACTTGTTACCTGCAGTAGAACAATTCCCTTTACAGCCTACCCCAGGGACTTTCTGCTGATGAGATGCAAAACCTTTTGATGAGGCTAAGTTTTGGAGGAGAGATGTTGGATAGAATTAAACCTCTCCTAGCTTCACAACTTTGAGGGGAATTTTTCCCTCTGAGGAGCTTTAAGGGGATCAGTGACAGAGGGTGATTTATCACAGAAAATGCTAAGGGTGGGGAAAAAGGATGGGGCATAGGAAAGGAGGCAGGATGTGCTTTAAAGAAAAGAAAGACAAAATTCTCTTTATAGTCATTGGGAAGTGTCAGAACAAAGTCAGCACCATTTGTTCTATATCTTAAATCTAATGATAATCACACCACCAAGGGTTTTCTGGAGCTGATTTATGCAACTTGACACAAGCTCTACTTTTGAAGACACTTTGAGAAACATCACAGACAAGAAACTAGATGTTGATCCTCTGCAGAAAATCCCATGCTGTACTATCCTTTTCTCAAGCCATACATTAGAAATCCCACATTACTTCTTTTTTTTTTTTAAAATTTTTTTTTTTTTTTTTTTTTTTTTTTTTTTAGATTTGGACTCTTCAGGCATTCATGCAAGTACTTCTCTGTGCTAATTCATATGTACAATAGTTTTGAAAACTATCTAAGGGAGCTTGATTTGGAAACCTCATTATAAGACTTACATTGATCTAGAGAAAGATGTAATTTGAGCCCACTATTGAATGCAACAATTGAATGTTGGTTTTTTTCCTTCTCTTTTTAAACAATTACAGAAAAGATAATAAAAAAAAATGAGTAAACCAGTAAATCTGCATAGAGACCATAGGCTAAGAACCTTCTCAGAGTAAAGGCAAAATCTAAGATAAATTAATAATTTTAAATATTTTTTTTTCAGTTACAGCTATTAGATCAAAATGATTCAGACAATGAGATGATGACCGTTAACCCAAATGTCTTGACAAAGTTCCCAAATCAATAGTAGAGACAGCAAATATTTTTATTTGTTGGTTGAGATCTCATTGTGGGGAATGAAAATACTTGTGTTAAATGCCATTATCTTTCTAAAATATAATGGAAATGCACTCCCCTGATTGAAAAATTGAGTAATAGATTCAAGACTAGCCTTAGTTCTCAGGAGGTCTTCCTGTGGATAATTAACTTCCTGATTGTGTTTTACATTTTGTCTAGTTCTTGTAAGAAACCATGTTATGTCTTTGATTATCTTTATCACTTTTGTTTACAGCTTTTCTACTGCATGCTTTTCTATTATATCCTTTCTGTCTTTCTTACTCTGTTCAAGAGTCAGAAACATTATGGATTCATACAGTGGCCTGAGGACAACTTCTGTTTCATACCCACTTAATTTCCATTTCTATTTCCATTTTTCATTTCTTCCTTCTTTTCTATTCCTTCTGGGACTATGAAAGGGCTTTCTATGAGTGTAGTGACTGACTGGTTTTTGGCCTAAACCTAGAGAGAATGTATGTGTCAGATTTTCTTGTTCACATTATAGGTCACTTCTTCAGCAAACTCTGTATTTTTAATATCATTAAATCATATATATATATGTGTATGTATATATATAAATACACACGTGCACACACACACACATACACACATTATCAGCATCATTATAGCACTCTTACCCATCTGTCCACCAATTACTGTTTAAAAGAGATTCTATCTCTTTCCTCCAATGGATACTGATATCCTGACCTGCAGCTTCCATCACCTCTATTAAACAAATAGTAATTAAAAAAAGTTATAGCACTACACACCTCCTTGTCCTTTAGTACCAAAGCACTTGTCAGAAGTTTCTCATGTTCAGATCATTCCCTTTAGGGGTCCAGGATTTATCCCTAGACCTTCAGTTCAGCTGAAATGAATAGGAGATCAATAACATAGATGTCCTAGGTACTCAG
>JAWMRD010000085.1:23112177-23208404 GCA_035584875.1 Syndactyla subalaris
ATAGATGGGGGTAGAATACACAGCTTTAATCACTCCCACACAGTGATAACTGGTCCCACCTACTGAACTAGGACACATGCTAACCTAATTCAAATCCCAATGACTACCCATACAAGAAATCTCACTGACATAGGAGTAATAATAATGTGAGAGTAGATTCCATTGCATAGCAGCATTGCTGCTGTTCTCATGCCTTTTTATGATGTATTTGTATTATTACTGCATCCTTGTTATTTTTTCCTTTTTTTGCAATCTACCTATCATGCAGTTGTACTGTTGTATCCACAGGCATGCTTGCCACTCCTCTTCAGCAGGTGAAAGCAGCAGAACTTCAGTGTTGTTGCCAGAGAATCATCTTGAGCCTGCTTTTGCAATTGATAATTCTTCGAGTTCTGTGAAAGCCACTTCAGTGACTGCCATCTCAGGAAGGGAAAATGGGAGGGGTTTTCATATGCCTTACTGAACTGTTCAGATGGAGAGGAAATACAGAAATGACCTATACACCCATGTGGTGCATCATCCATATTTCTACTCATGACAGGAGGAAGGCAGTGTGAATGCTATCTCATCCTCTGAGCACAGCTGCTGCATTCAGAGGAATTTCACAGGTGGCTGGGGCTTTTTTGCAATTTTTATTTCCTACTGGGGTATCACACAACTTCTGATTTAGTTTGTTGTTGTTGTTTTTTGATTGTTTGCTTGCTTTTTTTTTTTTTCTTAATATTTTAACAGCAACTAGAACATGAAAGAACCTGAAAATATCCCATGAAATGGTGCAAGTATGTCAGCTGTGCACTGGAGCTGGAAGGAAGGAAAGAGAAACTGAAAATTACAGTGGGAATATCTTTACGTAACAGAAAATCTTTTGCAATATTTAATATACTTTCTTGTTAGAAAAGCTCCCAAACCTGTTAAACCAATTTTTTTCCTTTATGGTCTAGGAAAAGTTGGGATAAAAAACGTTCTCATCAGTTTTCTTACACTTGAACAAGAATATAAGAACAGCTTCTTGAGGCAGAACAATGGTCTGCCAAGACCTGGGCCCTGTCTGTTCCAGGAGTCTATAGTGCAGGTCTAGGTAAGAGTGTAAGAGAAGGACAAGCAGGATACACTCCTGTTGCATAGTCTCTCCTTCTGCTGAGGTGAGTCTTAGTGATTTCTTGATGCTGAGGTGGTGGATACCCTTTTAACACTTTTCCCCCATAAACTAGAACAACTGGTCTGAAAGCAAATAAACTGTCAGTATCCACAGCACGTAAGGGCATAAT
This sequence comes from Syndactyla subalaris, assembly GCA_035584875.1. Classification (NCBI taxonomy): domain Eukaryota; kingdom Metazoa; phylum Chordata; class Aves; order Passeriformes; family Furnariidae; genus Syndactyla; species Syndactyla subalaris. The sequence goes on from JAWMRD010000085.1 coordinate 23,113,446, forward strand.
GTTTAACAGTTTTGGTATATATTCTTCCAGCAAACATTTCTTTTTGTTGTGTAGGAACAACAGTGACTTATTGAAGAGTATCCAGATGAGTGCCACAAAAACAATCAGAAGATGGAACACTTCTGCTATGAGAGAGCTGGGATTGCTCAGTTTTGAGAAGAGAAAGCTTTGGATAAACCTTACTGCAGCCTTGTAAAACTTAAAGGAGGCTTACAAAAAAGATGGGAACACATTTACAGGAGGGTCTGTTGCAATAGGGCAAGCGGAAATGTTTTTAAACTTAAATAGGGTAGATTTAGACTAGACATAAGGAATAAACTTTTTACAGTGCGTCTGGTGACACACTGGGACAGGTTGCCCAGAATAGTGGTGGATGTCCTATCCGTGGAAATATTCATGGTCAGGTAGGGCAGTGATAAAAGCAACCTGATCCAGTTGAAGGTGTCCTTCCTTACTGCAGCAAATGTTGGACTAGATGACTTCCAGCCCAAACTATTTGATGATTCTATGATTTTGAGCTCACTATCTTCATTATATATCAGTTTTTGTTTTAAGCATTGGAATTTCATTGAACTAAACTGATAGATATGTAAATCAGAAGAAAGTTAAAAATCTCTCCCAGATGCATCCATACTCAATGAATTTGCATCTTCTTCTCCAAAATATTCGTATTAACTTCATACACTATATGTAGTATCAGAATACTACCATTTACAAGTGTTTTGTTACATACTTCAGCTTTTTTTAATGTTCTATTCAACTGTTATTAAAAGACTACAATGATATAACAAGGCATAATAATGCCTATATTAATGAGGGAGGGCAACGAGTAACTATTGTCTTTGACAGTTACCAGTGGTTCACTAAATCTATCTTTATAGTACTAACACTCAAATTCCAGTGTAGCCTGTCAAGCAGTTGACTCAGTGGGCTGATAGTCCTCCCCAAATTACTGTATATATTAATAAAAATACATCAATGGCATGCACTATCTGATGTCTCTTCAACTGCACAAAAATAAGTGCAACTAAAGCAACACACCAGCAACTAGTTAATTATAGAATCATAGACTGATAGAATAGTTTGGGTTGAAAGAGACCATTGAAAGTCATCTAGTTCAACCCTCTTACAACAAGCAGGAACATTTTCAACCACATTATGTTGCTAAGAGTCCTGCCCAACTTGACCATGAATGTTTCCAGGGATGGGGCAACCACCACCTCTCCGGGCAACACATCCCAGTGTTTTACCATTCCCAGAAGAAAGAAGGTTTTTTTACAATATCTAACAAAAAGTGACCCTCTTTTACTTTAAAACCATCCTCCCTTGTCCTTTAGCAACAGACTCTGCTAAAACATCTGTCCGCATCTTTCTCATAAGCCTCCTTTAAGTATTGAAAGGCTTTAATAAGGCCACCCTGGAACCTTCCCTTCTCCAGGAAGAACAGCCCCAACTCTTTCAGCTTTTCCTTATACAAGATCTGTTGCATCCCTCTAATCATTTTTATGGCAGTCCTCTTGAGTCACTCCAAAATATCCATGTCTTCTCTGTGCTCCAGAGCTGGATGCAGCACTCCAGGTGGGGTTTCACCACAACAGAGTAGAGGGGCAGAACTCTCTCCCTTGACCTGCTGGTCATGCTGCCTTTGATGCATAGCGGCTTTCTGGACTGTGTGGGCACGTGGGCTGGTCATGTTCAGGCTCTCATCCACCAGTGCACCCAAGTCCTTCTCAGCAGGGTTGATCTTGATCAATTCATCCCCTAGCCTGTATTGATACCAGGGGTTGAAAGTATTCCTTAGATTTCAACTTGCTCCCGTGTATTTTCTATTAACTTGAGGAAAAAAAAATAGCTTTAGTGAAAAGTGTCTATTTCAAAGCAGGGATTTTTACTCTTATGAAACTTACATAAAGTGACAAAAATATAACTGAAAGTATATTTAGAGAGGTTTTGTGAATTTCTAATTAGGGTGACATTGTTAAGGCTATTGCTTTTATTTATTCCTAAGGCTTATGACCACATGGTGGCAAGAAGGCTTATGATGACCCGTGAGTAGATTTCATCAACATCTATTTTTGACATAATTTGTGCAACATGTTACTTAAACCACACAAAATAAACTGCAATACTTCACAATTTACTACACTTGTGGTCTTCTAGAAGATCTATTCTTCTTTTACTGGTGAAGATATTGCAGGCAGCAGGAGACGCACTATTTAAAAGGTAAAGTCAAGAGTTTCTTTCACATCCATCTCCACCACGAAAGGTTGATAGGAAATTGTCATAGCTGATGCCCAAATGGATTTGTTACTTGTGTCTGCTCTCTTTAGACAGCTGTAAAATACCTACTAAAAGGTGTTTAGAAAGAAGCCACATTTTCACTTCATAGCTTAAAGCCAAAAGGAAGGGGATTTTAGACACCATCAGTATTTTACTTGTTTTGAAAAAATGATGCTGGATGTGAAAAGTATGGTGTTAGGATATCGTAGCTTCATCTCAAGGAATGGATCCAACAACCTTGTTTTTTTCTCATGCCATTTCAGAGGTCTGAGAAAAATCCTCAGTCTTTGTTGTAGATTATAACAGATGGAAGAGCTGACAAGCCAGAAAGACAAAGTGTGGAAATAAGGGGGAAAAATGACCAGGGCTCATCATCCCAACTAATCAGGCTGACCCAATAGGCTATCAGGGGAAATGACCGAAACTAAAAGGTTTGGTAAAGATGCAAAGCACATAAAAAACTTCAGATGTAGAGAACACTAAAGTAATTTTTATTGCTTCACTTTCAAAAATGACTGGCCAAAACACACTTGCATCTGAGGCTAGAATGAGATTTTTTCATTGTTAGCATTTGCTTCCCTTCACTTGTGCACAGTGGAGTGATTTCAGTTGTAGTAGGTTTGCCCACTTGCCACGTTTGTCATGTGCGAGCAGTTAAATCTCTTTCCAGAGCAGAGCTGTGCAGTCCCACTCACAACAATCTGTCTTCTAAACAGTGCTGAGGAGAAAGAAACTGGGCTGTGGGAGCCTTGTGTTTTTGTGCTCAGTTTTCATGCCTGGCCAGCAGCATCTCACTCTACCAGAAACTATTTTACATAGAGCTCATTTTGTTGTGATAAAAGCATTTCAGAGGTGGTTACTGGATTTGTGATATTTGAAATACGAATTTAAATTTCACAGCTTATCAATAAAACAACATTGACTTTCACAGAGGTCATCTGGTGAATTCAAGTACAGCAGCGCCAACATTTACTTACATCATGCCCACAACCAATAAATTACTGTTGCTAAGTTTGTTAATTAAATCTTGATTAAGCTTTGTCCTTCCTGCTTTTCTGCACACCTTTAACATTTGAGGATGCAATTTGCAAACAACAGTCCACACAAAGACTGAAGGAAGTGCTTGTTTATGTAATAAGACAAGGAGGTGCTATTTCCACTTTTGTGTTTGAGCTGCCACGGAGGTACCAGTTCCCAGGATTCACAGCTGCTGCTTGTTCAGGCAGCTCTGTGTTTTGTGCTGCATATTAATTTCTGTCCAACATGGGAATTCAATTTGTACTGTACATTTCATTTCTTCACAGATTTAGATTTATTTCATGTTCTCTGCTTTTAATTAACTCTCTGGCACAGCTGCTGGACAGGTTATAAAATCTCATTGCTCTCCCTGCATTAGGAGTATACCACCAATCATTTAGCACTTAGATGGTGGCACAGGAGCTATCAGTTTCCATGGCAACCAAGGCCGTGGTGATTGATTCCTTGCCAGTATGGCATCACCACAGGGAGCAAGGCTTGTAATTTTTGTATGTTTGCAACATCCATCTAATTAAAATGGGATTAGAGAATCATCCTTGTATATGTTCAACAACTGCACTGCAATACATTTATGTAAATGTCAACTCTATTCAACACAGTAGCTGAAATGTTTATGAAGAAAGAGTTGCTTTGCTCTTAGTGTGTTACAATGGGAAGAGAGGGGGGATAAAAAGGGGATATGTATACAGCTTTATTCTGGCTACTAAATAAAAAAGTAATCCTTTCACGGACACACAAGTACTATGCAAATTGTATCCTCTTTACAAATCAGAATCATGACTATAGGGAGCAAAGACAGCAGAGCTGTTACAGCTCTGCTGATGTGCTGATGGCTAACCCAGGAAAATATGCTGAGCCTGTCTTGAAAAAGCATTAATTAATTTATTGTGTCTGAATTATTTATTTGTCAGAAGCCTTTAATTCATATGATTGATTTTAGTACAGTGGCATCTCTTGAGAGCAAAGTAATCCTTGTGTTCTCATAATTTTTCCTTCATAGAGCATTCCTCAAGTCTTACACAGTTACTCGGAAATTTGTAAAGTCTTTACAGATCAGGGAAGATGACAGATCTGTATAATGCAAGGAGACTCCAGATGAAAAGAGCAGTACAGGGACTTTTAGAGGGCTAAAAGTGAAGCCAGGTTCTTTACATCACTGGATGTAAATGTAGAGCCAACATAAGAAAAAAAAAATGAGAGAGAAAGGAAAAAAGATGACAGGGGAGTGACTGATCAGTTAGTATTTTTTTCTGTTTATATCAGCATTTCTTCTACATAACTCTGACAAAACAGTCTTTTAACATGAAAAATTACAGTCTGAATGATATAGTGGTCTCATGTCTTGTATTCATTTCATTTTGCTGTCTACTTCTGTATTATAAAACTTTATACACATTATTGATAAAATTAATAGCCCACAGGATTTTATCTAAAAGCCCATTGATACCAGTCATGTAGATTTTTTTTTTTTTAAACTCTATTTCCTTGTACAAAGAAGAAAACTGACTTAATAGCAACGGTATACAGATGGTAGAAATGCCACGTAGCACACAGGAATGCTGTGTTTTATCATGATTCCATAGACGCCTTCATCATAAATAAATCCAACGCTTGTCTAGAAGAGCAGAAATCAGTGCCAGAGAACAGAGATGAATTATTTTAGTACAGAGAAATCATTCTGGTGGAGCAATTACAAAAAATCTGAGTGACTGGTTTTTGGCTGTTTCTGAATGAAATCTCCCCAGAGTGTCTAAGAAATCCATCCCCCCAAATTAACTGAGGGGACGTGCATGATGAAGCTAAGGTCTTCATCCTGAGCTCCTTCTGGCTCAGAGCCTCTGGGACAAAACAGCTCCTCTGGATAACATCAGAGCTCCTACACACAGAGATAAAGAGTATCTGTCCTGCCTCAGTACCCAGTACTGTACTCAGTACCAGCTTACAGAGGTTGCATACATAACTCCTTTTATGCTCTGTTGTATCTGAACTGGGGAAATAGCTCCTTAGCCCAATAGTAGACTGCAGAGCAAAGCAGCGATCCATGCCTTCTCCTCACAAAATGTGGATTGGGCTCAGGATGAAAACTTAGCCAGACACAGGTCATACATTGCTACCACTTCCATCTTCCTTTGACAAATAAATCACTGTCACTGTAGCTGTGAAGCTATTGCAAGTCCTTCCACATAGTGCACCTTAAAATCCATCCAAAAAACCCTGCAAAATGACAAAAACCATCCAAACAAATGATCAAAACACAGAAAAAGCCAAATCTAGTAGTGATAGAAAATTGCTGGCCATCTTCCTGCCAAACGAAAGCCCTGTTTTCCTCCTTAGGGTAAGCCCAGGAGGCATTCAATGATCTTGCTTTTTGATGCATTTTGCCTGAGAGAGGTGTGAATCAGCCTTCAAGAGATTTCTGACGCTTGTACTTGGTTTTCTTACAGAGAGGGTCTAGTAGTTCTCTCAGATCCTTAAAGGCAGCACTCCCTGCACGTTAAAACAGCCTAATTGCATCTTCCTCTTTCCAGGTCTCACAAGTTGACCCACTTGAACAGGAAAATGCTTTGGAACTTCATTACCAAAAAAAGTCAAACAACTAGGAAATATGTCACACTGTAATATCTTAAATTGAAAAATTATCTTAATGAATCGTATATTTTTAATGAAAGTATGATTAGCTACTCCCAAAATAGCAGATTAAAAGCATTTTAAATTTACAGATGGAGACTGAGAAGCACTAAGGAGAAGATTTTAAAGTATTTTCTCTGTAAAACAGAACAAATGCTTTCCTAGTCAAGTACACAGAAAATTCAGTGTTCTCTTCTATGTTTCTAAGCCAAATTTGCAGATTTGATTCAACTACTGAAGTGCAGGAGCAGATTCCTATCCCTGTTTCAAATATTTTTCATAGCATAGCCATTCATACTGTTTCAGCACCACAAGCTCTAGAATATCCTAGAATTATGCTGTGTTAAATGTGATCAATGGCTGGTTCTTCTGTGTAGTACCTCTGCAGATAATACAGTTTTTTACCAGCAATCAGGACTGCATTTTTATGCAACTTCATGAGACACAGCAATGGAAACTAGGAAAGATCCCTCAAGCGTTTTGAGTAAGGTTTCAGAAATTTAGCAGTAGGCCATCTGGTTTTCAGGTGGACAAATAGAGTATTACAATTGGAAACTGAGACCTTTATATGTGATTTTAAAATGCCTAGATTTTTCCATTAATTTAGCTCCACTTTGACTCAATGCTCTGTTAGGATTAGATAGCTTGCCTCTCTCCCTTGGCTCGATATCAGAGTTAATCTAGGTGCTACTCTTACCAGTAAGAATTAAAGTTAATGCTGAATCAGTCCCATATTTGCAAGTAGCATGTTCTTGATTTTTTCCTCTGGAGAAGGAGAACAAACTCAAGGTGATATAGTTAACCTGTCACTGTAGTATGTAAAGCATTGCTGTTAAGGTCAAGTAAAACATTGTTACTGAATAAAAAATCTTGGGGAATAATTATTCAAAACATTAATTGAAAATATTTTCAAAATTTTTAAAATAACAAATACAGGAGATGAAACAAGGTTCAAACTGTGAAACAGACTTGTAAAGTCACAGCAAAAAAACCTAAGTACTTTAAAGTAAAATATTGCAATAGAAATAAAATTAAGTAGTGAATGAAGACTTAGTCTTCTTATGTGTGGCTAAAACCTTCACACCCCAAAACCCAAAATGATCTACTGCAATTTTGTTCCCTGCTTCCTTTCCAGCCAAGTGGTCCTGCTGTCTTTTATCCCTTACAGTTAGCTGAATATACTGACTGGGAAAGGTGCCAGTCAAACATCTACATCCTCTGCCTGCAAAGCAACCTGAAAGGACAACACAACAAAATTCTTTACCTCCTTGCTGCAGCCCAGATGTGCTCTGGAGAAATGGTGGTTAGCATTACTTTGTAAGCAATCCTTGCTGTCCTTGACGAACTTGGAATACTGCTTGTCACATATTAAAATCAAACTCAAGTAGAATTTTTATTTTTATTTTTGAACGTAGATAACTCCCCACTACACACAGCTGAGACAACTCAACCCACTTAATTTAAGCCAATGGAGAACATATAGATGGTCTATTTAGGCCTATTTTTATACGATGCATCCTGTTCTGGCAACATTCTGCCATCTCTGAAGATGGTGTGTTTTTAATCTTTCACACAGGTAGAATCCAAATGCTATTTACCTTTTTAATTTCTTTTTAAAAATGCTTCTTACTATGCTGATGGAGGGTTGATTGCAGTGTATATTTTAGTACCCTTTTATTTATCTCTAGTAGTGATCTAGATATAGGCTAACCGTTGTTGATAATTAATAGCTGGAGAGATATCAGTGAAGTGAAACTGCTGGTCTCATCTTATTCCCTGTTGTGGGAAATTACTGAACATTGTAAGCAATTGAGGTGGGATTTTTTTACTAAGGGTTTTTTTTTTCCTTCCAGCGGTTCTTTTTTTTTTTTTTTTTTTTTTTTTTGACAAACTTGTGGCTGAAATATTAATACAATATCTAATGTTCACATTATAGAATTTTGCAGTTAATATAAAGGACCATCCAGGGCCATGTCTGAAATAGATTTTGAAAGATGTGTTTGTGCCTAACATATAGTTTTATATTTCTGTCTCAGCTGTGGAGCTGTTGGTGATCATAAATAACACTGGAAGGGAATATAGAGATGTGAAAGGGGCTGAGAAGACAAAATTAGTGACTAACATCTGATCACAGGTCCTGCCTTGAAGAACCTCTTCTGCCATGTTGTCTCAAGTTCTCCATTTGTGATGTCTGACAAGGAGTAGAGCATGATTTTACTTCAGGTTGTGACATTAAAGCTTTTGGCTCACTTGCAAATGACAATAAATAGTATGTTTGATATGATTTTCTGCTACTAGACTCTGCCAGACTGTCTTGGCAGACGTACAGCTCCATCAGGCATGCTACTTGTTCTATTTGTGTGGAACTTTGATCACAGACAGTGCTTGCAATGTTTTCAGGGCTGGATGGATATCACATGGGGAAGGTGAGCCCCCAGTTTTTTTGAGAACACAGAGCAGAAGTACAAAAGGATCATCATCCTCCACTGTGCATGCTTCAGATCCCTCAGGCTAGCTGTTTACAGTAAGCACAGTGGAAAGTTCTAGCCAGCAGTTTTCAATCTGTAGAACAAACACCAGTGGGGTTCTCATTGTTATGGTCCTCTCTCATTGCCATTGCTCCCAAGCTCACCTCTGTGATCAGTACAGGATCTGACATGAGATCTTAGTAGTAACAAAGTTTCTAAGACACTTTATGTGTTTGAAGAGAAACAAAGGGTACTGTGGCTTTCACACAGCTGTGAGATAAAATTTAAAAACTAGGTAAAGTATCAGAAATCAAAGAAATCAGCTTGCAGAATCCACAGGGCAAAACAAAGAATTATGAAGTGTTGCCAGTTGCGGCTCCTTTATTTTCTAAGATAGGATTGTGTGGGTTTTGGTCCTTTTGTCACAGCTTTCATTAAATTCTTCTACTTGCCCTTCAGTGAAGAGAACCATCAGTGTCACTCAACTCAACTACCAGCATGCTGCTCCTCTTCAGATAAAATCCCTGCCCTGCTGGCTGCAGTCTTACCCATTAGAGAGCAGAGATGATTTATTCCACCATGACACTGCTTCTTGCATGCTTTCAGTGACTATGGCTGTCTCACAGCACACACTCTGTTCTGCAGACGCTGTATTATCCATAGGTATCCTTCATCACCTTCATGGGATAAAGAAATGACTATGTACACAGGCCCTTCCCAGGGGCAGGGAAGCTTACAGTTTTCTTTTAAGGGCTTGGCAAATAGGACTCCTTACGCAATCAGAGGTGATGTTTTTTCCTCCTTTAAAGCTGCAGAAGCGGTCAAGAATTTGGCTTTTAATTTTTATTCACTAATATTTCTAGGACCTTTTTTCTGGGCTCCTCCTTTAAGTAATGGAAAAAATCTGTTTGCTTCATCCTTTCTTTATTTGTCCATTGCAGCAACCCCAATAATTTTCAGAGATTTCTGAATAAAGATAGCATATTTGACCCATTTCTTTCAAATGTGTCTCCCTTAGCAATGGTTTTCAGGAATGAATTTTTAGAATAAAATATGTCCTCCTGCCTAAACCAATACAATCAGGCATTTAAAACTATATGAAAGGGTAAGCATGATATGACTCTCCTATCTTTTGCTCTTAGGTAGGTGATAGAAATAATTACTTCTAGACATATCATTGCACTGTGCACAATTGGCACAGAGGAGATTGCCAGGTGTTGAATGTGATAGGAAATGTGCAGTGTGATTATATATGCTAGAATCCAAGTGCTGCAAAACATCTATTTTCAATGAAGTGAGGAGCAAGAATTTAAAGCTAACACTTAATTTTTCAACTGCAGTCAAACAACACCAGTGTTTCAAGATGAATTTGATAATCACATGGGACTAGAGATTGTATGTGGCAATAAAAGACCAGAAAAAAACATTTTCTGGCAGGCAGCAATAACTGTTCCCGTCCGTTTAAGTAATTTTTTTCCTTTGCTAGTTTAATTTCTCCTGCCCTGCTGTCTGCTTCAATTTATTTAAGTTGAAAGTGATTGCAGAGCTGGTGGAAGGCACTGCATTCATGACTGTGGAAATGAAATCCATTTGATTGCAAAGTCTGTGTGAAATTTATCCTTAACATAGTGAAGCAATGCAAGACCTCAGCACCACTGGATATCTCCACACTGCTGACTTCGAAGGAAGTTTGGGTGGTGTGTGAGGCTCTCTCAGCCCAGCTTCATGGCCATAGCTGAGGCAGTGGTGGCAGGGCAAGCCCCACATGCTGTGCCATCAATGTCACCTGATCCTTGCTTGGACAGACAGGAGCATGGTGTTACAAGTCACTTGATTTCACCCATCATGTGGACTGAGAATCATCAGCTGTAAAGACAGCTGTCAGGATAGGGAGCACCTCATTTTTTGAGCCCATCAGCTCCTTGACAGGAATCCACCAGCAGCTCTTACATGGTTATTTAGACACATTCTCCACTTGAGCAATGTGATCCCTCCTGTAGCTCTACACCATGCTTGATACGTTAGTGAGTGACTGACCAAGGAAGTTAGTCAATAGCACATTGCTCAAAGAACTCGTTTCAGTGCAGACCCTTCAGAAAGTATAAACTAAACTGTTTAAATTAATTGCTTCTCATCTCTCTCAATAGACAGGCCAAGAAAATTCATCCTCAAGTATGACTTGATTGTTTAGAGACAAAATGACTAAAACTAGTGCATACTGCTTAGACATAAAGGACCATATTTCTTCAAATCTCTATAGCTATTTTGTTAGATTCATATTTGCATTCTTTTTTTTAATGCATTTATTCACAGTATGTATTCAACAGATGCTGATTTTATTTCCCTGATGTGTTTTCAGAACAAGAGACATTTCTCAAAACAGTATTTTTGTGCATTTGCAAGTGTACCCATGAGCAAAGAGATTGTAGCCTTTATTGCTGACTCTTTAAAAAGGAAAAAGAAGGAAAAAAAGAAGAGCTAGACATAATGGTAAAGTGACAAAGAAGCTACATAAAATCACAATTTTTCACAGTATCTATATTAATTTTATTTATTTATTTTTGAGATATTCTGTCATCAAAGAACAGCTTTCCAGGTGTTCTCACTAGCTCATTTACCCTTTCTGCTCACTCAAAAGTGGCTCTGGTGTTACTGTACAATAGCACATTGAATTTCCTTCTACTATTCTGAGATTTATGAACCTTGTAGCAACTCACTTCATTAATAGATTTCTGTTAAGAGTAATCTTATATACTTGTCATTCCTTTCTCCTCACCTGCACCTCTTTTTCCTTCCATGCTCTGAAAGACAAAGAGAGTCTTTCTGCTCTCCTTTCAAAACCTACAGTTTCTTCTGGTTTTGTTTTAAAGCTGATATTATGAAAGGCAAGGCATAGTCTAGCCAAGATACTGAGAAAACCACATAAGCAGGCTTTTCTTTCAAATATGTTTGATAATATCTGGGTATCACTAATAAATAACTTTTCAAAGACTATCTAAATAAATGCATATGTATATAAATACACACATAAAATAACTTGGTTCTGGAGAGCCTTAACAGAAAATTGACAAGGTGATATTGTGGTCATGCAACCCCTCCTCCACCTCCCACCAGTCCCACCTGGGCTACGTTGTGGTCTCAGAATATTTTTTAGAATATTGTTTACAATATTCTTTAGAATACTCTATAGAATATTATTTAGAATACATTCTTTGAGTGCCCTAGAGCACTCATTCACAACAAATGTAAATGGCACACTGAGACAACAGCAGATATGTATCAGAAGTCTAAGGTAAAAGAAGAAGAAAAAAAAAAAAAGACTGGTAAAGATATGATTTCCCTGGCTGCATGGAGACAGCTCCAGAGTGGTTGTAGGATCACTCAGTTAATGTGGCAGTGCTCAGCAGACCCATTGATGTGCCCTGCTAGACTGCTAGACTGCTGTGGAGTATCACCCCAAGCACAGTCTCCATGCAGATGTGGCACCACCAATACTCTGATGGTGCATAGTCCGTGCCAATTTACATCATAACAAGTGTTGTGACAAATCACAACATTTTCCACGTGGGAAAAGAACATACTCATCCCAAATATTCCTATTAAAATTGACTTCTTCTCCTCAGAAGACACATTTTTCCTTTCAATTTATAAATCCATGCTAGGATTTTGATGCATGCAGAGAAATAGCAGGTGAGATTACTTACAGGCCAGCTCTTGGTCTTTTTCTAGTGCAAAAGAAACTGTAGGTAAATTTAAACAGCCATCATGAGTTACATAATATTTATAACTCTTCTTTCTCAACTAGGCATATTTTTTCCCCAATGCAGGTTAATGCATTTTTCTGTTATTCTAAATGTAATAATGATTCAATTTTCTTGAATATTATTTTAACTTTTTGGTAGATATCTCCAATGTTATTAGTAAAAATACAGGAACATCTATGATAAAGTTTTGGAGCCTTCCACAAATTTTTAGCCTTTCATGCTCTTACAACTCCTTCTCAAATCTTGTTTTGTCCCTTAAGCAACAACAGGATATCTGAGGAAGAGGGAAAGGGGATGTTTCACTCAGTGTAATAAGCTCAGTTCCAAAGGATTCCCTCAGGACATTCATTTCAGCAATTACAGGGCACCCTCAACAGAGAAAAGAGATACACTTTATTAAATGAGTTGTGAATTATATTACAAATGTATATTGAGCTGATAGTCTGATCCCTTCCATCAACATTTCACTTGTTACACAAACATTTTTTTTTTTTTCATTTTGTACCACTCTTCTATCACTTTAGAAGCAAATTGTTTGTAGGTGAATGTATGCCCCAGCTAATTCATGTTACTCAGGTATTTGCATGTGTATCACTTAGGGTAAGGATCTGTTGGTGTTATACTGCCCATTTATTTGTCCAACCACCTACGCAAGTCATAGAACAGAAGTCCAATGGTGCCATAGTAAAACCCAAGAGGTGCAGCTTATTGTTTTTCCTCTGTGAGTACAGAACATTTTTTTACTTCTCTGGCCTGCTGCCAAAACCGATGACTGCAGCTGTGTTTCGCTGTACCCTTTCTCCTACTCTGAAAAGTAACACAGAGTATTTTCATGATAACTTACAGGATCTATGCTGGTCCCTGATTTCTTGATAGGCTTACCAACTGCAGCACTGCTTGCTTTCAAAGCTGGTATCCCAAATCTCCTTCCACAAGGAGACCCCTGGATTTACTTGACCGATCCTCCTGAATCATGAGAATCTGCCCTCTGCTTGCTTCATGCAGCAGCGGACCGGCCATGGCAGAAGCCTCTAAACAACATGCCAGTGTGTTTCTTTCTTCCATTTCCTCTCTTTACCTTCAGCAGGTCACCCCTTTTCAGAATGAATATTTCTATGGCATAATTCTTAACACATGTAGTCCAGCTCCTTCCTCCAGACTAAAATACTAACCGCTTGAGGCTTGGTGCTCTACAAGACTTACACTGGACATAGTCATGCTAATATTTTGTTACGTTACTCATACACAAAAGAAACCCAAAGCCAGAGTTCAGTGAGTGCCAAGCCACAGAATACAAAACTGTGAACAAGGTAATTGATATTGTTGTTTCTCACATTCAAGGTACTTAAATTCAGACAGTTGAAGATACTTGTTCTGTTTCACATACCTTAGGTGTGATGCCTAACCATGACTCCATTTCTGAAAAAAGTAATTCCTGTACTGTTCTCTATCCCTAAGTGCCTGTCAGAGAACTTGTTCCTTGGCAACTAACATGGTCACTCTGTATGTGATATCCAGCTGTGACCTACAGATCAAGAGTTAATGTACCAAATTCCCTATTTAGAAGTAGCACTGAAAATTTACTGAGGCTAACAACAGACTTTGATCGTTTATGAAGAAAGGTATCACTTTATATATATGATTTATGTCCTAAATATCTTCATGTCACTATCTTTCAAATTGTAATAGTAATTATTTTCTCCCCTACAGAAACACTGAGAAGATCTACATGCTGGCTCTATTATTTCATTAATAAATGCAGAAAAATAAAATCTTTCTCAAATTGGAATCATAGCTGCTTTTCTGATTTTAACCCTAACAAATACAGGAGCAACTTGAAATCAAATAAATGACTGTGATTCACCCAGCTTCTGATCCACACTGATACTTCTTATCATGAGATATGCCCACATAGCTAACTACCCAAAATGAACTCTGATAGTTCCTAGTACACACTTGCTGCCTCCTTTTGCCAAATGAACTAATATTATGACAAACAAAATTCCTGTGAAAGAAGCTGTCTTGTCATCTTGTCTAATTGCCTTATGACAACAGTGAAGCCCTTTCAAACTTCTTCTAATACTGTGCTTGAAGTGAAAAATAATCCTAGAAAATAAATTATCTGACTTTTAAGACACTAATTAGTTCTAACAGGATCTTTTTACCTACCTAGAAATAAAAATACCTGAAGAATAAAACTGGATGGAAGTTACATATCCCCCCAAAATTTTGACCTTTAAAGGGCAAATTTTTTTCTCTTGGTAGTGCAATCAGATGTTCTAAGCTAATTGTTGAACCATAAATTGTGTGCACAGTTAGTACTGTCACTTTAAATCTTAGAGGTATTTTTATATAGTGAAGATAGCATTTCAGTAATCCCAAACCAAATGATTCAGCCTTTCAGTTTCACAAATTGTGAGTTTTTATTGAATTGTGGAAATAGGTCTTTTCCTTTTGATGGCACACCACAGTGGCAACAAGTTACAAGTTTTGGTTTTGACAGAAAGTATTGAGTGTTAAAAAATTTCTGGGCTATTATCAAACTGATGAAGCTAGGCAGTAGGGGTAAAGCTGTTAAGATATCCAATGGACGTAAAGGAGCAGAACAGATTTACAAGGGGCTTGGTCAGAAACCATTAAAAATACTGCAGAAAACCTTTGTTATTCATTTCTTGGGTGTCTCACCTCTGGAATATAATATGTTTCAACTCTGATAAACAGACTGTTGAGAAATTCTCAAAGGGAACAAATTTTCCCTCAGAGAATAAATTTTCATCAAATTTCAAATATTTGCAGATAGATTTTGATTTCTGTGAGGATATGATGTGCTGGGCAAGATTTTGAAATGTGGCAACAACTTTTTTTAACATCCCTGTATCTTATCTGCTCACCTAAATGGAAACTGTAGTTTTTCTGGGTTTTTAGGATTCAATTGTAAGTCTACTTGCTGGTCATAAGAATTTACAGGCTCAGAGCATGAGAACTAGCACTTCTATGGTTTCCAGACTCTGGCTGCTAATAAAGACTCAGTTTTTCCACACAGCACCAAGTTCAACTAGAATCCTTATAAAAATTACATTTTGACATTGCTAAAATGTTGGGGGGGCTTTGTTGTTTTTTTTTTTTTTTTTTTAAATAGGGAAAATTCATAGCTTCAAAATTATATTGAATTTCACAATTCCTAAATCCTCTTCAAAATTAAACTATCTGCTCACCTCTTTTAATTACTTTGCAGTTATTTTCAAACCTTTTAATTTAAATTCTATGAGACTCTCCCATGAAGGTTTTTTTACCTAATGACTGTGTCTAACTATTGATGTCAACATTTTATTTCATTTGAAAAATTAGTAATTTTAAGCCCTTAGATATCCTTCTTTCTTTCAGTCACTGTTGCTTTTTTCCCTACTGAAATTTGTCCTTTAATACCCTCAGGAAAATCAACTGGTTACTGAGACTCAAGGAGAAAAATACTTCGTCTCGCTTCTGCTTTTTGTTCATCTTCTTCCTCCTAGACCCTCTGTAATTCATCAGATTTGTATTATTTACTTTCTAAATCCTCTTGCGCTAGACTCTGTGAGCCTTTTGCAGTCCTTGCAAGCTAAACTGAGTTTCTATCATCAGCTTTAGTTTTATCAGGCCTGTATCATAGATTTATTGTTTATGAATATGAAAGTCTTGTTCAGGCTGAAGAAGATGGGCTCTCTGTTCATACATAATTATCAAGCATATTTCCAGCAAAACTGACATGCCCACAGCAGATCACCACACTGGAGGTGGCTATTTCCCTTTAGCTGTGTCATTACCAACATTTGGGGATATATGGAGTGCATATTTTAAAAAATAAAAAATCTACAGCACAATATTTGGTCATTATTTGCTCATGCAGAACTACTACCCTGACTACTCCCAGCAGGGAAAGGAAGGTTTTCATTTGTACTATTTGTTTCTGACTTGTTCCTCTCCATACACCCCTTCTTCTGCACAGCTCACCCTCTGCTAATTGCTCACACAGAGTTTTGACTCAGGCCCTGATTAAAGAATTTGAGAAAACCTGTCGAGTTTTTCTGCCACTGCCTTCCCCAACCCCGACCCCGCTGAGCTTGAAGTCCTACACCTCCTTTGCCTGCAGCTAGTTTTAACTGCAAAAAAGAGGCTCATGCAAATGCTTAACACATATTCACACTTATACAGTCAAACAAGTTCCTTGTAGTTTTTTTTTTGTTTGTTTGTTTGTGATTTTTTTTTCTATGGGACTCTTAACGGTGGACTCTTTGTACCTCAGTCCTCATAACTAGAAGCAAGGGCAAACATAGAAACTGTTTTAAACAAGTAGTCTGTTTAATTACCTCTGTCCTGCAAAGGGTTGCTGAACTTTCTGAGCTCCTGTTTTTAGGCCAGATTCCTCTTTAACTCTTTGGGACTAGTAGATGATAAAGTACTGCAGCTTCTGGATAGGCAGAGGTCTGAAACTTTGGTTTACTGAGGATGCTAACAGGTACAGAAAGAGAGTGACCTGGTTTGCACTAGAAAAATGGCTGCAGGGTACACAGTAGTGTGATATATATACAGAACAGTGTCCTGCAGTTTGGTAGCCTGGCATTCACTTGCCATGTGGATTGCACAGTTACAATTGCAAGTCTAATAAGGAAGAATTTAAGCTATGGGGCACGAAAACTAATACAGATGCCAAATGGCTCTGGGGTTATTTTATGAGGGTCTGTTCATGAGGAAGCAATGAATTGTTCCCAGGCACCCTGCTTTTAGAGATGGGAAGTGTGGTTATGTTTGTTAACCATCTCTTGGCAAACTAAAAAGATAGAAATGTGAAGCATCTCATATGAATGTGTGAGAGCTCCCATATCCAGGACCATGGGCTTTGTTTTCAAGATAAAAGTATTTGGCAGATGACGACGCTGTCATTGACTGAATTCCACATGTGCTGATCTGACAGAGATCCTCTGTGCCTCTGGCTTCAGTGTAAATTTCTTGAATTATAAATTGCTGTTAGCAAGAAATATATCTGTTAGTATTATAACTTCAATTGTTCTCACCACTAAAAGGTATAGAATAATAGATTTTCAAATCTCTAAGGCTTGAAAAGTAAAATATAATAATAATAATAATAATAATAATAATAGACAAAATCATAATACTGATAAATGTATCATACATAAAGGACAGAAAAGCCGTTCTAACTTCTGTTTACACTGGTCGCATGCCCTTTTAAAAAAAATAGTCAAGAATCCATTAGCAAGAAGATGTATTAATGGTATTAATATGTGTATTCCAAACCAGATTCCTTCTGAGAAATTATTCTACAGTCAATAAATGGGAATTTATTGCATTTGACTGAAAGATAAAAATGTCTTCTAAAACTAAAGGATGAATTATTCTGAACTGGAGAAACACCTCTGGGGTGAAGAGAGACCATAGAGAATTGAAACTGCCCCAAATCTCAGTGAAAAACTGTACAGGTTACAGATTATGTTCACCCCTAGCACTATTATTCAGTGTGCTTGCAGCAAGCGTGGGGAAATCTTCGGTCACGAAGCCTAGCCATGATGATGATGAAGATGAGCACTATTATTCAACACAATACCATTTTCAGAGAAAGTTTTTTTCCTATTTTTTTTAACCCTTCCTTTTTTTTTTTTTTTTTTTTTTAACCTCCGGATTATTTCTACTGATTTTGTCTGACTTTCTGTAGGAATCTTTGTTGGAAACACTAGGGTAAATGCAACTTTGGCTGAGCCTCCTCAGACTATTTCTTAAGGGACCCTGTGTCTAAATCATTGTTTCTCTCACTCAGATTATGTATGCTTGCTCCAAAGGATGTAATTTAAAAAAAGGAAAATTGTTATGTTTTAGTGAGAAGGGTCTATATCTCAACAAAATTCAGAGTCTGTAACCTAAGTTGAAGAGATAATTTTGGGTCTAGCCCTTGATTGGAGGTAACAAAGCAATCAGGAGACATCTTGTCTGAGTGTAAATTATAATACATTTCCACAAGTGTCTGTAGTGTATTCATTTCTTACTATCAAGAAATAGTGAGTCCCAAGGAAAAACAGGTTACTAATACTGTTGTCACAAACATACAGGCTTTTTGCTGTAAATATATTTTGAATGTTAAGCCTGCAGCTATGCACTCAACAGTAACTATCCAATGACTCAAGTGGATTGAAGTGAGGACAGAATATTCCACTTATTTTAGTAGCCTGAGAATTTTTAAATTTTTCTTGAGAAAGTATGGCAGTTTCTATTCTTTGTTCAAATCTGCTGAAAATGAGATCACAGCAGAACAAAACTTGCCCTCTTAACTGCATCACCTAAGTTCTCCTTCTGGGTCATACACAGATATCAACTGAATTCTAATTTTGCTATTATTACTATTATTTTTATAACTAGTATTATTCATTTTCTCTGAGCATTCAGGTTCCAGCTTCTTTTGCCTTTGCTGCTGCTGATTAGTGGAGGAAGATGAAAATGTGAGTAACTATATAGTCTTAATATTCATACCTTCAATATAACCTTTTTTTACTTATGGTTTACGGGAAAAGATGCAGGTAACACAATTAAATATTATCTTATGGAAAATGGTTGTCATAGCCTCATAGGAAACAGTCATGTAATCTTATTGCTGGTCATATGTGAAGTCTCATTGAAAAGCAGGAAGGGGAATCTCATCTATCCAGTTGTTACATAGACATCACCCTCCCCTTAATACAATATAAGGTTACCACTGGCATCTTCACCCCACTTCATGGAGCCTGATCACTGGATTTATGGAGGAAGGGTGGGTGTGTTACTGTGGCCATTGGTTTTACACCAGGAGCAGAAGTATTAAAGTTTCTGACACAAAAGAAGAAAAAAAGTGTTTTCAACTCCAGCATTTTTGCAACCACTTGTTCCTGATGAGGTCTAGCTCTTTGGTGTTGTTTTACAAAGGACTCAAGAGAACTGAGAGATAGGCATCACAATTATTCTTCTAAAAGGTAACTTTGCTTACCTGTAATCTCAAGAGATCTAATTCAGCTCCAGTTCCTTTATTTTTCCTATATCCTCTACTACCAAGTTGTCTTCCCATAAACTGTAGCTCCAACCCAGTGCTCCCCCATTAATTTCTTCTGTTTCTTTTACTTCCTCAGCTAAAGGCTATCTTCAGTTAGTTTTCTTATCCTGTAATTAATGGATCCCCCAATTTCCTAGAGCACTGTGGCATAGACAGGAAAACAAGCTGGAGCCAATGTCATTGTCTTAAACAGATGTTTGCTTTCTGAATAATCTATCTACTACTTCTGTGCCACTTGTTTAAAATACTCGAGAAGGAGAGTGCTGAATTAGTCTATCTGTAGGACTTGTAGAAGAGTAACATTGCAAATAATTGCTTAAACTATTTGTGCTGACTGAC
This sequence comes from Syndactyla subalaris, assembly GCA_035584875.1. Classification (NCBI taxonomy): domain Eukaryota; kingdom Metazoa; phylum Chordata; class Aves; order Passeriformes; family Furnariidae; genus Syndactyla; species Syndactyla subalaris. The sequence continues at coordinate 23,133,032 of JAWMRD010000085.1, forward strand.
TGTACTCAAAATTATCTGAAATCCCACACTATTGTAAGCTCCTTAATAGGCATAATGTCTGGTTTTTTAAAATAAATATTTCAAAGATTTGTTCAGTGTTTTAATGGGTACCCTGTTATAAAACATACATAATTAACAGGTTTAGTGTTTAGTTTCTCTATGGCTTTTATTAGAAGTTAATCTTTATTTTTTTCCTAAAGGAAAAAGCTCTAAATGGATGCACAATAAAGAAATTAAAGGAAATAATTCAGAAATATGTAACATAATGGGATTATTGGAGAATTAATCAAATAATCTGATCAGCTGTTGAGTAATGTTACAGTGTCTTCTTCTTAGTCACATGAGTTTTGCATTTTAATTTCCCTCAGCTCACATACAGACTTTCTTTTCCTAGCAACATTCCAGCACATTGAAGGACCCTCCTCTTGTTGATTAACCTCAACAAATTCTAGTCCTGGAACCTGGAATTACTGAAGCAATTTCTTTGTTTATTGGTCTTTTAAACCTTGTAATTATTGACTTTACTTTTACAGTCTTACACTGGCAGCCATGCTGGCTTTATGTATTTTTTCCATGGCTACTTTTTATTTGTTTCTGTCCTTCTGTTCATCTGTTTCTTTTGTTTCAGTGTCATTCTTTCTCCCTCACATTATGACATTAAAGTTTGTGGCTGATTAATGGTTGAATTAAGTAATTACTTTAATGTTATTCTGTAAGATTTCCCATAACATTTCAGAAAAAGGTGAACATAAATAAGAATCATGCAGCTTCTGGGTAAGCAAGAAATGTAATTTCACATGTAGATTTGTGTGCAACTGACACTGCGTGTTTAAAGTTACTCACTTACTTCTTTGAATCTGGGTCACTGGGGGGAAAAATATGGTCATGATTATATCTGTTTCAGAATGTTTCACTAGCAGTTTTTTTGTATGAAAACTGTGACTTAGCTTCTATAGTGTTGAGAATTCTTTTCATTTGCACTCTCCAAAACTTTTGAGAGCAAGTTTTAGTTCAGAAGAACGTTCAGTGCTAAGTAAAATATCTAAAATAAGGGTATGAATGCATGTTTGCATGAGTGTTGACACTAAGAGCATTTGCATGGCCATCTGGACACCTCTGCCAATTTGGGAAACATTCAGAAAATAGCATGAGATTTGGAAATTATAAACAGAGTGCAAAAAAGTGAGTGGCAAAGTGGTGATAGTTTCAACCTTAGCAGAGTGATTCAGTCAAGAGCAACCCATGGAATGGAATTTCACTTACTGCTACTCTTTCTAACTCACTGTCAGCCAGGGTTTTTCAAGCTGGGGAAAAAATGGTTTTAAAAATAATGAAAATGTTTGTGGAATTCCATACTTAAGTGAACAAGGTGTGAGTATATGTCTAAGAAACTTGTCACTACTCAAAACAGTTCTGCTTTTTACAAAACTATTAATTGCTACTCTTTGAATACATATAAATCAGTTAAATACTTATTTCTGAACAGTTACTATGAAAATCCTCAGAAAGACCATTCTGGAAATTGGATCTTTTTTGTACTTTTCTCAGGGTGTGCTAGCTACAGAAAGTGTTCTAACAAACAACAGATGTGGACAGAGTACAGTTGTATGTAAACTTAGTCTTTAGATAGTTTATCTTTAAAAAAAACTGTACCATTTGGCTTTACTATAGCTAGGACTTTAGTTATTGTGATTGGCATAAACATGAGTAACACCCAGAATTACTGGGTCCCAAGCTGAGACTGTTTGTTGCTAGCAAGTTGTCCCAAAACTCTTTGGCACAAATTTAGCATCTTCTATGGGTAGCAAAGGTGGTGTTTGAAGGCACAATTGTTTGAATGTAAGCAATGATAAAATGATTCTTAAGTGGAAGCTCATGTCAATCCATTACTAACAACAGAAGAAACTTTCAGCTGAGAAGAGGAAAGAAGTAATTGAAGAATATGGCCTATCCATATCTTGTTCATGAAAATTTGTTATTACTTCTGCATATTTCTCAAGGATTAATATATCTTTTCCTATCTTCTACCTTTGTTGTGTATTTCAAAAATATTTTCAGTGAAAGAATGTATAGAAGAAATCCCAAGAAAAAATGTTAGTGTGTCCATTTAGGCTCACCTTTTTGCATGGATAGAAAGAATGTTTTATTTTTTCCAACATGGCCAGTTCTTTGAGTAAAACATAAGGGATATATAGTGTTTGGCTTCAACTGGAAATAACTGCTTTTTCTTAACACCTTTTACATCTTGCATCTTATCCTCCAGGCTGAACATTTTGGAGTACACATTAGTATTTTGCCAAAACCTAGGCCATTATATACTGATACACTAAATACCAATATACTAAAATTGTTTAACATTTTCAAAGAGTGATTCAATAAAAAAAGAAATATAACTCTTTTTTATGAAGGCTTAATATTAGGCTTAGTATTAGTATCGTCATATAAAGGAAGATACGGAATTACAACAGCAAATATATTTGTAGATCTTAACAGAAAAGGAAGTGAAAGTAACAATATATTCAATAGCTGTTACTTTGGTATGCATTATGCCTGAATGACAAAGCAGACATAGACGTAGAGTAATCTGGGGCCCAGTGTTAGGATCCTCATTTTATTAACAATTTCTTTTGGGAGTTCCCTTGGTATTTCAATTATTCTCTTTAAGTATCAAAATTGCCTTTAATCTTTCAAGCAGTTCTAGTTCTCTGAGTTTAAGGAAAAGCTGTTTGTCCGTGGATTTTTTTACACTTCTAAGGAATCTGATCTTGTAGCTACTTCAAAGGTACAAAACTCCAGGACCATTACCATTCGCTTAGCTGCAGCTGACTTGGGTGTAAAGCATTACTGTGCTTCGTTGCCTTGGACTGCTCACATGCCACCTGCTCCCAGGGTCACTCTGATCCACCACTGTAATCAGGTTATTTAATTATAATTTTAATTACAATTTTAATTACCTTTTACTATTATTGTCAGCGACAACCTTCCTCAGAAATCGCCTATCATTAAAATTGCTTTTTCTAAGGGGAAACATTTTCACAGGTGTACGGTGAGCAGCTCTTATTAGCAAAACTGAGAAAAAAGAGGCAGTGGGGAAAAAACATGGAGACAAAGCAAAGCTTTGTGGATCATGTGTAAAGCCACAGAAGGGACATCCTTAACCTCTGGTAGGACAAGGAGTTCAGAGGTGATAATGGGAGAGAAATGCCAGAGGATGGGAATCAGATATGGAAATTAGGCTTATACCGGGTGAAAAAAATTATCCTCTGGAGAGACATTCAAGCAGCAAATATCTGACAAAAATGATGGAAAGAGCCAAAAGAACAGAAAAATATCCAAGCACTTTGTCCATTTCTGGCTAAAAAGCAAGTTGAAGTCATTAAAATTAACATTTGCTCTTACAGCAGGGAATTCTTGTTAAGATGAAGCAAGTGACTCACAAGTAATGAAAACCTCAACTTGCTAATTTACATGTAAAAAAATTCCTTTTAATTAGGTTTGGCTGAAAGCTGCTCCACCTGATGCTTTTTGGTATTCTCTGTATCAGTCAAAGAGAGAAAGGAAGACAGAGAATGAAAAATAACAGGTTTTGTTCCATTTGCATAGATTTGAAGCTACAGAATTAGAGGATGGAAACACTTCTATATTTTGGCTCCCATGCAATAGGAAATACAATTAAAAATAATCTTCAAGGTTCGATATGAACCAGCCAAAACAAGTAGAGGAGACAACTGACTCAAAGAAGAGAAGCTATTACCTGAAGTCAACAGAAAAGGCATCAGTTTAGAACTAACACATCTGTTTTGTGTGATATAGATAATATATGTCAAAGAAGACTAATAGAGGTGGAGGGCCATAAAAATTGTTAGAGGCCTGGAACACTGGGAGAGACAGCTGAGACTGTTCAGCCTGGAGAAGAGAAGGCTCTGGGGTTACCTTATTGTAGCCTTCCAGTACCTACAGACCACCTCTTGTATGAGGAAAGGCTGAAGGAATTGGGTTTTCTCAGCCTGGAGAAAGGAAGACTTCAGAGTGGCCTAGTTGTGGTCTTTCAGAACCTGAAGGGAGACTACAAGAAAGACAGAGAGTGACTTTTTGTAAATCTGTAGTGACAGGTAAGCAGGAATGGTTTCAAACTAAAAGAGAATAAGTTTAGATTAGATATAAGGAGGAACTTCTGGTCTGTGAATGCGGTGAGGCACTGGAACAGGTTGCCCAGAGAATTTGTGGATACTCCATGCCTGGAAGAGTTCAAGGCCACCTTGGATGGAGCTCTGAGCAACCTGATCTGGTGGAAGGTGTTCCTGCTCATGACAGGAAAGTTGAAGGTAGATCTTTAAGGTTCCTTCCAACCCAAACCATTCTCTGAGTCCATGACTTGCTCAGAGGTGTAAACTGGTGGTAGGGAGCTGAAGGAGAGGGTAAGGATGGGGAGGTGGTCAAATCTCTGCTGATGAAATGCCTGTGGACCCACAACTTGAGCCACTCTTCCTTGTGTCTTCCCAGTGTTTTTGCCTACACATCTCTCTAACAGATTTTTGTATTTTAGATTCTTGGGGTGTCAGATAAAATTTCCTTTAACTCAATGGCTATTTCCACTCTAAAAAGGAGAAAAATATGAAAATTGCTCATCAGCAAGTACTGCCTCTCTCTCTCCATTGGTCTTCATATGAAATCCATGAAGTAATCCTCTTGTATCAAAACACCTACCTAGCCACCTAGTCCTCATATCAATATCCAGCTTGCTAATCTTGCCATCAGTTGATCCATCTCTGGGTTTGAATGTAATAATTTCTCTTGTTTGATTTTAAAAGACTGGTCTGCTGTGCTACACTTAGTAACATCTTTCACTTCTGTGAGTTAGGTGTTGCAAACTGACTTGTGGATTCAGTGTCCATTTTTTGCTCATTTTAGTTGTTGGCAGTATACAGGGCCTTAGAAAATCATGTTTTCATGCTGTTGTCTCTTCTGGTTGTTTATATCCAGAAGTTCTTTTTGGCTCTTGCTGTCTCCACTGGCAGAAAAGAATCTGGGCTGCCCTCACCTCCCTCGTTCTGTTGGTCTTTCATAGAGTCATAGTATAGAATATCCTGAGTTGGAAGGAACCCATGAGAATCATTGAGTCCAACTCCTGTCCCTGCACAGGGACAAGAGTCACACCATGTGCCTGAGAGCACTGTCCAAACGCTTGTTGAACTCTGGCAGGCTTGGTGCAGTGACCACTTCCCTGGGGAGCCTGTTCCAGTGTTAAACCACTCTCTAGGTGAAAAACCTTTTCCTGATACCCAACTTAACCTTTCTTGAGTCAGTTTAATGCCATTTCCTCAAGTTCTTTGGTGAAAGGATTGAAGACATCTGTAGCTGTCCCTCTGCTTCTCCTCCTGAGGATGCTGAAGACTGAAATGAGGTCTCTCTTCAGTCTCCTTCTCTCCTGGCTGAACAAAGCAAGTAACTTCAGCTGCTCCCCATAAAGTTTTGACCCAGTGTCCCCTGAGCTGCTCCATTGCAGCCCTTGCAGTGGTTGGGCTGCATCAAGGAAAGAACACAACTGAAAATAAGGCCTCTCATTTTACAGACCAGCTCTTTTGTCTGGTTCACTATGTGGCCCCACAAAAGCATGTGTTGACACATTTCAGGAGTAGGTGAACACAGAGGAGAAAGGACTGCTGGAGTTGTTTCTCCACAAAGGAAATCTTGCAAGATTGTGCACAAGAATCTCTGCCCAGGGCATGGGCAGACTGACAAATGACCTTTACCCTGTAATTGCTGTGGGAGTGTCAGATTCCATCCCATCCTGGTTCTCCTCAACACCACACAAATACCTAAAGATGCTCCAAGAATTTCAGCTCTGCAAACCAACTGGCTTTTTCTTTGTGTTTCTTTCAGTTTGCACCAACTAGATGTGTAATTCTTTCCTCAACTTTGAAAATGTATCTTTTTCAATTAAATATAGAATTTGCAAACACAGTTCCAGCAAAGAATTTTTATTAGACATTTTCTTATTGTAAAATGTTCATTTTTGCTGAAAGCTGAAGCAATTTTCAAAACTTGAAAGATGCATTTTTATTTTTTTCAACAACAAATTAAGGTTATTTTAATTCATGTTCTGTGGAGCATGGAAAATATATTTTTCAGTCAACCTTTTACTCAGGTTGTTTTTTATGTGGCTAATGGGTTTCTGTTTGTTTACATATGAAAAGTGAGGAAAGTTCCACAGCTGTGTAACCTTAAGGGGTATTTTTGATATCTGAGTGTGGCAACTTTTTCTGACACCACTAATAAAGATCGTTACTGTCCATAGTGTAATCCCTTTAATGTGTCTTTCCCTGCTACTCTGGCTGTGAATTGTTTCCTTCAGGGAAATAAAAGGTCCTTTTTATTCTGGTCCTTCACGACTATCTAGGTATTTGCTTTACAACAGTGCTTCAGGTTTCTAATCTGGGCTAATTAAATGGTGATACTTAGGAAAACAAAGGATGTGATTTGCAAGGAGCACAACACTTGTGGGGATGTGAAAAATGAAACAAAGTAATGAAAACTGGCCATTATAGCTGAGGCTGCAAGACAAAATTCTCTGTAGGTGATACTCCACTGACTAGTGGGATAAAGGCAGAGAAGCTTCTGGCCAGAAAATGTTAACTGTTTATGTTGGTGAGCACACAAGCAGCAAAAGCAGAAATGTGGCAGTGCTTCACCCAAAGTGGCCAGTGGCCAGTGGCCAGTGCTCTGAGGGTTGCCCTTGCCTCATTGCAGCCCATCATCTTGCAGGGGCTCCCGGGACCTCCTGGGATCCCACTGGGGCATGCAATGCCTGGCATGGGGAACTGCACTAGCAGTGCATTTCATTGTCTTCATTGTGGTAGGTCCCTATCCCTTGTTTACATGAGTACTGCTTCTCTAACCTTTGGGAACAGGCAGAAGAGCTCTCTTCTGCTGTCAAGGAGAACCCAAGGATCACACAGGCTGCTCCCATGTAGAGAAGGTGATTGCAAATCCAGACTTTTCTTCAGTCACACCACTGCCCTTTGACATTACAGGTGGAAATGGGGAGCTTTGAGATGGATTAGTGTATGTTGCTGCAGATATCAGCTACTTAGCTGAATAGTTGTTAGCTGAGAATGAGGTGAGTATGTTTGTTTTCTCTGCCCTTACTGAGTTAATAGTTGCTTGTGGTGAAATCTGTGCATTTGTCAAGCTACTGAACATCTTGAAACAAAATTGCTACTAGTCATGTTGGCCTATCCAAAAATTATATGAGAATACATTTTGAAAGTGGTTGCTTTTTCTGACCGAAGAGGATACGATTGCAACGAGTTACTTGACTTGACTACTCCTTATCTACTGCAGAGAACATCAGGCATAGAGAATATTGGAAAGAAAAGGTACTTGAATGTCACAGCTTACAGGGCCTTTATCACTTTACTGTAGTCTGCTGGCACTGGAGTGATCTTTCCTTGTGTGTTTGGCAAGTGCTGTCATGACATACAGAGGTGTGCATATAAAGTGCTGGCTGTGAGCAGAACATGGACAATGAAAACTTTTTACTGCAATGAAGCACAAGACAATCACAAGTGACTATATGACTGCAAGCAGTCTCTTGTTTTTTCAACTATTATTATTTTCCCTATAGTTTTATTAACCACACAATTCCAAAACACTTTTTTTTCCAAAGTCAAGAGACAGCATTTGGAAAGGGGCCCAGGGAAGCACAGTCCTATTCCTGTTCACAGGAGCTCACACATATAAACGTAAAAGTCTCTTCTGTGAGGAGATGTAGATAGCCAAGTCCTCTCTTTGTGTTTTGGTGGTTGAGGTAGTGTATAGTAATCAGGGTGCACCCAGAAAACAAGGTCCACAATGATAGCAAATTATATAGTGTCTGAAAACTGTACCCACTGTTGTGAAGACCAGATGCCTACGATGAGCTGAAGTTTATGCTATAAATGCATGGAAAGGGTCAGCTGCCAGCATCAGAAATCTGAGCAGCAGCCTTTGGAGAAGTTTTTTTTTGTGTACAGTGAGGATGCGACAGGTGGGTTGATGGTGATGTTCAGACTGGAGCTGGGGAATGAATTACCTAAAGACCATACCCATGAGCTTACAATGTGTCATCTGTCCTGCAGATCTGCTTGTGCAGCATGTGGCTGCTGCTGCACAGGGATTTTAAAAGAATATTATTGTTATAAACTCATACGTTTGCAAAAATAACCTTACCTGTATGTTTTTTTTAGTAGCCTGCCCTGGTCCATTTACTGCTCTTGAGAGAATTCCAGCTTATGTAACCAACCCCTTGACACAAAGTGTGTATAGATCCATACAAATAACTTGTAATGTTTAACTAAACTAAACTGTAATCAACAGACTTTATCTTTTGAGTACTGTGTACTGCTCAAAATTCATAGTGAGATTGGCTTGACTTTTAAAGGTACCATGTGAACTTCTTATTAGCCTTATTACAATTTCTGAATAATAAATATGTAAATGATGAGTTTCACATGGGAGATTTAATTCTGTGCTCTTATTTCTGATTAGCTGGAAATACACTCTGGCTCTGTCAGATAATTGGTAACACTGCACACCAATAAGGCATTTCCCTACACTTCATCAGAAGCAGCTGAAATTAAAGCAGGCAGAAGCTGTAACATTTTTGACAGTTTTGTAACATCAACTTGTTGAAGTTATAACTCAGACATTAATATAATCTATGAATTATTAAATCTTTCTTATGTCAGGAATCAAAAAAAAAAACACCCAAAACTGAAGGTCTGAGGCTGGAGTATAAACGCTCTGGGAACCAAATTTCTACCCTCTCCTCCACCCTTATTTTTTTTCTGAACTACTCTTCAAACAAAACACACCCATTTAGTTTGAGTAAATAAGAGGGAAAGCAGTATTTTTAGTAATCTGAACTTTAGATACATATCCCAAATACATACCTAAATTGTGGTGGTTTGGTTTTTTGTTGTTTTCTTCAGATCGTGGCACCAATGTGCCTGGCTACATGAGAACTGACAAATTGACATAGAAAATGGAAGGTTCCAAATAAATGTGAGTGTGGTAAGTGGTCCAAAACAATATAAAACAAATTGACACTTGCTTGAATTTGGCTTTCCTTTACTGAATGCAATGGTAGAACAGAATCATATGAAAACATAGTTCATCAGTAATAAACTAACAAAACGCAATTGTACCCCTCACCTAAAGAATCCATAGGTTTAATATATTATAGTTCTGTAGACTTTATTTTTTTGCTTTAGTAATTGATTCCTATATATACAATAAAAACAAACACACTGAGCTGAACCAAATAACCACAAGCAGAGGTCCATTATTTTAGAATTTAATAGTGTAATATTTGAGACATTTGGTGAATCTAATATTCTCTTAAAGGTTTCAAGAGACAATTTTTAGTGAACATGTGCATATCCCTGCACCATTTTGTTTGTCTTCTCACAAGGACAATTTTAAGTTCCTCTTTTGGCAATTCAAGTCCCAATTTTTAGCAAGTACCTACCATCTCTCCTCCATGCAAGCAGACTCCTTGGATGACAAAGGATGGTCCTCCCCTATCATGAGGCAGTTTTTCCCCTCCACTAGAGGCAGCTCTATTTTATCAGCAGCTCTGTCCTGCCTTTACATCATTCTTTATTCTTGATGCTACCCACAAATTTCACAATGCATTAGTCAGCTTTGCTGCTTGTCTCCACCATGCTGTATAAAGCCATAGAAATAAAACTTACTTGAACTTCTCAGGCTGCCTTCCAATGCTTTAAAAAGGTCTGGTAATTGTTCACAGAATATAAACAAACTATGATTCTTAAACTTGTCATATGCACAGGGTGGGTCAGATGTTGATATTTTCAAGTGAACTATTTAAGTAAAAGGTATCTGGCTAATAATTATTTGATATTTTTAGTGAGGTTTCAACAATAAGTTTTTATTTGTTTTAGCCTTTCAAAGTGCTTAAATTATTTTTCATCTTCCAAATTTCAGTTTACCTACTTGGAAAACCACAGCTACAAAGCACTAAAACCTGTCACATGGAAAGAAGTCTCACATAAGGAAATATTAAAAAATTCTGTTACCAATTCAGTCTCTAATAAGAATTTTTGATAGTGTATGCATTTTTTACGAGTTTATGCAACACTCCATTATTCATTTACAGGTGAGCCCATGTAAAATAGAGAAGCGATTATTATTGCTGTACTGCTAACATCAACTCTTATTTCATTACTATTATCACAGTGGTTATTCATCATCAGTATTATGATGATTTTAATAAGTTTAAAAAGCACATTCTTTCTCTGTTGATCAGTCTTATTATATTGTTATGAGCCTCTTGACATCTGCAATTGCTAGGCAGTTGATTTAAAGTTTAACAGAGATAGAAAAATTCCTTAGTGAATTGAATGCAAGCCTGTATTTTCTGATTTATAGTAACTCTATAGTGCAGTAAAATAAAGAGTTTGCTGTAATCCATGTGCTTTTTTTTTTTTTTCTTTTTGTATACATTCTGCAAAGTGAACAAGGGTACAATCCCTTGGAAGAATTATTTTCTTTCTGGTATAGGCTGAGATGTATGAGTGAGCCTTTTAATTTATAGACTGCTGTCAAAATGTCTCTTAATTTTAGGAGCATTTCATTTGGCGAGACACAACAACTGTTCTTTACACTCTTTTTATAAACTCCAGCCTCCTCTGAGGATGGAGGTGGAAACCCAGAAGTGTTAGTATTGTCCAAAAGGTGATTTTTTTTAAACAACCACTGGGTTCCATTCTAGGGGATGTACAGAGACAGACTTGGCCCTTGGCCCTGTGCAAAAGCACGGCAGTGGCTGGGATCACACAGCTGCAAAGACGAGGTGCAGACACAGCAGCAGGCACCCCAGGTGTGGTGTTATTCAGTACATTATGACCGCTTTTTGGAAATGTATAAACATGAGCATGGATAAAAGCTGTGTTTGTCACAAAAACTGAGATCATGACACAGTCAACGAGGTCCACACTGAGCTGTCTGATACCAGAGGTGCCAGTGCATAAATATTGTGAAAAACTTATGAAGCAGAAAGGTAAGAATTTTCCTCTTTTTCATGGGGAAAGTACTATTAAGACTTCAATTCTTTACACTTATAAAGACAGCCAAAAATATTCCAAGAAAATTGGTTTTAAGACTTGGTGTGGAAGAGACATACACTAACTGCAGCTGACAGGAGCTCTCCCTCGGTATAGAGGCAAAATTAGGCATTGTATAGATGTTATTTTTACTTGTGAATTTTAGCCCTGACTTTGTCTTTTAGTAGTCTAACTGTGCCTGAGTGCAGAACTAGTGGACGAAAGAATAGTCATACAATTTGCACATGCTTGGGGCAGGTATTAATTGTTGATTTTCAGAATGCTGTGTTAACAGCTGTGGTGGGGATCAGCTCCTCTACTTCCCCAGCCTCCCGGGGTCTGGAGGAGATTGCAAAATCCCCACATGTTCAGGAGTGAAGAGATGTAACAGCCCGAGACTCAGTGGTCATAGAAAAAGCCTTTAATTACCTGTGCCCAGGGTATTTAAACCCTTCGGATGGGGTTTAGGAAGGTAGGATGTAATTGGAAAGGGTTCGGGGGAGAGGTGTGGTTTGGGGGGGGTACAGCGGCCAATAAGAGAGCAGGAGGACCAAAACCCAGTGGGAACCCAGGACTAGGGAATGACAGGTGATACATCCAATAAGATCGGGAGAGGGGTGGGGCTGGATATCCGGGAAAAAGGAGTGCTCTTTTTACATGTGTGCAGGGGGTTCTAGGGATTGCAATCTAAACAAGGGAAAACTCGTCCATAAAAGACGCAGGTAATGTTGAATTATAAAGTCTCTGGTCCTTTGGAAATTGTCACAGCGCTGGTCCTGTATCCAGGGGCATCTTTTTCCACAATGTGTAGTCTGGATAATCCTCTGTCTCTGTTGCACATGTACTGTGGCAGAAGTCTTTCCCAACACTGTGTGAAGGATCACTTGTCTTTGCATTTGAAAGAACATGAAAAAAAAAGTCATTAATTGAAAATCTAAAGGTTAAGAGTTATTGTAGGGGCAGAGGACTTTGTGCAGTGCAAGAATGTCATCCTCAGAAGCTCCTGTGAAAGGCATTGGGAAATTGGCCAGCTTTTAAGGGGATGTCTTTGGGACAGACATACTCACACCAGCAGAACCTGAAACCCATGTTTGTTACTAAATCAGTGCCTTTCTTTCTCTACCCTTGTGTGCTTTATAAAATGCAAATATTTGTTGCAGTAAAGCATAAATAATATAAGAAACATAATAATATAAGAAACATTAAAACCACAGAAATGGCAGGGCTGAGCAGAGCTGGCAAGTCCTTTCCTAAGTTACTGAGTTAACCACACTTTGATCACATAGATCAGCCATTTTAAAATAGTTTTCTTCTGTTCTCCCTTCCCTTCCTGCACTACATTTCTGAGAATTCCGTCACAGACCTGTATTTTACAGGTCAAAAATCTTGTTTCAAGGTTAAATTTTTCATGATGGAATGAATAATGATAGACTTTGTTTAGCTAGACTAAACACAATGTCCTTATCATAGGGTTTTCTGTGCCCTAAATGCGTGTGAAGCCCCTTTCTGCTTTGATTCTGAATGTTTCATTCTTGACAAGATAGGACCAGAAGAGTACTTAGAATACTTGGCAAATTTATCTTCTCCCCACCCTCCCCCCCTTCTTCTTTTGCTGCTCTATTGGTCACCAGCCTACCAGATCACAGACTGCAAGACGATTTAAGGCTCTTGCTTAGGTCAGCTCTGCCTCACATTTAGGCCCAGCAGATAATCACTTGTCTACCATGACAAAAGACAGAAATTATGCTCAACATCCCAGGCAGCTGTCCTACTCAAAACAAAAAAAAACTGAAGGAAACAATAGGAACTATTTCTATAAATAAACCCTGCATATCCATAAATAAACAGTGCAAGAAGCAATTTAACACTTCCAGAAACATCAGTATAAAACAAGGCATGATTCTACTCTGGAGAAAGCCTAGGTTTTCTTTACAGTACCTTTCTAATCCTGTCAGGATCCACATTACCCAGGATGTTACAAAGCAGAATTTGCTGAACTGTAATGCTGACTGCCAAATTTGTTAATGGTATTCTCCATTAAGATAACATGCTACTTCTATAACCTCACTGTGATGTGAGCAGACTGCAACACTGCATACCAAAACTTAGGGATTTTCCTTGCTGTCCAGCACTTCTGAAACAAGAACAAGACTTTAAGGAGTTAACTGATTTAGTAAAAGTATTTTGCTTTGCTAGGCTAGAGAAGAGATTTGTCTGATGTTTTGTTTTAGCTTGTTCTGTTCAGTGTCCTGTTCTGTCCTGGTTCGTAGACCAGAGTCTGCTCATTATAGGAAAAACAGTAAACCACAATAGAATACAAGGCCATAAATGTAGTAGATTATGATGTTTAAAGTAGATATAGAAGGCCTAGAGCCAGGACTTTGTCTGCTTGAAGAACCTGAGTCAGGCCAAACTGATGAAGAGTCTCAAAAACGACCACCAGGGGATGAAGTAAGAGGAGGAGACCACCTAAAAGTTGAGCCAAAAGAAGATTCTCACAAGCTCTGCCCAAGCTCCACCTAGACTCCTCCTAGTTATGAATATGTATGTTAGATGATGAAACTGTACCTGAAATGTATAAATTATTTGGTTTGCACCTTTTGAGGAAAGCTAGTTTGTCCACTGTAGCTGGCTAGCTCCCAAATGTTGGCAATAAATACCTGCTGCTAAAAGACAAAAAAAGGTTCTCTTAGCAGTTCCTTTTATTCCAAGGTTCCTTGGCATCACTCCACATTGGCTGCAACCACAAGTAGGGTCTGTCATGGTTGTGCTGTTGTAAATCAAAATCAGCTTTTGATGGTGAGTCAGCTCTGGCAGCAATGGGGAACCAATTCAAGCTAAAAGAAAGGGCAAGTGAAAGAAAATCCTGTGTTTATATATTAAAATGCCAAAGATTATGAATAGGATATGTGGACATTTAAGATTCAGTATAAAGTGCAAAATGAGACAGGATCTTGATTATTATTTCTAGCATAGATCATGCTTTCATGTGGTTGTTTCATCTTTTTTTCCAATTTTGCTCTTGCAGACCATCTTCCTAGCATCAGGTGAACAAGGTCAGAGCAGCAGCCCACATGGACAATTAATAGCAACCAAAATATACACTACATATCATTCTAGATTTTAATTCATCTTTCCAATGGTTTTCTGCAGCATATCAAGACACTGTGGAGGTCATCAGGAAAGTCTGGATATCACAATAGGAAATATGTACACTTTTTTTTTAGTGGTTTTCACATCTCACTCTCTAAGCAACCAGGGTGTAATTTGCATGACTACAGTAAAACTGACACTACACCTACAAGGTCTCAGTGTGTTGTAACTTGGAAACAAAGGATATGTCTATGCTAGTTGGGTCTTTTAAGACGAGTGAAATATGTTTGTCCTTCTGAAACCAGATTTTCAAATATTGCCAGGGTGTGCTCCCAAAGGATGAAGCCTGAGGTTTGTTTGGAAAAGAAAGAAGGTAATACTGTCATTAAAAGCTTTGTGCACAAAGCAAATATCTACAGATATGTGGTTACTGTGATGTATGGATATAAGCTTTGCCTACGTAACTGATTACTGTATGAGTAAAAACTAAGACACAAGTACGTATTTTTATAAATAGATTCTAAGTGGTTGACAAATCGGACATTCATGCTGTGGCAATAAACACAAGCAATTCAAAGAAGTTTGAAATGAAAGTGCTACTAATGTAGTCCCTTTGTCCATCTGGAAAAGGCTGGGGACAGGCACAGGTATTTAAGTACTTCAGATAGAAGGATCTGACAGACATCCCAGCATGAGAGCCCATTAGGAAGGGTGACAGTCTTCTGAATAGAAGCCTGTGCAAAGCTGCAGCTGATGCCTTGACCGCTCCTATGCGACTCTTTCAGTAGGGTTCATCTCGGTAAATTACATTCTGTTGGCTTGTTTTACTCTTTCTTAGTGGCTACTTTTATAACCACTGCTGCTCCATAACACATCTTCATGACTCCCTTTGTTCTTTATTCAACAAATATGTGACACATCATTTGCGAGACAACAATCTAAGTACAGGAAACAGAGAGAGGAAGAGAAGGAGAGAGAGCAATACATTCACAAATCAGGTTGAAACAGAAGGAGCTTGCTGGTAATCAAGGTGACATTGAAGCCTTGGATCTAGTCTCCAAGTATTTTAATATAGGTTGCCTGTGGTTGCAGGATAAAAGGAGGTTTGCTTTGTGTCTGCAGAAGTGAGTTCATAGTAGGATTCTTTGTTCCACTATGTTTTGTGTGTGTCTCTGGCATAATTACTAGAAGCAGCTAAAAAAAAAAAAAAAAAAAAAAAAAAGGCAGAAAACCCCGCTAAGTTGCATTTTGCATTACATTTAATTTAGTGTCACAGTCCATCAGGTGATGTCTTTTTTCTGTGATCTACAGCACACTCACATCTTCCTCACTTGTTTTTCCAAGCAGTGAGTGTCTGTCTGTGCTACGTGGCTGCATGACAGGAAGCAGTAGCAGTAGCAGCTACTCAAGCAATGTCTTCAATGCCAGTTGAGACCATTGCTTCAGGAACAATTGTTTCAAATGAGAGTAGAGGCTGTAAATTTGCTCTCCTTTTTTCTTCTGACATGAACGTTTTTTGGCTTACGCTCCTGTGCTTCTTGCATAATGTTGCCAATTGCCATATTTAATTTATGAATATACAGGAACATAGATCCAGAGAAGCTATCCTTTTTCCCTACCTTTTTTTGAATTTATCTATAAAATATTGGTGAGATCTAGAGACTTATATTATTCTTCCTGCCCCATCACATTTCTTCAATGATACAAACTGCACACAGAAACCTTTAGATTAAGAGGAATTCTTTAAAATATTATTTATTTTCACAATACACATAGAACTATAGTTAATATAAATCTACCCTAGGAATCCTTGCTTGGGATCACACTGGCTGGAATAAAGTGGAAGTCTCTCTGTAGTTTCCTGGACAATGAGTTGCCTTTTTTGGAATTGATGTTTTCATCTACGGTCCTTAATTGTTTGCTGGATTCTGAAGCTGTGAACTTCATGGACAAATTTAAAGACCTATTTAGTGTTCTTCTTAAAAGTTTTGAGAGAAGAAGATCATAGGAATTTCTTTTTTTGGTTAGGAAAAAAAGTAAAGAAAATAAGTAGCATACCTCTTCTCCCACAATAGGCAAGAATGCTTTTACCAGCTTTTTGAATTCTTTCTGGCATTCTGTAATTTGTCTCAATTTTGAGAGCTTCGCCCATACTGGAGTCTTGGAGAAAATGGGCATAATCTTTCCCACCACCCAAGAGAAAAGGTTGTAATATATTCATGGATGCTAGTACACAATGCTGGAAATGTTACATTTGGTAATTACAAACTTTTATCAAGCTAAAAGTATTTAATCTTCAGCCTTTCCCTCATCCAACACCATTTTCAGCTTGCAAAAACTGAAACTGTGTATTTATATCTGTATTAATTGACCTATTTTTAGATAGGAAAATCAACAAAGCAGAATACATTACCTTCAGGCACCGGTGGCATAGATAATGAAAGCCAGAGAGGGATTGTCAGCCATTTTCACTTGCATGCTGGTGCATGTTGATGCATGTTCAAAAGTAAAAGCTGACTGTAGATATTCGATGACCCTAGACACTAGGTATTTATCTTCTTTTCAACCTGAGATTCTAAAGTTTAGGCTCCCTGACTTTCTAAAAGAACACCAGGTGCCTGAGTGCTTTCAAGGACTTAGTTGTTACAAAGCTTTTGAAAACTTCTTTTTACTTCTGTTTCTGTAGCCCAACAAAGCTGACATGAATATAAATGCAGCCAGGGTTGTATGGGAAAGGCAGTGAGCTGCTATTGTATCTAGCACTGAACAAATGGAGCCATTCTACTCTGAAGAAATGTGATGTTTCTACATTTATTATCATTCAGAATTGCACTGAAAACTAATTGCATTCAATTACTTTGGCAGATGGAACAGAACTGTAGTTTGAATCCACAAATGTAGCAAAATTCAACAAAAAAAGATAACAAAGCTGGAAGTTTTAACCTGAAAGACTCTGGCAATGCAATTGCTTCCTTATGCATGAGCAGCTGTGTCCAAGTTATATCAAAAGTTGGCCATGAAAGATGCCCCAGGACAACAATTTCGGCTGTGAGTCCTGAATTCATGCCTGGATTACACCACAGTTTTCCTGAGTGGCTTCAGGCAGCCCAGGTTAGTCTCTGTGTTTAAGATTTCTACCACTAATAGAGGGGTAATAACATTTCTTTTTCTCACAGGACATGTACTGCAGGTAAGTGTACTAAAAGTTGTAGGGTCTTTGAACACCAGAATATGGAGAAGATGGATATGCTTTAGAGATTTGCTGAGGAGGAAATAGTTAAAAAAGTGTTTTATGAAAAGGAGCAATGCATAATCACAATATAATGTCTTTTTTTTCTGTGTCTAACATACATGTAAAATACCATGTGTGGTAGTGTTTTGGGCACTTAAAGAAGGACTTGTAAAAATGTTACTTGTGAAAAAAAAAGTCACAGAAAGAGATTTCAGTTTTGAAAGTAACTTCAAGTAGCTCTTATGTATGTAATACATGTCTATGTGATGTTAGTATCAAACTTATATATATTTATAACATAAAATTCCTGCCAGCGAATCACACCTTACATCTATTAGTTATTCAAGAGTGAGGATTGCTCACTGGATGCTTCCCAGACAGCTGTGAGGGGAAGGAGGGAAGGAAGAAAATGAGGTTATATATATATATATATATATTTTTAATAGACATTAGTGTCTGCTGCAAGACTGTGTCTATTTTTCAGAAGTTGACAGCTGATAGGATCTGCTTAGTGATTTGGCTATTACAGACAGTCTTTGTGGGGTCAGACCAGTATGCAGAATATAGCTGACACACTTTGAGGAACATGATTAATGGATGTTTCATGAGCACTGAAATCTCTAATGTAAAGAACCCTAAGTATTCATGAACAAACAAGCATGTATTTATATGCATAGGCACATTTATGATTTTTGTAGTCATTTTGCAATTCAGACAGCCAAATTAATCTGCATTTTAACGTAAAACCCAGATATGTAAAACCATGTAATTCAACCTGGTTTGGGTTCAGTTTTGGGTTTTGTTTGCTTGTTTTGTTTCTTTAATTGAAAATATTTCAATGTCACTATTGTTCTTTTCATGTCATCAGGTTTGTGGTTGTTAGCTACATAAGTCACTTTTGAATTCTCCTCTTGCCATGCAAATTATTAGCATGGTCCACAATTATGAAGTATCTCTGATTAAAAAATAAAGTAATAAAGACAAAAATCAATAGAATATTGTCTGGATCAAATTTATAAATAATTTAAAGTACAGAACTGTCCATTAAACCCTTAACATTTTGTTTTCCCTGTTTGTAAACATTGTTTGTGGTTAGAAAAGCCATGAATTTAAATAATCTTTAGCAGAGTAAGAAAGGAATAATTTGATGAATATATCAAGCAAAAAATTAAAATTATACTGTATTGTATCTTCTCCTAGGAAAATTCATTGCAGACTTTTTGCCAAAATTGAATTTAGAGTGGAAGGCAGTGGTAAATAAATGAACCTACAAGGACTCAAATGATAACTATTTCTTTATTTGTCAAATACTGGAATTGAGGTGGATTCAGAAACAGAGCCCCAGCTGTCCCGTTGTTTCCTCCACCTATGACTTGCTCTGGAAATTTAAAATTCTCAAAAAGGGCCTTTTCAGATCTTATCAAAATGAATATTTAATCTGATTCAAATTAAATACATGGAGTTGTTAGCACCTCTCAAGCCATACTTTATTGTTTTGGAAAGATGAATACTTACTTCAATATTCATGCAGATACAGACAGCCTTTCTAACTCACATTGACTGATAGTTCACAGGTGGGCTTGCAGGAGAAGAGAGGAGCAAATCCTTTCCCCTGAAGGTGGGAAAACTTTGCCCCATGGTCAAGGGACAGTCAGCCCCAGTGTGGCAACTCAGACAGACACAGGCTGCCCGAGCCTGCGGAGATTCTTACCTTTGGCATCCCAAAAAGGCTTGCAGAAGTCCTGTGGTGCAGCAGGAGTAAGGCTAAAATACCTTTGTTATCTGTTGAGGCTCTCTGTGGTGTGTCACAGTCAGGACATGTTTAGATTGTAGCAGACAGATTAGCCAATACCTTTGTGCAGGTTATGTGAAAAACAGCTCTGCAGGGATATCTCTCCTTGAAATTTGTTTATCGCTGTGTCCCAGCCAACAAAGAGGCCTGTGCACAAGTTAGCATAGTGGAGATTGGGGTTTTGATACAGAGCTGTAAGAGTATCACTGAAACCTGGTTTTCATCCAGAAACTGCAGGGAGAGGGTGAGAATTTCAGTTTGAGTCATCTGACATGTGACAGGGTGAGCTGGCAGCACCATCTGTGAGACAGTAGTAATGGATGCACACCCACTTTACAGGGTGTTAGGTTTTCTATAGGCTTAATATAGAATCGCAGAATCGTAGAATGGTTTGGGTTGGAAGGGACCTTTAAAAGCCATCTAGGCCAGCTCCTCTGCAATAAGTAAATACACTTTCCACTAGATCAGGTCCAATCTAACCTGAATATTTCTGGGGCTGGGTCATTCAACACCTCTCTGGGCAGCCTTTGCCAGTGTTTCAGCATCCTCATTGTGAAAAACTTGTTCCTTATATCTAGTTTAAATTTACCCTCCTGCTTCAAACTGTTACCCCTTGTTATATCACTACAGGTCGTGTCCCCATCTTTCATATAAGGACCCTTTAAGCACTGGAAGGCCACATTAAGGTTTTCTCAAAGATGTCTCCAGGTTGCACAGCCCCAACTCTCTCAATCTTTCTGCATAAGAGAGGTGCTCCATCCCTCTAATTATCTTCATATCCCTCCTTTGGACATACTACAACAGGTCCATGGCCTTCACTGCTGAAGACCCTGGAGCTGGACACAGTACTCCAGGGGCGGTCTGACAATAAAAAAGTGTTCATTCTTGTGTAGTCCACCTTTGTGTTGCTCTGAAGCTCTCAGACTCCCAAGCTGTATAAGATTACAATCTTTCTGTGGAAAGGAACATTGTCTTGTGTTTACCCCACTTTTTTGTTCAAACTGAAACTCCAGTGTAAGACATTTTCCTGTTTATGTGTTCAGGGACACTTCCATTTTTCAGTGAAAACTGACTAACAAAAAATAGTTGACTGTCAAACACAGTTTTTTCAGACTTGGGAGGTTGCCATGCATACATCTTACACTGCATTCCTTCTGGTCTTCCCCTTTTTAAACAAAAGAGGAGAAAGAGAAGAACATCAAATAGTGAATAATGTTATAGTAAAAAACAAACAAACAAACAAAAAAACCCCAAAACCAAACAAAAAAACGTACTCAATTTCAGTTGACATTTTTAACTAGTTCTAGTTAGACTAAACTAGCTAATTTTTGCTTGGATTACCCTGAAATTCTGTGTAGGTACTGGGATGGCTCAAATTTGCTGACAGGAACTTAATACTGCTTTTGACTTAATATATTGAGCAGTCCTTTGGGATTGAGTGGTCAATGTATTACCTGAAAAGAGTGGTAATTTGTAGGTAGCAGGTCAAACTTTCAGTGGACATTGACAGGTATGACGGAAGAGGGATAACATGGGGTAAAGCAGTGAGATTAAAGTCAGAGAGAACCAAGAAAGGAATAAAGAAAACGAGTTTATAACTGGATGTGTGCTGAGCATGCATGGCAATGCAGTCTCCCCTTATAGATGCCCTCTCTCATCATGTGGTTCTGGTCCTTGTTGTCGGGTATCCCAGTTTAGCTGGAATTTCCCACAGGATTTTTCCAATATTGCATAGTAAGGGAATTGGTTGAGCACTGCTTTCTTGCTACTGAACACTGTTCCTTGCTTTAATCAGAATGTAACCTTCTTTCCTCTAGTAGATATGGAAGATGGTTATAATAAACTTTCCTCTAAAGGTAATTTTCTCTTTCTTTCCCCTCTGGAGCCAGAAGTGTGGCACATCAAGCTGCCAAGAGGGAAGGAAGTTGGGCTGCTTGGTGCCCTCCCACTCCATACTCCAGACCTGCTCCCAAAGCAAAGCAGAACTCAGGCCAGCCAACCCCAACAGTCCTTGTGGTCATCTCCATTCTTTTTCTAAAACTGCCTTTTAATTATAGGTGTTAATCCAACTGATATTGCTTCTTGCAGAAGACAACATAAAGATTCTACATAAATTCTCATGGTGATATGTGCCTTTCTCATGTGCTAACACTTTCACTCAAAGTTTTTTGTAGCAAACCAGAAGATGCCCACTGACATTTGTGGTCTTTGAACATGAGCTGCTGGCCTGGGGAATGACACAGAAGGTACACCCAGTCCTCTCTCTCCTACCCTATGATTACCCTCTGAATAGTACTGCTAGATTATCTTCTCCTTCTGTGATAAATATGTTACAGACTCACTACTTTGGTTATAAATGTATTTCCTGATTATCAAAACTTTCAAGAGATCTATTGAATTTACATATTATGAGTCAGTGTTGAAACAAACTTGTATATGGTATGTTTAATGTAAAATGATTTAAAAAAATTGGATACCTAGATGCACAAAATGCCAGATGGATAAATGCACAGATTTCATCCTACTGCACTAGCAGCAATAGGAATTAGGTCAACTGTTGGACTGCAGAATTTGCTTCTTCTCTAAACACCTTTAACATGACTTTGTTGGCCAAAGTTACCATGGAGACCAATGGAGGTCCAGTTGCTTGGTTGAAAGTTTACTGTGAACCTTGAGAAGACTTTGAAAAAATTACTCTGACTTACATAAAAGGGAATTCCAGGGGAAAGGTTCAGCTGAGCTCATGTCAGGACAGGTTTTCTGAAAGCCCATGAAGCAATCTTTCTGCAAGCAGTGTCTCTGTCCTGACATGAGATCCATATGTGTGCACTTGGATATATAGGGCAGGTCTCACAAGGTATTTCTCACATTTTTTGTGGAACTGGAGTGGCTGCCTAGGAAAGTTTAAAGAATTTCACTTATCCAAAAATAGTAGTAAAAAAGGCAGCAAGACAACTGACTTTGCCACAGTCTGGCAACAAAAGCACATTCCCGGGTACCCCAGGCTTGTATAGCGTAGCTTTGAAGTTCATATTCCTTTGTGTTACTGTTACATGGCTCAGGTAGACTAACAAAATTTATTTGCAGCTTCCAGTTTTTCCAGACCTACATTCTCAGTTTAAGCCTAATGTGAATGAGCAGATACCACAAAAAATGCTCTGTGAATCAGACAGAATAAAATTTTGTTTAATTTTATGGCTTTAACCTGATCAGTGTTGCAAAAAATACTTCAGAAACTGAAAATAAGGTTAAACAAAAAAAATCTGTAAAACTTTCACTCCTTCTCATGACAGAAAAATGAGCTGTGATTAAAACCTTGCTGCAAAGCTAGAAATGGCATAGTATTTTCAGTCCTAGTCTACACATGGATCAAATTGATGCTACAATTAAGACAAAACCAGTGAGCATTCTGTGCAATGTAGCAGTAAATGTTTGAAATAAAATTAGAGAGAGAAAAGTAAGAATAGGCTGACACTTTCCACATGAAACTTTAAATTTAAAGAAATGCAACAAAGAATGGAATCTTTATCAGAAACTGCTTGATGCAGCTATAAAACTACTAGAAAGATATATTCTTTTACAAGTCTCTTTTCAATACTTTTTAAGAAAAGTGCTGGATCAAAAGGTGTTTTTCCACTTCTTGAACCTAGGAGCTGAGTGGGTTAGGTTCTATGGGTTTTAAAAAGAAATTGCAGTATATGCATTATTCTAGACCCTACTTAAGTACAGTGATATGTAGGAATCTTTGATCTTTCAAATATTGCGGGATCAAAGTATTCACTGTTTTGGATATAATCTGTGCTAAAATCAACTGATTATAGCTCTGACCGCAGAAAAGAACCAGGTACAAATGACTTTGAACTGATGTCACTTCAGGTAAGCTGTGCACTTTTGAATTAATTAGCATGTCTTTGAACTTAATTTCTTTCCTGTTGCATGGCCTGGAATAAATAGCAGTTACTAATAATCTAATTAAAACTCATTTTAGTGCTACACTGTAACAGACAGAGGGAGAGACATGAACAGAAGTGTGTTGATGTGTGTATTTGCTCTCCTTTACAATTGTTTGTATATACATCAAAAGAATCACATCTGGAACCTTGGGTACCAATTTTTCTTAATTGACAATGCTTTATCCTAAATAAAGCACTTACAGTAGCATGACTAAATAAATATTAATGAAAGCACAAGAAAATTCAGCAATGGGTCATTTTTGTTATCTGTGCTTATTTGATTATGTAAAGTTTGAAGTTTTAGAGCAAGGAACTGCTTGCTTGCCTTTAAAGTGCAATTCCCAAGAAAAACTCAGCCCAAAACTATACAGCAAAAAGCTCTGGATAGAGCATTTGAAGGTAGGGTACTTGCAAGACTTCTGGACCCTGTGAAAATTTTGATCACCAATCAGTGAACAGAAACACTACACTTCACAGGTTTGTTTTTATAAATCAAAGTAGAAGAATACTAAAAATACAGAACAACAGTTTTGACTCCTTAGCATGTTTCCCCTCCTCCCTATTTCTCTAAAGAGCAGTAGCCCAAGAACCTATACCCTTGCCCCACTTTTCATGTGCCTCAAGACTGTTAGGTCCACAGATGCTTCCTGCTGAGTAGCACTAGAGACCCTTTCCACAGCTAGGCTGGTGTCCTGCAGCACACAGTAGTGAACAAAGTTTTTGGAGCACTGACCCTTTTCTGATCATTGTAATCCTTGCCAGCAGTACTAGCTTCATCTTGGTGTGGGCAGACAGAACATGGGCACTTTCCTGACCATGCATGAGAAGAAATGGACAGGTTTTTACTCAGTTGGCAGTCCCAACAAGTCCTCTTTGTAGCTGGTTTGATTAACATTATATAGAAATGTCCTTGTTGGTGTACATGCTACGTGCACAAGGTTTTCAATGGTTACAGGTGTCTCTGCATCATCGCTGAGTCCTTGTTATTGTGTAAGTATAAAGATACTTTTTCAGTTATTAATGCAGAAAACAAAGGATTGCAGTCAGAGAGGCTGGTAGCCTGCAGACTCTGTTTCTTAGGAAATTGTCCCTGGGAATCCTTTTCACTTACTCAGCTACTTCATATTACCCTCAAAAGCAAAAACAAGGTAACAAAAAATTGCTTTTGGTGAGAGCCAATTCCTAAAGGAAATGCACAAAAATTACTCCCGAAAAGATACAAGTCATTATAAACTCAGAGGCAGTAATACCTGAAATGATTTGTGATTTGAAAAATGCTCATGAATTACTGATGGTAATTTGCTTTTGAGTCTATAAGTTGTTTGATACTGCAACAACGTCAGACTTTAAAAAAAGGTAGGAGTTGGCTGAGAAACTTTATAAGATTTCCGTTCAAACATTTATGTAACAAAACTTTTTTTTTTTTTCATGAAGCAGGTAGATTTTGTTACAGATAAGAGTGATTTATTTTACTTCTTTTTAATTCCCCTTAAAATCCACATAGTGCAATGACCTGAATTTCCATGTCTGGTCAGCACTGGCATTTCGTAACTATTGAATTGTTGCTGGATGTGGATTTATTTTTTGGACTTTGTAGTACATCCCATTTAATAACTTTCACTTCTAGTTCCACTGTTCCTCATGATTTCTTCAAAAGACCATTATAAGGAATAAGCCCTAACCTGCTGGATTGAGTGGAAGCATATGGCTTTGAGAAGCATGCAATTCCAAGTACTCTTGGAATGAAGTATATTCACTGAGCAGGCATGTAAGACAAGACTCATATCTGAGCAGGTCAGTGTACTTGATGTCATTGCTGATAAAGAATATTGCATTCAAAAGAGGAGGCTTTTAGTGCCTCTGTTTACTGCTCGAACCTTACACTGCTGAGTTTTCATTCATATAAAAGATTGACTGAATGTTGTCCTAAGTTTCTCTACAGAAAATTGATCAGTGCAAAGGTAACTTCATGCATTTCATCTTGCACATCTGTGGCCCCTTAAAGACTGAAGAGCCTATTTGTCCAGAACAAAAGCTATTCCAGCTCTGTCAGCTTTGTCAACACAGTCAGGGAAGAGCAATTAAGTAACTGGGGAAAGAAAAAAAAAAAAGTCATGCAATATTTAAGTCTAGAGCTTTATAAACAAGCTCTTAAATATATGACTCATGTACCTCATTCATCTATGACTGTTCACACTATGCTGCTGTACTTCTGTAACATAAAATAAATTAGTAGTGCATTTGGCATTTGTAAGTTTCCTTCCTCATGCTTTCTCTACTATATCCCCTCAAAAGACAATTTCTTCTGAGACTTCCTGCCCAAACACTTGCTGTATTTTATTGCAGTAGGAGATGTCATAAATTAAAATGAAAAAAAAAAAACAACAAAAAAACCAAAAGAGATATTTAGACAGAAATTAAACTAACTGAATTATTTAACAAACAGATGCCATGTGGAAATGCATAATTTATTCTCAAAGTGTGCAAAGGAGCTTTAAGGTTACAGTGCTGTTAATTCAAATAGCTTTTCTTCCTTATATCTTTTAGATTACCAAGCTACTGCCATCCAACCAAGCAGCAGAGTGGAAATAACCTACATCCTTCTTTGAAGACCCATAATGCCAAATACAAGCCCCTTCAGGTCCTACTGGCTTGCCTTTTAGTTAAACTGGTTAACTAGAAAGTGAACTAGTTGAGCTAGCTGCTGAAAGTGCACATTGTAGTAAAAGGGCCAATGAATCAGAAGTGTGTTTGTCAAGTAAGATAATACTTAGATACCCGCGAAATACCAGGCAGTGAAGAAGTTCAGGAAAATTTATTCCAAAAAGCTGAGAACACTAAAACTTACAAAGAAAACCTCTTAGCAATGCTGCAAAACATTGGGCCTGAGAAAGACATGCCTCCTGTTCATTTTATCTTCTCTGGCCTCCCTGCCCAGGCTCACCGCCAGCACAGCCAGTAACACCTGTTTATCTCACTTCATACCAGACAGACAGAGAGAGAAAGAGCCTGCAGCCCCCTCCTGATGCAGAAGGAAAAGGAAAAAAAAGGTCCAACTGTGTTGAGAAAGGCATTTCCTAGGCAGGAAAGGCTTCCTAAGTGAAACAAGTCCTAACCTCTCATTACAAATTCTTCCAAAAAGGATACTTGCCCTTCCAGTGTGTGTGTATGTGTGTCTGGGTGTGTATGAGGAAGAAATGAAGGCAGACAAAATGATTCATGCTTTTAAGAATCAGAGAATCATTTAGGTTGGAAAAGATCTATTATCATTGAGTCTAACCATTAACCTAACACTTCCAAGTGCAACATTAAACAATGTCTCTAAGTGCTGCATCTATACGTATTTTTAAATGGCTCTGTGGATGGTGACTCAACCACTCCCAAACGCAGACTGTTCCAATACCTGACCACCCTTTCACTGAAGGAATTTCTTCTAATATCCAACCACAACCTCCCTTACATAGCTTGAGGCCGTTTCCTCTCATCATATGACTTGCTACTTGAGAGAAGAGAGCAACCTCCACCTTGTTACAACTTCCTTTCATGTAGTTTTAGAGAGTGAAAGGTCCTCCCAGAGCCTCCTTTTCTCCAGGCTAAACAAGCCTTGTTCCCTCAGTCACTTCTCATAGGACTTGTGTTCCAAACCTTTCAGCAGCTCTATTGTCCGTCTTTGGATGGGCTTAATGGAAAGTTACAACAGAGTCATAAAGTAAGCAAAACAGAAGCAACAGGCACGTTTTTGAAACATCTGTATAGCACTCTCTAAGGACAGGAAGAAACTGGGAGACCTACAAGTCACATAAAATGAAAGCTGAGGCATGATCAGCACTACAGAATCACAGGATTTTAATAGCGGCCCAACTCTTGCATTTACATGCTTTTAAACAGTGTCACATGATTTTTACATTACAAGTCAATAAAGTACATGCTCTCCACAGTCCAGAAAATGTGAGATTGAGATGTGCTGTAGGTCTCTGGGTAGTGGAGAGTACAGCAATGGCTGGCAAAATTGTAGTATGGATTATGGTAGGAGAAAAATGATGGCTCACTGAGTAACCAATAATGTGAATAAACAATGCAACCACACAGAGAAATTTGAAATGTTCAATCACCTTTTTCTTCAGTAGTAATAAACATAATAATTATAATCAGATTTTTTTTTAATTATTATTATTATTTGTTAACAGTGTGGAATAGGAATCTGAGCCAGAAAAGAAGCGACAATAATACAAAAATAATAATATAGGATGTTACTAGAGCCTAACTAAGTTGATCATATAAAACTAAAGGATAAAGCTGAAGTAATTCCTTAAGTATTAACAATTCTCTTCAAGAACTCAAGGCAAAAAAGTCAAATATAATGAGTATGTAAGAGAGAGAAAACAGAAATTAAAGGATGCAGACTAACTTAAACTCATTAAATGAACAGCCACAGGAGCAAATATTGTATGCATAGATCATATAGGAAGGTTGGACTATATGAGTGGATGGTGAGGTCAATTGAGAACTGACAGAACAGCACATCCCAGAGGGTCATAATCCATGGCACAGGGTCTAGTTTGAAGCCTGTGACTAGTGGTGTCCCCCAAGGTTCAGTACTGGGCCCGGTATTGTTGAACTTATTCATCCATGACCTGGATGAAGGGGCAGAGGTCTTCTCAGCAAGTTCACTGATGGCACAAAGCTGGGAGGAGTGGTAAATAGCCTGGAGGGATGTGCAGCCCTTCAGAAGGACCTCAGCAGGCTGGAGAGATGGGTACAGAGGAACTATCTGAAACTCAAGAAAGGTAGATGCAGGGTCCTGCACCTGGGGAAGAATAACCCCAGGCTGCGGGGGCAACCTGCTGGAAAGCAACTCTATTGAGAAGGACCTGGGGTCCTGGTGGACAACAAGCTGTCCATGAGCCAGCAGTGTGTCCTTGTGGCCAAGAAGGCCAATGCAATCATGGGGTGCATTAGGAAGAGCACTGCCAGCAGGTTTAGGGAGGTGATCCTGCCCTTTCACTCAGTGCTGATGAGGCCTCACCTGGAGTGCTGTGTCCAGTTCTGGGCTCCTCAGTACAAGAGAGACATGGAGACCCTGGAGCAGGTTCAGCAGAGAATACTAAGTTGGTTAAGGGTCTGGAGGTGTCCTGAAAATGAATAACACACCTTCCCTTTTGGCTTTTCTCTGTGTCTGTGTGAAAGACTGTGGGACAGATGTTATAAGAATTCCAAAATTAGACAGCAAGGCAGACTGTGCTGACTGTGAGGTAAGAAGAACTGTGTAGGTATGCAGGACTTACAAAGGTGTGACACAGCAGCAGATGCCCACATCCACGTAATCCCAGCAATGAGACATCCTATGCTTCCCACTTGCATTGCAGGAAAGTAATTAGTATACAAATTTGAGTTGCATGACAACCCTCAGATCAAAATTCATCCAGCTTTCTCAGAGTAGGGACACAAGCAAGCAGTATGTGTTCTGCAGTACATCAGGGCTGATCAAGTCCTTCAGGACAATCACAGCTTGCACTCAAGTAGGGAAGTGGGTCCCTTAGCTGAGCAAGAGAAGCATTGTCCCAGAGGAGTCAGTCCTCCTGGCCAATGTGATGCTTCTGGTGAGACAGCACAGCTCTCCACACCCTGTGGGGTGTCTGAGGAGGAGTGATGTTCAGTACTGTACCCTTGCACAAGTGGGTGTGTTGTAACGGTGGGACATGTGCTGGCAGACACCACCATCAGCAAGGACAACAGCTCTCCCTCTGTGCCATCCACTCATCATAGAGGGAGGTGAGTCGGCCGTGTAAAGCCCAGGCAACATCCTGGTCTGAGCTGTTTCCCCAGCTCATTCACTGTAAAGACATTGAGTGTGATCAGGAAATCCTGCCTTATGGATGCTCAGGCAGGGATGCCCTATATATATGATTATATAGTACAGTACCTGGACTGTCTTATAAGTACTTCACAGCTACAGTCTTTAAGCAGCAGTGTGAGAGGGAAACTCTTCTGGAGCTCTTACTCCCACTTCAGTATTTATTCAGGCACAATTCACAGCTTGCCTCTTAAAATGCACTCACAAAGGTCCACATGAAATTAAATTATTCATAAATGCAACAAGTATTAAAAAAAAAGAAAAAAAAAAGAAAAAAAAAAGAGACAAGACAAGATGAGGAAAAAAAAAAAGAAGAAAACCTGTTAATGATCACATTTTTTCTCTTCCACCCTTCCAGGAATGCTCTCAGTACCAATATCACACCTTTTCTTCCTGAGCTGGCACTTCCTTTTATTTTGCCAGACTTAAGCAGATTTTCCATGTGCTGCAGCTAAAATCCAAATATTTCTAGTGCTTTGTGCTTTTTCCTGCTTTAAAAAATAAAACCAGAAACTATTTTAAGAAAAAGATGAACCTTTTCTTCAATGCAGATTTTGACTATTTTTTCTGTTTCTTAATATAGTGATAAATGAAATACAGTGAAGAACCGCAGCCAAACCTAAGAAAATTACCAAAAGCTTTCTACTCAGACATCATCCTTACAGTTAAGCTGCTGCACAATATTATTATCACTTCTCCACATAAAAGACAAGATTTTCCAAAGTGCAGAAGACAATCCAATGAAAACTTGTGGGATTGTTATGCTGTAAATTAAGAATTCAGTGAGTGCTAGGAGATCGTAGACTGTTGTCTCCTTGAAGCCTGTGTCAGGTATTTTTGTTTTGTGGAAGAATGAGTTTTAGGGAAAGGCAGCAGGGAGTTCTAAGGACCTAATTAAATGAAAATAAAGTTACATGGGCCAAATTGTGGAGCCTTCTTAGGCTTTGATTTTGACCCCTGATATTTTCTGTGGTATTTTAGACTAAGTACTTTTAAATTTGGCCTCAGAAACAGTAACAATGAGAAATATTGAGATTAGATAAATAATCTTCTTACTTTTGCCTATCCCTAGTACATTCAGTCCCCTGTCAGTGATCAGATTACTCATGTTTATCTGCTCACTATTTCAAGAGACTTATGATCTGGCTCATAAGATGGAAAAGTTTTAATTCTATTCACTGCATCAAATAATACTGCTCAAAAAAAGAGAGCTAAAGTCAGCACAGTATAAAAATGAGAACTCTAATTTTAATTAAGGAGAAATCCTTGATAAGCAGGAAAGCCAGTAGCCTCTTATGTTTGAGTTTAAATTTTGCTTTAAGAGGAAGCCTGAAGCCTTTAACTTATTCTGTGAATTAAAATTCTGTTTTTCCTTTATATTTTGTTAGTGCTTTCTGCACATAGTATTTGTGGCCCAAATTTTGACACCTCCTTTTTCCCAGAGATAATGTTGAGAATGGAGAAAGCTGAGAAGAAAGCTCATCCATATGATTTCAGTCCTAGGTACAGAGTCCCCTTCCAAGTTTTGTTCACAACTTACCCATTTCTCTTGGTTGTCACTTGTTGAACTATGTGGCATACTTTAAGTAAGTATGTTTTGCAGAGGTGTATTGATTTTACTCACTTTTTAAAGAGAAAATATCCTTTTCCAAGGTCCTGAAGTTTACTTTCTGCGCTTCTCTACCTAGGGAATAAAAGACTTTCAATCTGGAAGAGACATGGATACCTCCTAGCAATGTGTTTAAATGATGTTTTCTTCCCCAGTGCAGATGAGGTGAGAGAAGGAGAGCATGCACGTGAGGAAGAGTGAATCTGTTTTGTGTTGGTACAAATTAGAATACAAATTGTTTGATATAGGGACTGTTTTTACCTAGTATTGCAATGGCAGTTGCTGCCCAGGACCAAGATTTTGAAAATGTCTCTGGGTCACCAACATGAAGATACATGAGGAGGAATTACGTGGCAGTTATAAAAAAATGATGTTTTTCCCCTCCTTCTGTCTTTAAACACAGATCGTTGCTACCAGACCCCCACCTCACTTTCAGAGATCCAGGACTCTTTTGTTCAAGTATGAATTGTAGTCTATCAGCCTGTCTTGAGGAGCTTGCTACAGATAGGCTGCTAGTTTTGGTGCCTTCTGAGAAGTCCAAAACAAGAGCTGTCCAATAAATCCTGGTGAGAATCACAGAGGAAGTGAGTCTGAGATGCAGTGTCACAAGGGTCCAGCACTCCTTAGAGAGTGAGAACACCTGACAGATTCAGGCTCAAAGTCATGTTTATTTAGAACCTACCATCCAATAAAATAAAAATTGCATAGTTCACATCATGTTTTTTAACCACATTCATTACAGCAAAACGTAAGGTGTGAAATGACTCTTACCACAACAGATGGGAGGAGCAAAGTGAGTTCCTTTTCCTGACACCCTGTTAAAGGAACATATATTCTTTCTCTGCTCATAAGAAGATTCAGTTGTCCTAGACCCCTTTTATCACAGGGTCCTTCTCACAACGTCCTACTACGATATAGGATCTTCCCCTCCTCCAGGACCACAGAATGTTACTTGTTGAATTACAGGCTGTACATGAGAGCGATAACTTTTCTAAATAGATCTGGAGAATGAACAGGAGTGTATTGATCTTAATTACTAGAAGTGTTATTTGGAAACCATTGTGCCAATTCTACCTTTAATATTTCTTATCATAATCAACAGTACAAAACAAGAGATGCTCTCCTGCATGTACTAGATAACAAATCCTGACTTTTACAGAGGCTTTTGGTGGGAGTGAAATTCACATTAACATGGAGTATGTGCTAGAAAAGGCTCAATGGAAACACAGTTTTCTTCACTACCACTTGTTGGAAAATGATGATATTGTCTTTAAAAAGAGGCTGAAAACACTAACTGTGTAAAAGTAGTATAACTACATAACATCATTCTTTCCCTCTCTAAGAGTGGAAGCCAAGTCTTGACATTGATTGACATGCACCTAGCTCACATTTTTACAGGAATTTTAAATAGTAAATCAAAATTTTCATCTCACAATTTCCATTCATATACTAATTTCCATTTTCTGGTGTAATTTTTCATTTCACTGTAGCTCTGTGTTTTCCCTTCATACACTGCATTTACTTCATTTCTTCCTTTCATTTTGCTTCCTTTGATACCCTAACAGCTGGGTTTAAGAAACTGTGGCTTTTATTTATTGTCACTACAGGCAAGGAAATTAGCACCTTGATGGGAGGCATAACTACATGGAGCATATAGGCATTACAGAGCTCTTAAACACATTTCACTTCACTCTGATTAAAAAAATTTAAACCAGGCATCAGCCACTTTAT
Source organism: Syndactyla subalaris (assembly GCA_035584875.1). Classification (NCBI taxonomy): domain Eukaryota; kingdom Metazoa; phylum Chordata; class Aves; order Passeriformes; family Furnariidae; genus Syndactyla; species Syndactyla subalaris. Next base: position 23,165,404 of record JAWMRD010000085.1, read on the forward strand.
TTCCATTTCTTCCATTTCTGCCTTTGCAGAATGACAGCCATAGAACTGCACTTATGAAAAGCAGCTCAAGTCTCGTCCTTGATATCATTGTCACAAGACAGCAGCAAAAATGAACTTCCACATACGATTTCAGACAGAGGGATAGTACACCAGTCAGCTGACTGTTGTTCTAATCAATTCCCCACTGCAGTGACCACTGCAACCTCTGAAACATCCCAGGGTTAACTGCAGTTAGAGCTTACAGGCTGGATCATGAGCAAGGTCAGGGACTGAAGGGGCAAGAATGTAGACTCCATGTACTCACTTTCAGGTAATGCCTAAGGGTTTCTTTGATTTTTGGTTTGGTTTTTTTTTTTTTTAAATTATTTTATATATTTTAGAATTTATTTTAGACCTAATGTACCTGTAAAATAACTTCAGTAGCTTAGTGTTTACACATAACAACCCCATCCTATATCAATCCCTCAAAATTACTGTAGATGTTTAGTCTCTGTTTCAAGGTGGAATTGCGGAGAAGTGTCAAGAAGCCTGCACCACAAGATAAAGACATAGACAGAAGGATCTCCAAATCTGAAGTTTTGGAAGGCCTCCAAGGACCTGACGTGCTGTGAAGAAGACAATGACGATGAAGGAAGGGTCCTGAGACCCCAAACCCAATTCCCGATGGGGTGTGGTGGGGGCGGAACAGGGCAGGACTGGGGGAAATGACAGAATGGGATTGGATGGACATTTTTGTATAATCTTGAAACTCGGGTCAAAGGGGGGATCCTGTGTAAACATATTCCTGGAGCCTGGAGGCTCATTAAAGCTCCTGTTCGCTTATCTCCTACTAAAAGTTACCTGAAGTTTTTTCCTCACTCTTTAAGACATCACAGGGAACAGCAATCTGTGAGAGACTGAAGTGTCTGGTTGGTTAATGACTCAAACAATTGTCCATTTGCAAAAGCAGCAGGGTGCTTTGCTGAGGCCAGGTTTGCATCTTCCAGCCATAGTGGAGCAGGAGGGGTTTTGGGTTTGGGATGGGGAAACCTCTGGTCTGCATAAAAACAGCCCAGGTGCAGAGAGGGCCAGCACCTATCATCAGAGGATGACCACCATGACAAACCATCCTTTGTTTAGCAATAAGCTGGCTTTTCAGACAGATAAGGTAAGAGGCCAATAAGAAGCAGATCCTGCAAGGAGAAATAATGCTTTTTATCATGTCCATGTCCTCCCTTGCACAACTGGCTCAGATGTGAAAACTCCCCTCCAGGGAAGTACAAGGACATTCACACATAGACTTGAAGGTATCTGTCCCTTCTCATGGGGCATAACTGGCAACTATGCTGCCATGAGAGACAGTTGTCACATCTTAGAAGAGGTCATAAACCATCAAAGACACATTGAAATGCCCCCAGACTCATTTCTGGGGCCTTCCAACAGAAGACTGCAAATGATCCACAGAGCTGCAACAGATGCACAGTGTTGCATCAGACACTGTAAAACTTCCCACCAGGGGAGGTGCCTGGATGTTCTCACATACACCTGAGTGTATATTAGCCCACTAAGCTTTGTGTTTCAGGGGTTTCCCTTGAGCTCCCAACAGATCAAGACTATGACCATTCACTTCAACCAACTGACATAAAAATTGCAACATTTTAGTGTCATCACTGAATCCACGGGGGGTGAGATCTTTCTACTAATACTTTTTTTTTTTTCCCCCCTTATATACTTTTATATTGCTATATTTCTACAGATAATAACAGAATGGCTTTATATCTCCTTTCTGTTGCAACCAAATTCTTCTAAAATAAATTACACATATTTAAAAAAGACACATATATATATACAAATGTGTATATATAAATAAAAAAACCACCAGTCATTCCATATTTTTCCACTCTAATACCCGCTCCAAGGTATCTACTAGGAAGACCCTCAGTTATCCTCACCTTCAGGGGAAGGTTGTAACACAATCTGTACAGAGGATCATCTAAGAGCTGTTGGAGTGGGATTAACTTGCTGCAAACTCAGGGAGAAGACACCATCAAAGATACTGTAGAACTAGTCAGATGCCACCATCATGCTGCACAGAACAGGAAACATTTTTAAAGGGAGCATAAGATGCTGGAGGACTCAGAGTCAAAAATACTCCATAATCATGAGCAGGCACTGTTTTTTCAATCTATCCTTGATTTTGAACCGGACCTTGGTATTCCAGGCCAGGAGCTGCTGTTGGCATCCCTTTTGACAGATGCAGGCAGTTGTGCTTTAGAGATTTGGAGTGCTTTGGGTTCCAAGAAACCTCATGTTTTTCTTTTCACAAATTAAAAAATAAAACAGTATAATTGGTCCTGCTGTCCTTATACCTGTAGTCTAAACTGTGCTATATGTGAATAAGTATGTCAATGGGTCCTTCTGCAAGACATTAGTGCAAAGCCAGGCCTTCTGAAGATATAACCCCACTCATGTAAAGCATTTGATAAACCATCTAAACAGCTCCAGAAATGTTACACAAGTCACCTGCTTAAAATTAAGCACATCTTCAAAACTACTCAGCTTCATTGGAGTCTTCTGCTCTCTTCTAGTGCTTCATCCAACTGCATTTTAATACCTGGCTTTGTTTCCTTTGTTACTCACCTCCGTGGCCTTTTTACTAGGTCTTGAGATGAGCTGTTGTGCTTTATGTAGAGAGCTTTGTAAATATCAGGAAGGATTTGAGCATGCTGTGATGGGACTGAGGTGTTTAAAAACAGTAAAAAAAAGCTGTATGACCAACTGTAGCATTTAGGTATGAACCTAAAGAAGGGTCTTCCTAAGCTACCTAAACCCTGACAAGAGAAAATAATTAGAAGCTGGCAATTACTTTACACTGTAGGCTCTTAAAAGTGAAATATCAGTAGATAATTTCCTCTCAAGTTCCTACTCTTAGTAGAATCTGAATCACTATTCCCACATGTCTTTCTCACATCATACTTTCACAGAATCACAGAATCAGTCAGGCTGGAAGGAATCACAGTGGTTCATCTGGTCCAACCTTCCTGGTCAGGCAGGTTCATTCTAGAGCACATGGCACAGAATTGCACTTGATGGCTCTTGAGTATCGCCAGTAAGGATGACTCTACAACCTCCCTGGGCAGTCTGTTCCAGTACAGTCACCCACAGAGTAAAGAAGCTCTTCCTCATATTGAGGTGGAACTTTCTGTGAGTCAGTTTCTGCCTGTTGTCCCATTGCTTGGCACCACTGAGAAGAGACTGGCTCCATCTCTTCACAGCCTCACTTCAGATATTTATACACATTAACGAGGGCCCCTTTCAGTTGTCTCTTCTCAAGGCTGAACAGGCCCAACTCCCTCAGCCTTTCCTCATAAGGGAGATCCTTCAGACCCTTAACCAACTTAGTAGCTCTCTGCTGAACCTGTTCCATGGTCTCCATGTATCTCTTGTACTGTGGAGCCCAAAATGAGACACAGCATTCCAGATGTGGCCTCAGCAGAGCTGAGTAGAGGGGCAGGATCACTACCTCATCCTGCTGGCAATGCTCTTTCTAATGCACCCCAGGATTCCATTGGCTTTCTTGGACACATAGAAACATCACTGGCTCATGGACAGCTTGTTGTCCACCAGGATCCCACAGAGCTGCTTTCCAGCAGGTAAGCCCCAATTTATTCAGGTCCTTCTGAAGGGCTGAACAGCCCTCTGCAGGTATCGATCACTCCCCCTACTTTTGTGTCATCAGCAAACTTGCCCCTTCATTCAAGACATTGATGGACAAGTTAAACGTGACTGGGCCCAGTATTAAACTCTGGAGAACACCACTAGTGACAGGTCTCTAAATAGACTCTGTACCTCTAATTATGACCCTCTGAGATCTGCTACTTAGCCAGTTCTTAATCCATCCCCCTGTCCAATCATCTGACCTGCATTTACTGAGTTTGTCTATGAGAATTTAATGACAGACGGTGTCAGAAGCCTTGCTGAAGTCAAAGCAGACAATATCCACTGCTTTCCCTTCATCTATCCATGTAGTTGTTTCATTGTGAAAGGCTATCAGGTTGGTCAAACATAACTTCTCTTCTTCCATGAGGGTAAAGATGGCCTCCAGAATGAGGTGCTCCATCACCTTTCCAAGTGAGGTGAGGTTTTCTGGCAGGTAGTTACCTGGGCCCTCCTTTTTGCCCTTCTTGAAGACTGAGGTGACATTTCCTTTCCTCAAATCCTTAGGCAGCTCTCTTGATCACCATGACCTCTCAAAAGTGATCATGAGAGGCTGGGCTATGATGTCTGCCAATTCTCTCAGCACTCATGGAGGCATTCTGTTATGGACTTGCTGATGTCAAGTTTGTTTAGGTGTTCTCTGACCCAAACCTCTTTGACCAATGAAAGGTGTTCCTCCTGACATTCATTTTCCCTGGTCTTCTGGGTCAGAGATCTCCAGTGGTTATTCTTATCAATGAAGATTGATGCAAAGAAAGCATTCAGTAAACCCTGCCTTCTCTTCATCCTCTGTTACCAGGGTCCTCCTTCTATTTATTAATTGAACATATTATCATTTGTTTTCCTTTTGTTATATATGTATTTGAAAAAGGCTCTTTGTTATTCTTGATGTCCTTGGCCAGATTTAATTCAAGATGGGCCTTGAAGTTTCTAATCTCATTTCTAATTATCCTGACTACCCCTCTATATTCTCTCCAAGTGGCCTGACCTAGCTTCCATCTCCTATGTATTTTTTTCTTATACTTGAACAGAGACAGAAATTCTTTATTTATTCACAGAGGTTTCTTGTTCCCTTGGCCCAATTTCTTTCTCATTGGAATGCATCATTCTTGAGCCTGGAGGAAGTGAACCTTGGACATAATGTAACTCACTCAGACCTCTTTTTCCTGCAGGGCCTGCTCCCAGGGATTCTTCCAAGAGAGGTCAAAGTTAGTTTGCCTGAAGTCCATGGCTACAGTCTTGTTTGCTGTCCTGCTACCTCTTCATTCAAAACTGAGCTCTACAATCTTACACTCACTACAGCCAAGGCTGACCCCAACCTTCACATCATCAACAAGGCCTTCCTTCTTGATTAGTATGAGATTGAGCAACACAGAATTCCTTGTGGGATCCTTCACTACCTGTGGCAGGAAGCTGTCATCAGAGATTACCAGGAACCTCCTGGACTGCTTTGCTGTGTAGCTTCTCCAGCAGATGTCAGGGTAGTTAAAGCCTCCTACAAGAACCAGGACCTGTGGCTTCAAGACTGCTTCTAGTTGCCTCTAGAAGGACTAGAGGCAACTTCCTCCTCTTCATCAGGCAGCCTGTAGCAGACACCCACAATCATGTCACCCTTACTAGTCTGCCTTTTTATCCTGACCCATAATCTCCTGACTTGCTCAACACCCTCACCAAGACTGAGTTTGATACATTCCAGATGTCGCCTCATGTAAGGGGCAACTCTACCACTGTGCCTTCCTTGTTTGTCTCTCCGAAACAATGTGTAGCCCTTAAAGACATTTCTGCCATGTGAGCTATGCCACCATGTCTTGCAGAGATTGAAGCCTTTTGACTGCACACAGATGTCTAGTTCCTCCTGTTTGTTCCCCATAATATGTGTGTTGTTATACAGGCACGTAATAGAAATATTTGATGGTGACAATATCCCAGTGGGGGTTCAAAGGGATACCCTGTAGTCCTGTTTAGTGGTTGTAGTCTGGGTTGCTTGTGCTTGAGCAACCTGTTCCCTCTCAGACTTCTTTTGCTACTGGAGTGTTTCTCCAGTGTTTTCCTATTGGCTTCTATTATCTTAGAAGTCCTTGGCTGATCTCTGTAAGACTGCAGCTGTGCCCCATTGTGGCTGGTATAGCTCCGAGGGCCCTCACAAGTAGTTTGTCCCTCTAATTATCCCTGTCCTCCATCATATGTAGTTGTTCTTTATATAACAGTACAGTAAGAAAAACTCCTGTAATCCTTGATCTCTTGACTAAAGACAGAAAAGACCTTTCCTTTTCAGAAACTTTTGCTATGTTTTCACAACACAGGAGGATTCTGTCGGCAATTTAAAATGATTTTGGTGTATTACAAGGGCATATAGTGTACTTCATTAACAGGATTGCTGTGAAATAATGAAACTTTTCAGAAAAAATTGCAGGATATTTAGAATCATTTATTCCTGAAAATATACAAAGTGCTTTGGGGAAAATGTAAGCAGATGGTGTATGAAGCACTTATTGTTTTGTTATGTAGAGATAAACAAACACTTTAAGATTCATAACCAATCTTTGGTTTTGAGAAATTTCATCCTGAATTATACATTCCAACAAAATCCCTCAAATTCCAATTTACCTTTAGGTCTCCAGTGTTTCCCTTCAGCCTTTTCCATTTCTAAGGCCATCTTGCTGGGAAATGACATGAAAGAAGAGCTCTTGGCATAAGGAATCTTGTGTACTATCACTCAGAATGACATTTAAGCAAACAGAGCCATGACAATTAACAGAGGCAGTAAATATGTCCTTGTCACTTATTACGGGCAAAAGCAGATGAGGGCAATAGTGCTCCAGTTGCTGACTAACCCTAATCCTTTCTAGCTACATACAGTGCCTGCATTTCCTGCAGTTTTGTATGGCCTTCTAAACTGTCCCTGTAACATGTCTCAGCTCACCTGACTGTAAAATGCATTCTTCAAAAATACATCCAAAGTTGTTTGAATCAAAGATCATAGTGTTTGTAATAACATACACCAATTAATCTCAATGACCATAGTACCATCCTGAAGAGTTATCATTATACTTTATCACTGACTGGACTGTTTACTGTCTAGTGAAGGGAATCAGCATCTTACTGAAACTGAAGGTCATGGCATGACAACTTTTTATTTGCATATCACCAGGCATTGTTGTTATTGCCAGTATGACAAACAGAGCATGAAAAAGAAGAGGATCTGTCCTCAGGATAAAAAAAAAATAACAACACTCAAAAAGAAGGTATGTTTGAAAATACCTTCAATGAATGTTTCTATTCCTTTAATAAAGTGCTTTTTTGTCTTCACAACAACAAAATTATACTGAATTCTAATAACTATCGAACTCATGGTGTTATGTTTTCCTTTGAAAGACCATGGTGCAAATTTGCTGCAATCCCATTGACTTCAGTAACAGTGATTTAACGAATTTATCTATACTTGCACCAATGTAACTGGAAGCACAAATTAGTCCACAACACAACAAAGGATTTACTAATGCAGAGTACACTGCTGTTCAGTGGGAATACCCCACCTGGTGGAAATAGCACAGTGAGCTAAGGTCTGGTGAGGGAAAGAAAAGGAAAGCCTGTCCAGGTCTGACAGCCCTGGGGTGGTATTTTGCAGAAGGATTTTGTCTCATGCTTTCTTCAGAAATATGTTCCCTGTCTCTAACTCATATCTCCATTTGTGTTATAAATCTGTCAGACCTTTTCTCTTATTCTGTTTATATCTGAAGCTAGGTTTTGAGACCCAGTCTTGATCAATAGTGATTCAGAAGGCAAAGGTATGTCACTCTTGTTATGTAACAGAACAGCCTAATGAAAAAGGGAGGCAATAAATTTGCTAGATGGAAAACTTAGGGACTACCACAGTACCTAGCAGAACAAAGACTTGAACTCACTTGAGATACTCAGTGTCACATGAACATGAATATTAAGTTGTTAGAGGAGAAAGTTAAAGACAGAAACAGAAGTTTTCTAAGCAGAGGTGACAATAAGCAAATCAGATACTCAAGTGCAAGTACAGCAGAACTAGAGTCCAGTTTCTTGGGTTAGGATTCTGCATTGAGCTGTTAGCTTGCTATGAATATTCATGCCAATCAAGTTAGGAAGACTGATGTATGATGCAAGGAATGCTAAGGAGCACCTTTGATCCTTCCTTGAAGGAAAGAGGACCATAACATTGAAAACAAACAAACAAACAAACAAACAAACAACAAACAAAACAAAAAAAAACCAACAAAACAAAACAAACCAGCAAGACTATGAAATTAACCTGCAACCTACTCAGCAAATAAAATCATTCACAAGCTACAGACATCTCTAGAGATCATGTCCTAATCCCTGTTCAGAGAAGGATCAAGGCTGCCCAAACCAATGTTCAGCTGGGTTTTGAATTTCTCCAGGGATGAAGAATACACAGCTTCTCTAAGCAACAAGTTCCAGTGCTCAACTTCACCGGAGAAAGGTCTTTTCTTCCATTTAAATGGAGTTTCCTGCAATTCAGTTTGTGTTTCTTGGCCTTAAATATAAGCAAATAACTAAGTAAATAATTGAATGAGGCATAAGAGTCCTGCAGATTTTTGAAACTTAAATGAGTGACATGCATGTGAATAGACTAATATATGTGGATCTTGAAAAGCAGGAGCCCAGTGTGCAGGCTAACACTAATTGGTTTTCTTAATTTACTGGTTCTTGTACATTTGCAACTCTCTAACTCCCATATGAGCTGGTGAGCTATTATGTAGAGGCTGCCTATTAGATATAAAGCTTTACAAGCTCATTGTTGATAATGTCAATGTCATGAAGAAAATTCAGGCCAGTTCCAGTATGTGGTACAAAGCTATCTAAAATTGTAAGTGTGGGTGTTTCAAGCATGGGTCTTGCCTCATTTAAAATTGAAATATGTTTGCAGTGCTTGAATGTGGGAAGATTAATTAGCACCTCTGTTTCAAAATAAGAATCACAAGGAATAAGAAAAGTGACAGTGTTGACAGCTAGGAAGAGAGGGTTTTTCAGCTGGAAAATAGTGCAGAAAAGAAACAAATGCATCTATCTTTCTAATCTAAAGAAGGAAATTGATATTTGGTACTGACTGAGTTTTTCAAAGGAATTCCATGGTCACACTTTTTGTAGTTGTCAGACAACTATAAAACTATAAAAACTATAAAAAAATCTAAAAAAAAAGCCCTACAAAATCCTAAAGAAACGATAAAAAACTATCAGCAAACTAACATGTTGAGTTAATTCTCAGGGAGCTACTGACTTAATGATACTTCAAGGTATCTGCTTTCCAAAACTGTAGATCTCAATTCCTCCAAGAAGGTAAAAGGAAGTTAGAAGGCAAACAAACAAACAAGTACTAATGCATATGATGGCACATTTTGTTCTGATGTACTTCAGTGAAAGGCTGGGATACATTAAGCAGTCCTAGGTGTCATTTGAAAGGAACTCTCTGCTGTAGTTTATGAAATAGAAGCTGCCATTTCTCTATTTCATCTTTTTCCTATGATCCTCCACTGGTTGGGAAGAGTTGCCTTTGATATCTCATATAAGGTCACTCACAGATGTTTCTTTTATTCCTTATAAAAGCATTCTCAAGACACAGATAGTTGGTACACCCTTCATTTACTATCAAAGGGTGTTAGTATAATGTACTAAAATGACACTGAATAGAGCCTTCTCTTAGCGAGATGAATTTGTTAACGTGATTTGGAGGTAGCAAGGTAGATACCTATATCATATCATACAGGAACAAGATGAAAGAGAAATATTCAAACCCTTGAAACCTTTGCCAGCCCAGAGGTGATTCTCTGTCTCATTTCATGTAGATCAGTAATATTGAAGCATTGTGCTTAGATCACAGAGGAACAACATAAAACATTCCAAACTGTAATATATCAGAGAAAGTGAGCAGTTTATGTAAAAAAAACTAAACAAGCCAACAAAACAAAACAAAAAAACCTAAAAACCAAACCAAACCAAACCCAAGAAAACAAAAAAGGCCCCACCTCCCCCAGTTAAAAACCAAACCAAACCAAACCAAACCGAAACAGGAACCAAACTCCAAAACCCCAACTGGAACTGTGATTTCACAAGAAGCAAAATTATTCTTGCCACAAGAATTTTCTACATAGGAATATGTGTATAAAAACAGTTCCATGTTTTACTTTCCCTCCTAGCTGGGTTCCTACTTTCTCCTTAGGAATGCTTAGAAAAATAGCCCCAAAGTGCTAATTTTGCATGTGCACCTTAACAGTAAGAAAGTGTGCCTTTGAAATGGAGCTAGCTTTCCCCTAAAAATTCTTTTTTTAAAGGAAGTTCACATGGACCTTACTGATACTTGCTACATAAATGAGTTAACCTTGAATTTTGTAGAGAATATGAAAAATCTGGAGTCACAAGCAATTTTGCAGTAAATATTTTCTATTTCACTTTAATCTGTTAATAAGAAAAGGCATATTTTTTAATGTACTGTGCACAGGACCTCTCTGAATTCACTGTTAGCTTTTTTTCAGCTAATATAAGCCCTACAGGGACACTTAGCTCAGTCAAATTCAAGCTACCTTCTGTCAGTGTTCACATCTTCAACAATACCTCCTGAAATTGAACAGGTTTTGTAGTATCTTGATAGCGATGACATTGAACAAAGCTAATAAAGTCAGTTTGATTCTCCTAAGATCATATTAATCTGCAAAGCACAAAATAACAAAAACATCATTTTGACTAGCAAACTGAGCAGATATGATGGCAGTTGTCAGGGGAAAGCATGTGTCATGCACATACATAAACTTACCACAGCAACAGACTGTAATATTTTGTACCAGGTCTGCTTTCTTTGCAGGACCATCTTTCTTCAAGACTGCTTTGGAAAAAGGAAGGGTGGAGAAAACTGAAAACTTAAAGGTTTGAACTGATCAGAAAGAAGAAACATTCAAATGGCAGATTAGCAAGATAGTGCAAAGAGCCCCTAAGATGAATTCTCATTTTGAAAATTACCCATCTGTCATGAAGGGCTGTTCCATGTCAATTATATGCAGTGAGGATTAGTTATCCACAGGACAAAATTCATGTATACCTGTGCAGCTTTCCCTAAGATTTAGTTGGAAGGCAACATTTATCTGAAAATGAGTATCTGGCAAAGCCTGTCAGCTCAAGTTCCTCAATTCCTTGTGGGCTCATGCTAATACATTTTCCAATGACAAATGAAATAATTAAATTTCACAGGTTTGGGGGTTAAGTCCTATCAAAAGAAACTATCATACCTAGTTTCTAGGAACATAAAGACCCATATGGTTTGAAGTGAAACTTGGGCTTAGGATTCCAATATTTGTCAGATCAGGGAGAGGTGTATAACCGGCACACAAGAATATTGCATTTCACCAGACACAGGCAGAGTCTTGCAGGTAAGACTGTATTGATGCTGAGTAATGTTCTTAATCAAGACAAACTGGAAGAAAAACCAAACCAAGAGAGAGAGAGAAAAAAGGAAGTAATGCTTCTGGTATCCAAGATATTAAATTACATTTTCTTTTTTTAATCCAATCCTTATTATTCTACAGAAGTCTAAAGAAACTGTTAAGAGAAGCCTGGCAACATTCTGAGCAGCAGAAGGAACATCATACCATACAGAATGATAGAAGACTAATTAGCCTAGTTTTTGGAGTATTATGATTGGAAGTTATGATTGTGTGTTTGATTTCTTATTTCAGGTCTTGAAATATTACACAACCTTCTTTTTCTGCTTTTTTTTTTTTGGTTGTTGTTGTTGTTGGTTTTTTTTGGAATTTCTTGGGGGTTTTTTTGTTTGCTTTGTTTTTGATTGGTTTTTGCTTTTTTTTCTTTGTGGGAGAGTGGCAATTGTGTGCATGTGACTAAATGGAAGAAAGATTCTGTAAATACATAAGTAATATTTGCATAAATATACATATATATATATGATACAGGAACTGTTGCAGCACAGAAAATTACATCTCATTATATATATTTTTAAATGTTTGAAGTCACTATCCCTTTTTCAAAAATAAATTTAAGAAGGTCCTTTAAAAAGCTGATAACTTACTTCACAGACCATAACAAGGCGTATAGTGGTATGAGGGCCGAATTTCTGAATGTAAGTGCTTGTGATTTTTTGAACATTTGTTGCGTACCACATAGAATGTATGTAAAGGAAATCTTATAGCTCATCTTACAAATTAACATTTACCTCCTTTAATGGGTTAGAGTACTGAACCTCTACCCTAAACAAGACTTGCTCATACAAATGGAGCCTTTTCTATGGCTGGAATTTCATTTTCTATGGGAAAGTGGCAAGATTATTTTGCTTTCCTCCTGGGTAGCTCTATCTCCTGACAAAGGGACTATAAAATCTGAAATATCAGTAATTTTGATCAACAGCCTGTTCCACCTACTGGTTGTTCTGGTCTTCTTCAGTGACCTGACTCTTGGGAACATGAGCATCTATGTGACATACCTTCACAATCAGATTCTTCACCTGGGCAGCAATATCTTACCATAATGCATCAGACCAGATGGATTAACAATGAATATTTATACAGTTTTGTTTGAACACATTCTGGTCAGATCTATCATTATCTCAACCCTTTGGGCCCTGCACTAGGTGACAAAAAGGACTGCCATGGTTTAAGCCCAGAGTGCAGCTGGGCACCACACTGCTAGTTGTTCATGCATCCCACCCTGGTGAAAAGAGGATTGTCCTCAGAGGAGAATCAGAAGTAAAGCTTCTAGTTTGAGATAAGAACAGTGTAATTATTGAAACAAAGTAAGTAATAATAATGATAATAATAATAAAAAAAAACAACAACAAAAAAGAAAAATCAGTGCAGACTACAATTGCTCACCACCTACTGACCAATACCAGACTCCATCCCCAAACTGCAATTGGACCCCCTTCTGGGTAAGTCTCCTAGTTTGTATAGTTGGCATGATGTTCTCTGATGTGGAACATCCCTTTGGTCAGCTCAGGTCACCTGTTCAGGCTATGGTCCCTCTCAAATTTTTTGAGTACCTGCTCACTGACAGAGCATGCAATACAGAAAAAGTCCTCAATTTAGGATAAACACTACTTAGCAACAAAAACATCAGTGTGTTATCAGCATTATTCTCATAGTGAATCCATGCCATAGCACTGTACCACCTACTGAGAAGAAATTAAATTTATCGCAGAGGAAACAAGGACAAGTTACTAGGAAGTATTTAGAGGGCAAAAAACCTAAAAATGAAATGTGTTAGAAACAAGTAATGGATTGTCATCAACAATATAAAAAAAATGGTCATTGATACACTTCCTCATCCATATTTTTTTTCTCAGTCAATGCTATACAATCTTGTTTTATCTTAGTTAAAGTAAGTTCAAAACTGCATTACAGAGGTGAAAAATTATGGCTTTAATTAGCTTTTTATTGTAAGCTAATTAATTGCTTATGGGCTACTTGTTGGATGACAAAAGGGACAAAACTTTTTTTTTTTTTTTTGGCTAAGGGCTATCATGAACTAGTAGCACTTTTCTCCACCCAGCCTTTTGCAGCAGACAAAAAAAACAAAAACCCCCACAGATGTATGATCTGAACCTGTTCAAACCCTCCATCTTCTACTGCTGCATCTGTACTTGACCTAGGGGTGATAACTCTATTTCTGCTTTTCTGTCTATACTTCTTCTAATCTCTTTTCTTAATATTTTGGTTAATTTAGGGCCAGATGGGCTGGATTTTGCTAAATTGTATGGATTAGCAAGTGCTAAATCAATGCTTTGTGGAATGGCTTATTTTTGTTGTAAACCCTTTAAACTCTTGTCAAGATCTCTTATTTTCTAAAGTTTACCGGTATAACTACTTCTCATAAAATGTTTACAACTTTTTCTTCTATATGCTCTCTCTTAAGGTGTTCTATTAATTCAGTGGGCAAGTTTTTGGAGCCTTATATAATTTTAAAGTAAAACTCTTTCAGTGAGATCATAGCTTGAGACCTGGGGTCTTACAACATTCCAGTCAAAAAAAGACAGACAAAGACATTTGTGAAAAATGCAAAAAGAATGTGTGAAAGTGAAACAAAAATGTATTAACCTGGAGATAATGGACATATTAGATCACAAAAAAGTGAAATTCTGCCCTTGTTTAAGCCATGAGACTTATCTCAATTTTCCATGGTTCCAGGACATTGGTATATTAGTATCAGTCAAACTTTAATTAAAAATTACATTGATTTGTGACAAAATTTAATCCAGATCCTTTTTCCCCTCCAGATAAAAATTAATGTTTGTCATATAAGGAAAACATGGTGAGAACTATAGTTTTGAAGACATTGACTTTGCAGGTATGTCCGTACATTCAAGGAGAATTCCCTGCAAGATAATCTGTAAACCACCAGCTACAGAGCTTCACTGGGGATAAGAATGCATGTTAAAACTTGATTTTGCAAAGATTTGACCTCATAAATTAAGGAACCTGGCACTGTGAAACAATGCTGAACTTGTTCTAGGATCACACATTACAGGGATGGATGGACTGTAACCTTATCCATTTGGAGACAAGACACATTGTGATTGTTCTTGACTTCAACCCAACAGCTGCTATTTCTAAAAATACTCCTAGAGGGATGTCTTGTGAAGGTTTGGAAAACAGAACAGAATTAAAATGTGACTGTAGAAAAAGTCCACTACCACATAACACAGTGCCTGGAGCAACTCAAATAAAACTTCTTTCAGATGTCATTAACACTTTTGCAGAGTCCCACAAAGATAAAGCCTGACCTATTTTTCTTTTGTTTCAAAACTTGTTCCCTTTGACATTTTGTGGCTGTTGTAATTGCTGCTTCTCTCTCATTCCTTCCTTGCTCTGGCATTTGTTAGTGTGTTGTGTTTATGCTGTGCTATCACATCTTGTCTGCTGCCTGAAAGGGATGCGGCAGTACCTGCCAGGAGTCTTAAATGACCAGAAGCATTACAGTGCTCCTGCTTTGCCAGAGAAGGCAGGATGTGTGGATTAAGATGGATGAAAACTTTTCTTTACCCAGGGGCAACCACCACCTCCATCCACAAAACAAGACAGAGGGTTTTCCATTCCACCCTTACCTCCACAGTTGACTTGAATGTCTTGAAACTGGAAGGTTGTTCCTTGGCTCAGCAAGCCCTGGGAATGTTAGTCTCTGGCATACCATATACTTGACAGAAGCCCAGTCGGAACAGGGAAACAGTCACTCTCCTCTCTCTTTCCCTCCTTTCAGAAGGCTATTCCCTATAACATGGTGACTCCTGAAGAGCGGGGAAAATGGAGGTCAGCATTTCCATCTCTCTA
Organism: Syndactyla subalaris; assembly: GCA_035584875.1. Classification (NCBI taxonomy): domain Eukaryota; kingdom Metazoa; phylum Chordata; class Aves; order Passeriformes; family Furnariidae; genus Syndactyla; species Syndactyla subalaris. Next base: position 23,180,415 of record JAWMRD010000085.1, read on the forward strand.
GGAGGATGTGGTCTCCATGCTTGATACTTGTATAGAAGCTGACATTGTCTGGAATACTCCACTGCGAGCTGCAGAAGACATGTCCCTCATTTGCTCTGCCCAGACCATTATAATGCAAATAATTAACAACAGAATAACAGAGTGGGATCTGGCTTACAGTATCTTCAACCCTGTTGCAATGGTTGTATTAGCAGAAATTAAGTAAAGTTACCATACAGAAATCAAAGACAGATAAAGAAAAATCCTTCTCCAGTATGACTTTTCTACATTCGCTGCCCCATTACAGCTTCTGTGACAATAAATTTTCCTACCAGAAAGAGGAGCAGAGTCTCCATAAACCCTTTTGAATACATTCCTTTACTAGTGGGAAGCTAAAACATGTAAATGTAGCTCTCTTCAGTAAATGATTCCTACCCAAAACATATATTCATGGAGAATAATCTAATAGTGAGGCTAATATTATACAAAGGGGAAATTAGCAAATAGTCACCAAGGTAAAATAATTAAAATGGTATATAACGGGAGAGGACAATTAAACTTTGACTAGAACAAGAAGTTCTTCTTTATTGGCTGCTCTTCATCTGAGAAGGAAAAAAATTCAATATAAAGATTCAGAAAATCACTCCATCTGTACTCCTAAATATTAACATCAATTATGCGCTTGTCTTTCTTTGCAGAACAGCTCTGGTTTCTAGTAGCAACTGAGAGAAGATTTGTAAAAACTATCAACAAAATATTTCACATCGGTGGAAGTATATTCTTCTGTCATCCACCAGAGGCATAAGTAACAAGCCTTCCCTTGGAGTCCTGTCTGTGGCAATAGCTTCAGATTCTGGCTTCCAGTGGACTGAGTTGCCTAACACCTACTTTGAGACTAACATACTTAAGGGATATCTGGGGTATTTTGCAGTGACAAGAAAAGCCAGTAATCATTACTGTGAGGCTGAAAAAGTTGGTGGTTTTTTCACCTACAGAAAAATGGTATCCCAAGCAAGGATTTCAAGAACTGTGAAGAACTGATAGAACATATTATTTATCATGCAAGATTTCATTATGATTAACAAAGCAAATGTTAAATTTGGTTACAGAGGACCCACTACCACGAATGAAGAATACCTGATTAAGTGATTTGCTAAGCCATTAATACATTGGCAATGCAGGACCCTTCCATGAAAATCTAGAAATATATATGCATAGTATAGAAGGTTCGGTCGAGCAGTAAAAATATTGACAGCCTATTGTTATCCTTGAAAGCACCAATTAGCGCATATATATTATCCTTTTTCTAATACCTTGTGTGAAGACAGCAAATTTGAGTATTTTAAAAGATAATAATTAAGGCCAGAAATAAGTTTCTGTAATGTTGCAAATATTTTAGAAATTAAACATAGCAAAACAAAACCAAACAAAGCCACTTTGTAACTCATGCTCTTGGGACCATACCGAAAACATGAAAAGCAACACAAAAGATTGAAAATAAACATCTGTCTTATGCATGAGCCACATTTGATTAGAAACATTCCTGAGAAATTCTGTATTTGATCATAAAAGAGAAGGACCTGAAACCCTGGAATTAAAGAGTCAACCAACTAAATCCATTAAGGTAACTTTTAAAAGATATAAACAGTATGGACTGAAGACCCCAAATGGCTGGTACAGAATTCTGCAAGACAAAATGGCCAAGATGAATTAAACTGCACTACAATGACAAGGACAGCTTGTCAACATTTGCAGATATAGAGGGATATACATGGCAGTTACTTGTTCAGTCACCTGAATTACCAAACTGTGTTGCCATGTTTTAAAGATTTGGTTACCTCCTTACTAACCCACACAAAGGAAGAACATTAACAGTTAAATGTAGGCTTTGGAATGTGCAAGTCCATCAGTGGACAGAGTTGAGCCCAAACTTAGTTGTTCATTAGGGCCACTTATCACTGTCACTCTTCTGCTTAAAAAGACATTTTCAACACAGTGTTGGGAATTCAAACATTATTCCTTTTGAAATTCTGTGAGTATACCATATTGAAAATCTCATTCTGAAAGACTAAGTAGTAATGAGCATTAAACACTTTCCCTAAGCTCAAGCTTGGTCAATACAAAAGACTTCTCCGTAATGATGACACCATATGCACAAACACACAATATTTAGAAAAGAAATATCTCCCCAGGTTAGGAAATTGCCAATGTTGCTGAAACATATTGATCCTGGGACTGAAATCAAACTTCAAAGATGTGAAACAAGCCCCAGGCTTTCTAAATACTATGTTGATTCCTCTTACAATTCAGACAGTATGATACCAGGACACCTTCAGTCAATGTATCTAGCCTAAACATGATGAATCTTGGTGCTCCCAGTCTCCAGAAACAATTTTGTGTTCTAATTGACCACAGTTACACATTTTCTATGTTTTTCATCATCTATTCTTCTTTCACCCATTGCTTCTGGTTATGTCTCCCTAAACTGCTCTAAACCATTCCTCCACCTATTTTGCCACAGAGAAAAAGAATTTTGCTGTTCAAACATTAAGCAATTTATTTAAATAATAAACAATGCTGTTTATATCTTGATTGTTAAGCCAGTTTGAAAACAGGATTTAAACTGGTTTATAAATCTCTGAGAATGAGCTCCTGTGTAACTGATGCCATAAGTCATACCATTTTCCCATCAGCAGCAAGTTAACTGTTCTACCACTTTCATGTGGAATGATTCTTTATTGTTAGGGTTAGGGTGTGCCACGCTCTTTAAAAAAAACCCCAATGAACAAACAAAAATATTTGCAGTGCTGCATTAACACACTCAGAAGCTTTGGTTTTGGTTGAATTTTTTTCTCAAACATTACAACATTACATACATCTTTCTTATCACAGAATCACAGTCACCTGGTGACTTCACAATCTCCTTATGAAACAGAAGATATTGTGAAGTGTTGGAATATGACTGTGAGTGTTCTATTAAATTTTTTATGCAGAGTGTGAAAATGCCTGCTGAGACAATTTCCTCACCCTTAAAATCATTCATAAACATTTTCATACAGGTTAAAGACAGAATTTTCTTTCTTAACCCTTTCATACCACAGACGGAAAGTTTCATTTGAAATGTTAAATCAAAACAAGGATTGACAAAGAGCCAATTTCAAATTGCTTTGAACTCTGTTTTTTTGGTGACTTGTTTACAGCCAAAAAGAAGGGACATTAGTGTGTATGATTTTCTTAACATGGTAGAAATCTTTCCACTCTTCTTGTCATGTTCTTAGAAGTTAAGATCAAAGTCTCTAGACCTCTGACTCTAATCAGAAGGAAAAAAGTTCCATACTTAATCTTCTCTGCAAACCCTGAAAAAAGTTAGTCTTCATTCAGGACTTCTGGAAGGCTTTATTCTGCTCTGGTTAAGGACAGTGAAAACATTTAAATTGATTTAAAATGGCACTGTAGTAGATCCCAGGATAGCTGTCCTGTTGCTAGCAGAACAGGAGCTTGTGAGTATTTTTCTCATAGTGGGGTATGTATTAATCATATCACATATCATATTAATAGTAATCACTAATACTACCTAAGCACACAGACATGGGAATTTGCTAACTCAGAAAATTTTGAAACTGGTTGGCACTCTCATGTACATATATTGGTTTAAATATAATCTAAACCTAACAAAGAACACATAACTTTCAGGGTAAGTATTCTTTAGTCCAATAGTCAGAACACAAGATTTCAAAACCAGTCCATACAATTTCTACAATAATAGTGGGAACCATACAAATAACCACATAATTATTTCCTGCTCTTTTGTTAATTACTTGACAAATTCTGGAGCATGGGTTTGAGTGTTAAATACTAGCTCTAGGGACTATATTGCCAACACTAGGTATTATCATATTTGGTTCATTACTTGGACCCCAAAACATCACAATGTAAACAATAGTACTAAAAAACCCCAACAAAATCCAAACATACATTAAATTCAGTTTGGTTTGAGTTTACCAATGAAATTCAGATGATTAACAGTCCCAAACTTCTGATTTAAAGGCTGGTTACATCAAGAAATAGTAAATACCATGCTTTCAGTTGGTAATTTCAGTTTGGCCAAGAACAGCAATGAAAGAAAGCCATACAAAAATGGCAAAGCTCAGTATGCCAGAATGTGCTGTAGAATTTTATTTAAATTTTTACAAATATCATCAGCTTTGTAGTTTGGCAGACAGAGGATAGATTAGAACAATATAAAGAATGTATTTCTTGAGCACTTTAGCTGAACCAAAACACTGAAACAAAAAAATTGATGTGTCAACACAAAATATTTTGTTGACTCAAGACATAATGTTTTGTTCCCTTTCAGGCTAAATGAAATGTTTCATTCAACCAGATGGGAAACATAATTTTTAGTTTTCAAGTTACTGTAGTAGATCACCTCTTTTGAGACCTCCATCACTTCGAAACAACAGTGAAAATGAAGTACTCACTTAAAAAAACAACATAACAGTTTCATTAAATCCACATTAGTATGCCAGGATGATTATATATAAATGCTCTGGCCTATGCTGCCCCTGGACTGATATTAAACCTCTTTCTTGCATGTAGGTGTCTGGTGCCTGGAGCTGTCTCTGGTGCCCCTCTACTCCCTGGATGGGACAGTGGTATGGTTCTGTCTGCCATGTCCTGCCCCACCACTCCAATGGCAGATCCCAACATTTCTGGCACCCACTAACCCATTGCGTTGACCTTTTCTAGTTCTCTTCAAAAAGTATGAATTTTGTGCTTTGAGAAAACACATTGTTGATTTCCCCATGAGTAATGGGTTTAGCAATGCTTTTAGAAGTAGTTTGGGTGATTTATATCTGATAATACTAATAAAGATGTATTCTCAGAACATCTCAGAAATGATGGAGCTCAGGGTTTTATTCTGAGTGCATCAGTGACTAAAGACACTCGAGCTTTCCACTTTGTAAAGTGCGGATAGGTCTCATCCACACATTTACCCCACTCAATGAATTTTATAGAGTTTTATGAAATAATTGTAGAGGGCACTGAGCTCCCTGACTAAAAACTGAAAAAAGGGATCAGCAATAACAGTGATTCAGAGGTATATTTTTACTGTAGACAAGACAGCTTTGTGAAAAAGCCCTTCAAATGTATGTGAATTAGATCTCTGAGCACCCTGCTAGTATTTTGGTGACTCCCTTTCCCTTTGTATGTCTCTTCCCGTCCCTACTTATGCTCTTCTTTGGTGTAATGTTTTCAAGTGACCACAGTAAAGCCATGGTCAGTTCCCTGCTGTTCCATTGCCATATGCTGTTGCCACCAAGTTCCCCACCACTGAGTCAATTACAATATATTGGAGTTCACATAAAGCCATCCTCATGCTTGAATTTTTCTTTTAAATTTGGCCCTTGAACTTACAGCTAGGGTCCACTGGAGGAAGCTGAAACACTGCACAGGTCACTCAGTGGTGCCAGCAGTGTATTTACCAATGGTAAAAATGAAAGGGTTACTCCTAAGCTATTTCAAATAAAGTATGATTTTCAAAGGGTTATCAGAACAATTGTGTTTTCCTGATGGTGGGGTTGATAAAACAGGCATGAAAAAGGAAGTCCATGGGTCTTATCCTTGGCCAGACCTAAAATCTGCACATTGATGTCACATTAAATTATATATATGAAAAGGAGGTTCATATTTACAAGTTTCAAAAGTAGATTCACATTCCACAGTGAATCCAAAAAAATTATGGAAGAAAAGGTTGTGTCTCCAGTAAACCTCATCCAAACCCAACTGAAATGAGTTTTCTTACAGTATTAGAAATTAGGTGAAAAACATTGGTGCCAAGGGCAGTCTTCATTGGATATTACATGCTTCATAGAATCCTTTGACAACTAATATGTAGAAACAACTAGAGAGGCTTATTATGACCCAAAAAAGCACAGTTCTCTACATACATCCTTTAACAAAGAAGTTGTTACCAATTAGACATTTCCTACTTCTGTGGATGTCTTACTTAATACTTAAATTATTTGTTGGTCTTTGCTCCAAGAGGTTTCTGACTACAGGATATCTCTTCTTCAGAGAAGGTTTCTTTGTTATATTTTTTAGCTGTTTTGATACATTTTCATGCCGTTTAAGGAAGACCTCCAGAAACCAGTGGTGAGTGTATCACCTACTTTTGGAAGAATTCCATCAAATCAAAGAGCAAATAAAGGCAGATTGGTTCCAGGGTAACCCCATATGGACTATAGTTTTCAGTTTTCCCAATGGTCCACAGTTTAACAATTCCATTACTGAAAGGCTGGCAATGGTCAGAGATATTTCTTTAAGTTTTCAAATAAGCCTGTCTTTACTTTACAAAAATGAGAGAAATTTATGCTTGCTAATTCTATAACTCATCCTTCAGACAGACAGAAAAGCATAGCCAGAGAGTCCTGGAAAATGATTTTACGACTTTATTTAATTGACTTTGTCAAGAGTACATTGCTTGTCTTTAGTTAATATGCACTAAAAAGTAGGTTTTGTTAAACATATTTTATACTTTTATACTTATGTGTGGTAACCACTTTTTTATTCTCTTGAGTAGAGGTACAAAATTTCCTTTTCTGGGACCATACAAGCAATTGGGAAGAATTTATTGGGAAGGATTGGGAAGAATTTATTAGCTGAATATTTTAGAGTCAAACAAACTTTTTAAATTGAATTCCCCTCTGTCATATTCTGATTGCTCTTCTGTTCTTTACACCTTTGTTTGACCTTAGCAGCAAATGGATAGGACCTCAAACACTTCCAGCTTGATGTTGCAGAGAACTAGAGTATATTAATTTAAAACAAACACAGAAACAAAACACAAACAAGCCAAAAAAGATTTATTATGGTTAATTCCAGAGGTGAAACACACCAGACTTAGGAAATATTTTGTAGATACAGCATTTGAGATCATGATGTACAGCTGTACCATCAACCTCTGTCAGCTCATGTGAGCTCAGGCTCAGCTCAATGCCACTGTAGCACTAGGTGACTCCAGGAAAAGCTAGACGTGACTTGAAGGACAGGGAAAATGAGGTGAGTGAAATAACTATTAACAGCTTTGAAAATCATGAGTTTTCTGCATCTTTTATCAGTCAATTTTTAAAAAGATACAAGACCTTCCACTATAACAGACTTAACTTGCTTTCACAGAAAATAGCTATAGTTAATGTTTTCTATTTTTAAAATCTTAACAGACATTGAATTACTAATTGCATTGGTGAATAATACCAAGAAAACCAACAAAAAGGTAGTTTCCAAAGTCTCTGTATAAGGCATGTGGCCCTACAGGTGTTGAAGTCTCCTGAAGTTGCATGCACCTTCCAGTTCTTAAATTCAGTTTCAGTGATACAGTAATATACGAACATGTGCCCCTTTCCATTTGCCTACAAAGTCCTTAGTAGGAGCAGCAATTCACTACAGTATGCATCAAAAACAGGCAGAGCTTTTCCTCAGTTTTGTTAGGTCCCTTCCAACTTGAAATGATTCTATTCTATAAATAATATGCAAAAATAAGAATGTGGTTGCCATGGAGTCTTCCACAGGGTACAGTAAGCAGCATGTCAGCATGTTTCCTAGGGAGATTCCCTCTCTTCTCATGTTCTCATAAGGTTATTTTGTTTCTTGCAACTTGGCTGAGTGGAAAATGATAGTCACATAGTCACACATTGTCATGGGCATTACTGTCACTCTCAACAGCCAACACAGATTTTGTCAGTCCTTTGACTTTGAGTGTGGTTCAACACTTCTTTCAGATAAGAGGAGAGACCTGAAAAGAGATTTCCTTTTCTGTTGTGCTTTGCACTTGGATGCTTCAGTGATGCAAATTTTGGCTTGTCTCAGTTTTATTATCACATTTCTCCCCAAGGGGTCAAGAGATTACTGAGAATTATTTGATTTTTTAATTTTATTGTATTTTATACATTCATGTTTTTGCAATAGAACAGCAGGAGTGAAAGACTCCACTGAAAATGATGACAGTCTTCCAAGTGATTTCTGCATGGCCTCACTTAAAGGGTGGTACCCAGCCTCTGAGGCTGGTCCCTGAACAAATCCATGCATATAAAACAAAAAAAAAACAACTATGATGCAGTATCTGCTGCAGGAGTACAATACAGCAAACTTTATCTCATAACCATATCATTTCAAGCCCTCTACCACATAAATATTTGAAATAAATGCTGAAAGTCTAATACATAGAACTTGATGCTCATCACCTGGTGCACTTATTCACAGCGCTGGAGTATACTCTGAAATGGCTATCAAGGATTTGCCAAAGTTTTCCGTTAATATTGGTTCTGATTCTTCTAAATATACACTTGATATCTTGGAATTTAGTCCACACAGATTACTTTGCAAAATGATAACTGTAAATATGCAGCATCTGTGAAGCAAGTGTGTTGCAAAAGCCAGTATTACTGACTCCAGTTCTGGACCCATGCACCTGAATGGTAGAAAAAGTCATCACATCTATAAAACATTAACTTTTACCCTTCAATTTAGGCTTGTATTTCTGGGCATGCCTACAGCTAGGATTAGTACGTGGTGCCGTGATATTTTGTATATAATCACTGAAACAAATGGGCCTGGAAAAGTAAGCACAATTCAGTTGTTTGGTGGCTATAGCTGAGCACATGTAGAAGTGCAATTAGGTCTTGCAACTTCTTTAAATTAATTCTTCGACACAAATTCCTCAAAGTTCCAGCAGTACTGGAACCCTGACATTTAAGAAGCAGAAGATCAAATGTGTTCATTCATTACCAATTAGACATTTGATTTTAACATCTTATACAATCAAAGATTAGTATGTCCTGTAAAACTAATGTTATACACAGGTAAAGTAGCAAATATTCATCAAGGTAAAATATTTAAAAAGGTATATAAAAGGAGAGAGAACTATTAAACTTTGACTAAAACAAGAAGTTCTCCTTTACTGGCAGCTCTTCATCTGAGAAGCAAACAAATTCAATATTAAGATTCAGAAAACAGGTCCAGTGTGACTAGGCATGAGAACATCAGGTTTTTTTTACTTAAAAAGGAATTGTACATAACATGCGCATGTATTAACTGTGTTTCTCTGACTAGTGTATTTAATAAAATACATACACAGGGAGTCAATTTTGAGAGAGGATGCAACTAAATGCAGTTCTTTGTGAAAGGTACAGCCAGCAGAGGACTGTCTACATGCTGAAAAACATTCCCTTGCCTTCTGCCTCTTCAGGGATTGCATTGATGCTGCCTGAGAGCTCCCAGAAACAACAATGATAAACTGTGAAGGGGCAGCACTGCTGTCAGAAATCCATCCTGGCTGAAAAAGCACAGCATTCAGTTTGCCTTTCTTCCGGTTTTCAAATCAGTTACTCACATTGCTACGCTTATTTAAGTCTCAGAAAAAGGAATGGAAACCACAGTAATGCTATATATCTTCATTCTTTATGGTAATCTGCCCACTGATGGTGATGGGTTTATGGCTACTACATTACATAGACAAAATGATAACATCTTCCAGAGACCAGTATAGCAGAAAGGTAAATGATTCTACAAAACTAATTTGCAGAAATTTGTTTGATTCATGAATAGCAAAACCACAACTGAATTTTTAGGTTACCCAAAAAAAGTAGTAATAAGACACTCCTTTCATCAAATCTGTTCAGTATATGCCACAGATAGTTAAGGATTATTGGTCTGGATTTAAAATATAACTATTAGCTTTTTTAAAAACAAGTTCTCCTACCTAAATTTATATAATCTCCGTCAGTGTCAGTACACTGCTGGTTGAATGGAGAAAAACCCCAATGGTGTTCAAACATCCAGTAGTTGCCTAGACAGGAGATAAATTAGCCCCAATGGCATTCAGTCCACGTACTGACCAATGCAGCTTATTAAACTCCAAGAATTTGTTCTTTTGCCTGTTTTCTTACTGCATTGCCCAAGCTAACAGCACTGTGTGAGAGGCTGAGTTGTAAAACTGAGATTAGTAGGGGAAGGATTTGCACATCTCACTTTTTGAAAAGGGATCATCCAAATCCTACACCTTGGTTCAATATACTCTCCCTTCAGGTAAAATGTTTTACAGAACTTTAAGTCCTTAAAAAGTGCTTCAGTTTGAAAGAAAACTAAGATATCTATCTGCACTAGGAAAGAGGCCTGTTCCCTAAACCCACCATAACCTTTGAAAGTAAGAGACTTTAATCAGAAAATGTATATCAAAGGATAACAGTTCTTTACTACAAATATATATATACATATAATGAAACACCCCCTCCTCAGAACAGATGTATATAATGAAACCCCCCCGCTCAGAACAGAACAAACAGCAACACCGTAATCAAAAACTTTCAAACAGATCAAGTCCTCTCTCTGCCCCCTCAGTGCAGTTATATTCACAGACAGTGGGAGGTGATGCCACGCCTCGGGAGACGGTGGCCACAAAAGTCACTCATGAACTCCAGCGAGGCACAGACAGCAACCGGGGAGAGGTGTTAGTTCCAAAAAACTCACATGGGAATGGCAGCCACCAGGATGTGAGGAAGCCTTTCCCATGGGCAGTGTAAAGACTTTCTCCCCATCCTTTGTCCAAAAGCATTGGGGGCAGGAGGTTTTAGCAACTCCTCTGCAGGTGGTGTTGGCCCTCAGGGAATCTGTAGCAAATCCAGGTAGCAGCGACTGCTCTCTCTCTGAAGAAACAGCACAGGGTGAGTGGAGCTGGGGGGATGAGCCAAGGGAGCTCCCTCTTAGTGCTTCCACCAGCCCAGCAAACAATGGCTGGCACCCACACTGCAGTCGGAGCAGAGAAGCGTGGCAAAATACTCAGAAAAACCTCTCTCTCCCCCTGCCCCACTTCCCCCAGTCCTCACCAGCCATTAAGTTGGAATGCAAAGCTATCAGCCATCCCTTTGTTAGCTGGTCCCCGGAGCTGGTAGTCGGGGCTGGGCTCCAGCTCCCAAACCACTGTGCAGGAAAGGGAGAGAAAAAATATTCCATGAAAGATTTTGAAACTGTAAAAAAAAGAAAATTTAAAGTTACAGTGCCTTCAGAATGTGTTTATAGTTCAGTAAGACATTTTCATTGCTATATTTTGTGGCTGCTGGCATACCCAAAACAATAAAAGTATGATTATTTTTGTGTTTACCATTGCTGTTAATGACATCACAACCTCAGATTGATTTAGAAAACAAAAATTATCTGCAAGTTCTTCTAAGAAAATTGCCTATTTTAAATATAATATCTGAAAGCCCATCTCTGAAAAAAAAATTAATCTTATGAGTCTGGTAAACATTATATGTCATATAAAATTAAAAGAGAAAAAAGGGCATTCATTTTTAGTTCATATTTTATTAATTCTACTTCAAGCTAGGTGTCACTCCTTGCAGTAAAAATATAATTTATTAGATTTGAGTTATATTTATGATATGTTCATCGAAGGCTATTCTTGTTTTATACCTGAAAATATACTAAAATCTTTGCAGACTGACACAAAGTAACAATTTGTCCTGACAGATGTGACCTTATCAAGACTGTAAGGATAATACTTTTCTTTTGAATGTTCTACAGCACAGAAAATCTGTTATTGTAAGTTGAAGTCTGTTTATTACCTGAAAACTTTCTTGATGGGTGATAATATATCACAGATATGCAATTACAATGTATAACTCCAGTTTTAAGAAATATAATTCTTCTAACTGTTAAAAGGTGTTCTGATTTTGATCTTTTTATGTGTAGTATATTTTGAGCACAGCTGTGACATGTATTCTAAAAATCCATGCTAAATGGATTTTTTTTAGCATTTCTATCCCAGCAATAGTTATCTTAGAACAGATATACAAAACTATGAAAGTGAATTAGTGCCTGAATTCAGTGATTTTCCTTGTCTTTTCCTGCTCCAGAATGAACAAGTTCAAATGTCTCTCATAGTCAAGGAACTAATGGTTACTTGTACTGCGTCTTGCCTTTTGGTTTGGTGATCCCTAACCATTCCTTATGAGATATAGCCTTGGATCCAGGAGAACTGTCTGAAGCTCAAGAAACGCCTCCTCCAAGTTCAAGACTGATCCATCTCAGTGAGCTGCAAAAGAAGTAAATGTGGCAGGAATAGCTCCTGATAAACTCAGATATAAAAATGAAGTGTATAAAAGGTAGCGGCAGGGTAGTTGACCCACAAGGTGTATGGAGACATTGATTGTGCTGGAATGGATTAAAAAAAGCCAAGGCTCACATGGAGTTAAATCTGGCATGGTATGTCAAAGACAAAAAGGATGATTTCTACAAACAGTAGGAGGGTGACTAAGTAAAATGTAGCATCACTGCTGAGTGGGGCAAGAATCACTGGTGAGAAAGCACATGGAAAAGGTCAATGTGCTCATTATCTGTTTCACATTAGTCTTTACCACTAATACTAGTCTTCAGCAGTCCCAGGTCCTGAGACCACTGAGAAAGTCTGCATAAGGAAGAACTGTCCATGTAGTGAAGAATCAAGTTAGGGAGTATGAGAAGTAGAAAAACCAGTTTTTATTACAAGCAAATAAACAAGAGTTACTAATCTAAAGTTTATTTTTGTTTTTGATTGTTACTAACCTATAGGTGTTTCGCAGAAGTTGTAAGGCATCCAGTCCAGTTTTGGAATGTGTGCTAGGGATTAAGCTGTCGGGAATAGGGTAATTGCATATTAACAAAGAATATAGCTTACACAACCCCAGATCGCATGGCTGGCCATGCAGCCAGATGGAGGCTGACATATTGCCTGAAACTCCACCCCTGGCATAAGGGGGGGCACAGAAGAGCCAATCCAAGAAGAAGAAATGCCCCCCCATGTCGTAAAGTGGGGTTGCACCTTAAGAAAGTTTAAAAGTGTGGTTTTTGAATCAGAAGGCATGCTCCTAGGGATCCTGCGTGGTCTGGACACCCAACACATGTAACGAAATTTTCTTTTCATTATATTCCTTTTGTTTCATAGACTTTTGCCATTTTTTTTTTCCCAAAATTTAATAAAAGAAATTTTTCTAACACGGAGCACTTAAACAAACTAGAAACATGTAAGCCCATGGACCTGGTGGACTGCACCCACAAGTGCTGTGGTAGCTGGCTGATGGCTTTGTGAGGCTGGTCTTGATTATCTTTGAAAGGTCATAGTGACTGGGAGAGGTTCCTGAAGTGAGGAAGAAGGCAAGTGTCACTTGCCTTGGTTGACTATCTTCAACCAAGTAAAGCAAAAAGGAAATATGTGGGAATCTATAAGCCAGTCAGCCCCACCTCCGTTCCTAGGCAGGTTATGGAATTCTTTTACAGACACAGGAAGGACAAAAAAGTGACTTGGATTAGTCATCATGAAAAGGAAATCTTACTTAACCAACTAATAGCTGCCTACAAATAGGTGACCAGCCTGGTGTTTGAAGGAAGCCCAGGGGGTGTTGCTTATCTTTAGTAAGGTTTTTGATATTGTCTCAGATAAAATGCTTAGTGACAAACTGATGATAGAGATATGATAATAGATCATGCTGGTTTAAAGTTAATCCAGAAGGCGAAATGAACCCAACTCAAAAAGAAATTACAAGTAAGAGTTACAATATCATAAAAAGATTACAATAAGTATAATGATACCAAGAAAAAAATTGGTTTTAAGCCACAAAAACCAGATGTATAACACAGTACCCTGGGGCACGAACAGAATGGCGTTTGTTAGCCTCTGTGCAGAACACCATGCGGTGCCCCTGAGTACAAGTAAAAGGGAAGAAAAACCTGTTGTTGAGGATGATGCTTGCAGTTTTCTTGAGACTGGCAGTCAATCCTGTTGAGGTTCTGGTGCTCCTCTGGATCTGAGGAGTGGTACCAGAAGTCCCAAAACCCCAAGATTATATACACTCAGGTTTGAATGGGAATGCCCAGTACCTCCCCCAGGGCAGGGAGTTCCACAATGGGTGATTTAACTCTGTGGAATATTTTTGGAATCCTTGCTGACCCCTTAGCAGACATGACCCCTCAGGCTGGATGTGAAGGTGCTAATGCCTCCCCAGATGGGTGTTATCATAGCTGAGTCACTGGTGTGAAGAAGAAACATTTCCCTATTTCACAAGGTTCTTTAACACCCAGCTTGCAGCCTGAGGGGTCAGGTGTGCAGCTGCTGCAAATGATCCATTATAACAGCTCATGAGAAATTACACAGAGTGTGTAGAATACACAGTTTTGGTTACACCCACACAGTGATAAACTGGTCCCAGACTCTCTGTCTAGGACATAGATACACTAGATACATGGGCAGCATGGTGAACTGTGGACCTGCTGCTCAGAAAACAACTGTTGGAAGTCAGTCATTCTTGTGTACCCCAGGGATTGACACCACATCCGATACTGTCCAACAGTATCCTTATTAAAGGCCCGGACAATGGGACAGATTTGATCTTAACTAAATTGGTGGATTAAAGAAAACTGAGGAGAAAGATTGATGAGCAGAAGAATGTACTGCCATTGAGAAAGAATTGGACAGACTGGGAAAAAAGGGTCGAGACCTACACCTTAAGAAATAATCTCAGCCACCTATTTGTGCTGGGGAGCAACATCTACTGCAGAATACACCATGTGGGTGCTGGTGGATAACAGTTTCAACATGAGCCAGCAATATGCCTTTGAGGCAAGAAGTCCTCTAGGTTGCATATTTTAGAGCCAAGGTTGCATTAGAGCTAACACTGCCAGCATAACAGTGAAGGTGATCTCTCCTCTCTACTCAGCCCTGGAGAGGCACATCTGAAACACTGAGTCTAGTCCTAGGCTGCCCAGTAAAAGAGAGAGACATGGACATACCAGGAACATCAACATGATGAAGGGACTGGAGTACCTGTTGTATAAAGAAAGGCTGAGAGTGATGGGACTATTTAGCACAAAGAAGATGTGGAAGGATCTTGCCCATAAATATATCATGCGGGGGAGCAAAGATAACAGAGTCAAAAACTTTTCAGTGGTATTCTGTGACAGAATGAATGGTCAATGAGCATAAACTGAAATACAGCAAACTCCATTCAAGTACAACCCTTTTTTTTTTTTGTTTGTTTTGGTTTGGTTTGGTTTGGTTTGGTTTGGTTTTTTTTTACTGTGAGGGTGACTAAGTAGTGGAGCAAGTTGCCAGAGAGGTGGTAAAGTCTCCATCCCTGAAGTTATTAAAATTTCAGCTGAACAAGGTCCTAGACAATCTACTCTAGATGACTTTACTGTGAGCAGGTGTTTGAGTAGATAGTATCAGAGGTGCCTGGCAACCCCAGTTATTCTGTTAACTGTGTGACTCTGCTAAGCTAGCTTTTGGTAGAGGTCTGAAGATTACCAAAATTGGAGTACAACCCAGCTAGAGGAATATATGGGATAGTGTCATGGGGAAGCAGGGTGACACAACCCAAAATGCTGTTTCTATGAGGTCTATGTATTTCTGTCTTGCAAATCTTACAAGAACTGAACTTTTATCAGTCATAAGTGAGGCTAAAAAAATCTGAGGCTCTTGAGATGAAGGAATGCACCATTTTACTTCTTTTCCACAGTGCTAGATAATGGGGCAAAGTCTAAGAAAAGCATAACTGTCTCAGAAGGCTTAGGTCACTTGGGAGAGATTCTCAGTTTTTGCTCCTAGCTAAAAGAAGAGTCTATGAGGAAAATGCCCTAAACAAGCAAACAAGAAACTAACAAATACCATTTGACTTTCTAACAAAATATGTATGTTTGAGACAAAGAAGCTTTTAACTCTGTTTCTTAGCACTGTGTAAATGTTTTTCTTTAAAGTACTGGTTTTAGAAAGCTACATTATGGATTTTTTTTTTTGTTGCTTGATGTAATTGCTTATTTTTCTCCTCTGTCAAAACCATTTTTCATGCAATAGGCAAGAAACATAGACTTCACAACAAATCATTTTTCCACTGCTATAATTACTGGGTGTGTTTGCTAGTGGCGGTTTTTTTTTGTTTAGGTTTGGGTTTTGGATTGTTTATTTTTTTTTGGTGGGTATTTTTCCCTCTTCTTTTTGTTGCCACTGGTGTTGGCCTGCAGAGGGTAAGAAAAATATAGCACAGAACTTTTAGGACCTCGTGGTTTGTTTGTCCTACCTCTATTTGCAAATAGAAACAAACAGATAGATAATGCAGGATAATATGCACAGGGTTGTATGTTCTCAAAGAAGCCTGCTCCATGCTCGCATCTGATGTTTCTGATAAATAGGTGAAAGAAAGATGCAAGTGCATCACAGTTACAACAGATGCAGGAAATAGTATACTGTGATACATTCACTGTTAACTCTTTCTCAGCTATCTGATCAAATTCAGCTCAGGGGAAATAAAAGGGGGTGGGTGGGATAAATTTTAATCTTGGTGAAAAGGGTCTGGATCAGCCTTTCTGCATTTTTTTCCTCAAGAAAATCAAAATACAAATGTAAATTTGGTAAGCATTTGTGCTTTCTGTCCTCCTTTGTGGCTCCATCACCTAGTGCTTGGCAAGATCTGGTACATTGCAGCTGAGAAAAGTTTGGGTTAATTTTCTTTGAAGGTTTCCCTCCATGAACCCCACATATGTCACCTTCCCACTCTTTACCCATGTAGTGTGGCCAGTGTCATCTGCAATCACTGGAACCAGAAGAAAAGTTACCACATCAGAAGCAAAAAACCAAGCAATACTAGGTGACATAACCACTCCTAAATTCTTTCTTGCAAATGATACTGATCTCTCTTCCAAAACAGTTTAGCCCTTCTGATTTTTCTAGGCATTTTCTGACAAGACCACATTCCTCCACCTGCATACCACAAATACCTTGTCACTCACCAGCAAATGAAAGTGCCTGCGTTTGAATCACCAGCAGTATTGGCATGTTTTTGACTAGCTATGGCATAAACTGTTTTAAAACTCTAATGTCCACATCTTTGGAAATCAAATCCACTCAGAGTTACTAAAATGTATGTTAAAGCTACAGCTTTTATTTTGTTTACTGGTGATTATACTCTTACTTGTGAGCAAAATAGTGGCATTTTTATGGTTGTATTTGTATGCAAATGCCTGTGACTGAGGAAGAAAGTTATTAATCCATGTTCAGATAAAGCATGTCTAAGTTCTTCAAAGCACAGTAATTATAGCAGTGCTAGCAAAGCTATTCTTCCTTTAGGAAAATAAGTCCTATTGGACTTTCACATTTAGGTGGTCACATGAGGTAAATAATCAAATTCTCCTTGTGTAGAGTTGTTTGTCTGCTGGGAGAAATTACGCATTACCTGCTGTTAAATCTCTGAATATGTCATTGGCAAAGTCTAGTTGAAGATCCCCAGAAAACAAATCTACCATGCTGCACAATCTAAGCTTTTACAGCTATGGAAAAATAACATTAAGGACAGTGTCTTCACTTAGAGTGTGTATCTTTACTCTGGCTGCATGTTTACAACTTAAATTAATGCTCAGAATTACCCAGGCTACACCAGGTAACTAAAGAAGAGGTCTTCTTTTCTGGAGCTGGCTTTCAAAAAATTGGTCCCTTTCCTCTCTCAGTTATGTGATCCCATTTCTCCTAGATGGAAGGAGATGAGATTTTAGGATTTTATTTCAAGGTCAAAGCAATTTCTCTGGCACATAATACAGTAATAAGACCAATAGCTATCATTTGCATTCCCCAGGGGTGTCAGGGCTGAGCTGAAAAACCTTATTGCCAAAAAATCTCTTGCAGGGAAAAAAGATGAGACCATATTAGTGTTCAGTACCATGTTTCCGCAGATAAGAGACAGTATGTAAATGATGCTTAAACTACATAATGCACACAACAAGAGGTCACAAGTAGGAGTGGGAATACACTAATAAACTGCCCAAGTTTTTGACAAATTCACTTCTGGAAAGGAGTAACTTGTTTTTTGGCTTGTCAACTTGCAGATGCTGAAGGTACCTAATATCTAGTAATGCAGAAAGCCTGTTGAACAATAAGAAGTTGAATCCACTTCCTTAGCCAGAGTAGTTGCTCTTTGACTTGACACTTCAGTACAATTCATGGAATACAAACTTTGCTCTCTTTATAAAAATGACAGTTCTTAGGACAAAAAAAAACCCAACAAACAAAACCCATGAAAAATTACTGTAACACTCAATAGTATGGAGACAGATTTTAAAATTATAAATCTCATAAAAATAGCCACAAAAGAATATTAAAACCATAACTAAATTATTAGCCTGATTAGTTCAGAATACTCATATTTGCTAGTTTTCAACAAAACACTCTATGTGATATGTTCTTTCTTATTCTTCTACTAGTGAAATCACAGTGCTTCAGTGACAAAGGATGGTAGCATAAAGGTCGATGTACTGGAGACCATTAGAGGCTAAAGATGCACCAGTGATGACAGATATATATCTAAGATATGTGTTAATTGGTTTGTATTAATGATCACAATAGCATACAGATTTGAACAAATTATTTTATACTTTGCCTAATAATTATAAGGAAGATGTCACCATCTATACACAAAACTGTACTATCTTTGGATGTGCATACAGTAAATGAAGCAAAGAAAAAAAATTGTAAAAATGTTGCAGTAACATTGCAAAATATAGAGTCAGTTAAGAAGTTCTTTACAAAAAGCACACACAAACTGTCCAGTTTTCAAATTGTACATATTTTTCCAGTTAATCAAGGGATTATTACACTAAAGACAGATAAAGAGCCACAGTGAAAGAAAGCATAGTCACTCATACAGGGGTAGCCTAAAATTATGGCACGTTAACCCAGTGTCTATTGGAAACTATTTTTAGCACATTAAGAAATAATTTGGAATAGAAAAATGGAGTAATCTAATCTTTGTCATTCTCATAAAAAAAGCTACATAAGCTCCTCCTATAATATACTAACAGATAGGAAACATACATCACTTAGTATGTCTTTGTGACAAACAAAATGTATTTACTGTACCATGTTTTGTTGATTCAAGGGCTTGATAAAGAGCTCTACACTCTGTGAAATTAATAATTTATCTACAAGCTCAAAATATCTCAGATGAAAGATTAATTAAATCGACAGTATATATTCACAATATATTCTGAGTTGCAAGAGACCCACAAATATTAAGTCCAACTCTCTAATGAATGGCCCATACAGGTGTTGAACCCAGAACCTCAGCATTATTAGCACAGTTCTCTAACCAGCTGAGTCAATCCACTTACAATAGTCAAACTGCAAAAAATCTCTTTCCCTTCTCACTATGCCTTTGCAGGGCAAGTTCTTGTTACTAGACTCATTTTCACCTAGCTCTATGATTTTTCTACATTGCAACGCACATTGCTGACTTGTGGAGCTCCTTCCATCATCTCTCAGATACAGTCAGTTGCTCTTCGAACTTCAGCAGCCATCTCTTGTCTTCTCTGACAATTACAGATGGTAACGCTTATGCCTCCCTCCCTCTCTCCCTTCAATTTTCTCCTCTGCAGAGGCTCAGTGGAAGGACTATTCAGTCTTGCAAAACACAGTCAATCTGACCTCATCTCCCTTAAATGAGAACGCAGAAACAGAGCAGACAAGAAAACAGATCTAGTTTGTCACAGGCTGCTGGCTGCATACAAAACTGGTCTTGTGATCATACTCTCCGTGTCAGGCATCAAGAAGGGCTTCAGAGCACTTGTGATATCCTTAGGATTGTGGGGAGGAGTCAAAATAGTGAACTAAGTTTCTTATACATTTTTAAGAGATGCAAGAAGGGAAGGAAGCAGAAACTATGCCTTAATTAATTGAACTTACATTTGTGTGCAGAAAACACTTTACTTACTGTGTTTCAACAAAGGTAAGTGCATTGGATTCATCAAGAATTTGAGACTGATTATTAGGTTCTTATGGAATTTCTTTGGTCCAGGATTTTACTGTTGCTACTTTCCCAAAGAGAGGGGAATAAAATAAATAAATACAAATATTCTAGTTCTTCCTAATAAAGAAATGAAACAGGATGCTGCATGCAAATAGTGAATAAAATCTGTCATGGAAAGTGGGAGAAAGACAGAATTGTGTAATTTATGTAAGTTTTAAGTACTATAGGGTGTAATGTTGAAATGCACATATTAGTGCAAACACTGAAACAGCAAAAGCAATGTAACACTGAAAATATGAGTACTAATCTTAATGTTTTACCAGCTGAAATTCATAAGACAGAAAAAGGATCATATCCAAAATTAAGGAAGGGTTTGTTTATAAATTATTTTATTCTGCAAATAAATTTTCACCTCTGTTTGAGTCCAAACTTCTCCATTTTAGATTACTAGCATGAGATTAACACAAAGATCAAGTAAATTTAGATCATCGATAGTACCATGTAGTTCTGTTAGTTTTGTTTCTTTGAACATCTACATATATATATTTGAAATATTCATAGTTGTGTTGGCAGATGGAAGATTTCTTAATGAAAAATTCTACACTTTTACCTAGGTGTCTGCTTTTTCACACTAGCTTTTCACAATTCTGTTTCAGCACTCACCTGCATTGAGCAATATAAGTTACAAACAACTAAAAAGGAATTCCTTGCTTTTATGATAGGTTCTGTCCTGAAAGAACAAAATCACATTCCCATCATTGAATATTTCTCAAGTTTTAATATGTGTCAAACCATTCTGCATCATTCCTTCTTTCAGACTGCTGATTGTAAGAAGTCATGGTCTGATCAATGTATTGAAACTTCTGTTTCCTAACATTAAGTTGAAGCACATATTGAGGTATGTGCTTACCAATACAGCACAGATCTCTCTAACAGTTGTCAGAGAACCAAGTCTTCTGTCATGCCTAGGGGTTTATTCAGCACAGAAATTTCCAAAACACCTTAGACATTGGATTATTTCTTTTGACTCCTAATTCCTGTTTGTCTGGACACCAGCTCCTTTCTCAGCGTGATGAATGTTTGCCTCATCCCTCAGTCCAGACAGACCACTGCTGTGGACTCTGAAGCTGCATGTCTGCTACATGGTTTCTGATCAAAGTGTCATCTTTCTTTTTAGGAGACCAATCTGATTTAGGTGGAGTTTTCCAAGTCAAGGTCCTGATAGATACCAGGAACCACGAATATTGTAGCTATCAGATTAACAGTAATCATTTTGTTGGAGGTACAGAAGGTGATAAGGTGTCATGAAAAAATTTCGTTGGCTTTTAAACCACATATGTATGTAGAAATGATCTCCAGCAGGATCTCATTCATCTTCATTGTACACTCCTTTTGCACTGGTTCCTGTGGCATTTCAGATACACATCCAAGCCATAAATGGCACACAGTGAGAGACACTGCCCTGGTGGTGAGGAAAGGAGAGCCTAGGAGCACAGATGATTCTTGATTCTGTACTGACAGCCCAAGGAGTGCCAGGGCATTTGGTGATATTCCAGCTAATTTGTAGGTACAACCTGTTTTCAGTCCTCTTACCCTCATTCAACTATATAAACTTTGTCTGGGTAATTGACACATATCTCCCACACTGTGGGAACCAAGGAGAAGACATAGAAGATGTGGTGCCTTTAGGCTCATGTGTAACATCATAGATGGATGAGAGGTATAACTACCATGCTTTTGAAATACATTCACAGGATTAAGAAAATAACAGATATTATGTAACAGCATTTCTGTCAAGAGAGTTGATAAAAAGGCCAAGGCTTTGCCACATGGGTACATACAGATTGTTGCTGGTGCCTTAATGAATTATGAGCAAAATGAAGCTTTATCAGACTGTTTAAGCCACTTGTACTCAACATGTGACCAAAGAAAAAGTGAAAATGTTTTTGAAGCTGGGCTAATGACCTGGTATGAATTTTAAACTTTTACCATATTGTGAAGGTCAGTGAAGCTGCAACATTGTAAATACTGTTTCTTCCAAAGAGTGTCTCAGTGTCAAAATAGTAAAACAAAAACTCATGTAACAAAGCAAGTAAAAAAACAAAACAAAGCAAAAAAAAACGCAAAAAAAAAAACCCAAATACAAATACAAGAAAAAATATTAAGATCCTCTCTTCCACGGAGCACCGCACAAGCTGGCAGTCTACAGTCTACAATATACATTAGCCAGTGAAAGAATTGAAAAAATCCCCATAGTCAACAGGTATTGAGGTTGGAGGCAAAGAGTCACTTGTTGCCAGGGTTTGGTGTGTGGAAAAGCCACTGTAGATAACTGGTCATGAACTGCTGCTTAAAGTCCTTTCCTGGCCATTTTACTTGTATTTGCACACCATTTTACGTCACATAATTGTTCACTTCCTGAAACAAACGTTCATGTAGTGAAAAGTGGATATTGAACAACATTTTTATGTTTTATGACTACAGACTCACAAATGACAAGTCTGGAACAAGGAAAGTGAGTTCTGCGTATGTTCATAAAAATGGAAATTGTTTGAGTCTCAAAGAATAACAAGTATACCTTAACTGCTAGACCTTTCTTTGGCCTGACTTACGTTTTAGACATCCCTTTCCATGTGGAACTCTGCCCATGCATGCAGCAGCACACAGTGAAGGGGACAGGTGCTCTGCAGGCTCACTGTGCCAGATCTGGTCAAGTCTTCCTCTGGCTCTCTCTGACTTTGGAATGGGTTTGCATGGCCTGTTTTCAGTAGTGGCAGGGCCTACAGGAGTGGCTTCTGTGAGAAGTTTCCAGAAGCTTCCCCTGTGTCCAGCAGAGCCAATGCCACCTGGCTCCAGTATGGACCCACCACTGACCAAGGCTGAGCCCATCAGCAGTGGTGGTAACACCTCTGTGATAACATACTTAAGAAGGAAAAAAAGTTATTGCACAGAAGACATTGTGGCCAGGGAAGAGAAAGATGTGAATCTGCAAGAGGAACAACTCAGCAGACACCAAGGTCAGTGGAGAAGGAGGGGGAGCTCCAGGCATCGGAGCTGAGATTCCCCTGAAGCCCATGGTGCAGACCATGGAAAGGCAGCTGTGCCCCTGGAGCCCATAGAAGTTCACATGGATGCAGAGACCCACCTGCAGCCCATGGAAGAGACCCATGATGGAGCAGGTGGATGCTCAAGAGAGGGCTGTGAACCATGAGAAACATGTGAGGAAGCAGGGTCCTGGCAGGGACCTGCTAACCCATGAAGAAGAAACTCACCAAAGCAGATTTCCTGGTAGGACTTGTGACCCCATGGAGCACCCACACTGGAACAGGCTGTACCTGAAGAACTCTACACCATGAAACTTTGAGCCACTGTTCATGAAGAACTGTCTCTCATTAAAGGGTCCCCATGTTGTGGCAGGTGAAAGGCTTTTCTTCCTGAACAGTGTCAGGAAAAATATGTGATGAACTGACCATAACACCCATTCCTCCTCCCTGTGCCACTGGTGGGGAGGAGGTAGAGCCCAGGAAGGAGGGAGGGGTGGGGATGAAGATGTATTTTAGATTTAATTTACTTCTCATTATCTCGCTCTGATTTTGTTGGTAATAAATTCAATTAATATTCCCAATTTGAATCTGCTTTGCCCATCGTGGTATTTGATGAGTGATCTCTCGTGGTCCTTATGTCAAGTCATGAATCTTTGTTATATATTCTATTCCCTGTTCATCTGAGAAGTGGAGAGATAGAGTGGCTTTGGGGGACCTTTGGTATCCAGCCAGGGTCAGACCACCATAGACTTGTAGGTGTGCCAGCTGTTTCACATGCATGGTGGTGAACCATAGCATGGGCTTTATCAGATGAACAATGTGCATATCATCATAAAATGATCAACCAGACACTTTCAACAATGGACTCCTTCCCAAGGGTCTTATTGCTATTGGTGTTTTTGGTAAAATAACAGTTTTTCACTCCTCTCTCTTTCTGGTTTAAACATGTAACCAACGTATTGTAATGTATTAAATCAAGCTTGCTGGTTGCCCAGCTAGTTTTGATGATATTTCAGCACCCAGCTGAGTATAACATTTAATTACTGAACAAGCCCTTTGATATTGTTAAGTGACTTGCACGATAGCCAATTACAACTGGAAAAAATGGCCTGTGGACTTCACTTCCTTTTTTGTGTTCTACCATAATAAATTCCACAGAGTAAAGAAATTTAATCTCTGTTTGTTTTTCATAAGAGTTCATTTTGGTTTTCTGTTTCATTACATAAATATTAATTTATTTTTTTTAGATTACATTCCTCCCTATTAAACCACACACTGAAACTTATGGGCAATTTTTAGGATGAGCTCAATACCTATGGGTTTCAACAGGTGTTCTGATTATGCTTAAATCAAAGATTTATGTGAAGAGGATTGGATTTATGTGAAGAGGATTGGAGTGCTGAAATACAGATTGATTAAGAGCTACAGCTCCTTTAAAGAGATGCAGATTGTCTGCAAATCAGTAATCAGAATATATTTTAAAACCATGGAAATCATACATCTGGAAATCATTCATGAAGAGATGTGTACACACACACACACACACACATACACACACACACACACACACACACACAAAGAGATTTATATATTTGAGTATACATATGCACCTATAAGAGGAAACTGGCATTTATACACATATGAAATGGATCTAATTATATACGAGTTTTCTATTATTTTTCTTTATAATTCTTGTGGCTGTTTTGACAAGAAACTTGAAGTAAAGGGCATTACTTTCTTATGAAGGTGCAGCAGTAGAAGTTGGTGCAGGTATGCAATCCACTATTTCTATCTTTCATATCTTCAGAATCTACCTAACAAAACTGGGGATTTTCTCCTTTTGCACACATACAAAGGTTCTGGATGCTGACCATGACTGAAACAGAATAGTCATCACCTGTTATCCAATTTGCTTTCCTTTTTTTCTTTTATCCCCTTTCACAAATACAAATCTATCTATATCTATATCTATATCTATATCTATATCTATATCTATATCTATATCTATATCTATATCTATATCTATATCTATATCTTTATCTATATCTCTATCTCTATCTCTATCTCTATATCTACTCTATATGTATATGTACATGTATATGTATATGTATATGTACATGTATATCTATATCTATATCTCTCTATATATCTATATATCTATATCTATGTCTATATCTATAATTATATTTATATAGATATTATAGAAACGTTTGAGAAATATTTTCTATTTCAAATTATGTATTTTTATTATAGAAATATATTTTATATTTATATAGCTGACATAGAAATGTTACAGGATTATTATAGAAATATTTTTGTTTGAAATTCTGTGTTTAATTATGTAAATATTGAGAATATTTTGTAACTGTATAAGTATGTGATATCATTATTATATAAATATTTTGATTTTAAATTGTGTTTAATTATATAAATATTATACATATTTTATATTTATATAGATTATATAGAAATGTGATCTAATTATTACAAGAATATTTTTGTGGGTAAAATGATACACTTTAATGACCTAAATATTATAAATATTTTATATTTATATAGATGATATAGAAATGTTATATAATTACTATACAAGTATTTTTTATTTAAAGTTGTGTGTTTAATTATACAAATAATATGAATATTTTATATTTATATAGAATACATAGAAATGTTATCTAATTGTTATACAAATATTTCTTTTTACAGTTGTGTGTTTAATTCTATAAATATTATGCATCTTTTATATTTACATAGATTATATAGAAATGTTACCCAATTTTCACAGGAATATTTTTGTGGTTAAAATGATACATTTCAATGGCATAAATATTACAAATATTTTACCTTTATATCGCCTACATAGAATGATGACGTCATGATTACATAAACATCCCACAACCACATTGACCTAATTCTAAAGAGCTATAAATTTATCATCTAAATAGGGCCATAAATGACAAATCTGTGTCTGGGCTCCCTCTGCCCACCCACAATTTGATTTTTGGGAGCTTCTGCAAAGGAAGCAGCGACAACGTCAGGGACCCTTTGTGTCCCACGTGGAAACCTAAAGGCATCTCTTTAGTTCTTTATTTTTTATTTCTTTAGTTCTAGAGTTCTTTATTTCTTTATTTTTTATTTCCTCTTTAGGATGGGAAATTCCCGGGGTTATTTGCACTGATGGGAAGAGCCCCCGGGCAGAGAATTGTTTGCTTTTTATCAGCCTAAAAGGGGGGAAAAGATGAAAAACCCAACTGGAAGGTCATTGAGAGTGATAAATGAAATGAAATGAAATAAAAATAAAATGAAATAAAATAAAATAAAATAAAATTGAAATAAAATGAAATGAAATGAAATGAAAACATAAAATAAATTAAAAATGAAATGAAATGAAATAAAATAAAACAAAATAAAATAAAAATAAATAAAGTAAAATAAAATAAAATAAAACAAAACAAAACAAAATAAAATAAAGTGGAAAAGAAATGAAATAAAACAAAATAAAGCAAAACAAAATAAAATAAAATAAAGCAAATAAAAAACCAAACCAAAATAAAATAAAATAAAATAAAACACAATAAAATAAAATAAAATAAAATAAACCAAATAAAATTAAATAAAACAAAACAAAATAAAATAAATTATATTAAAATAAAATTAAAATAAAACAAAATAAAACAAAACAAAATAAAATAATAAAACAAAATAAAATAAATTAAATAAAAATAAAAATAAAACAAAATAAAATGGAAATGAAATGAAATGAAATGAAATGAAATGAAATGAAATGAAATGAAATAAAAGAAAAGAAAATACAATACAATAAAATACAATAAAATAATACAATCAATCCTGTGGATAGTTCCCGAGCAGCACTCTGGGTGCCCGGCACTGTGGGGGTGGCACTCACGGGGTATTTCCCAGCTCCCTCTGAGGTGCCTCCTCCCTGGGCCGAGCAGCAATGGCTCCTGGCCCCTCAGCTAATTAACAGGGTAATTAAACCCTTCCAACCGTAACTTCCCCTGTATTTATTCCCAGATAATCCAAATCCCAGGGGTGGGAACCCCGGGGGCCGAGAGGGACATTTTGTGTCATCCCAAGGGACACGACCCCGCTTTATTTGGAATAAACCTCTTTTCGGTGCTGGGAATGTCAAGAATTGGAATGTGTCACTTCAGGACGGCCAAAATCGCTCCTTTTGTCCCCATTTCCCCCCTTTGGGCTCTGTTTGTGGTGGCGGCTGCAGGAATTGGGGCTTTGTGACGGGACACCTCGGGAAGGCTCTGGGAAAAGAGCCTGGGAAGGAGCTCTTGGAGAGAAGGGTTTGGGACCTCACCCTTTGGGGCCAAAGAGGGATCGGGAGGGGGGGAAAGGATCCAGAATTCCCAAATTTGGGAATGTGTTTAAGCATCTCCCAGTTCCCAATTTTATTGAGTTGTTATTTTATATTCCATGAGATTTTGGGGCTGGGCAGGATCCACCAGCGCCTCCTCCTTCCTCTGGTGGCTGAACAAACTCACCCCCCTGGTGGGAAATGATGGATTTGGGGGTTATCAAATATGGAGAAATAAAAAATGCCAGTTGGGGGGGAAAAAATTGTATTAAAAAATAAATGTGTGATGAGAATGGACTCAAAATGGGCATCACAGAGCAGGAAAGGACAGATGAGGGGACAAGAGGGAGACTCTGTCACCTCAAAACACCTCCCATTTGTCACACCCATGACAATGGGTTTGAGGATGGACTCACAGCCCGGATTGTCCTCAATAATGGGCATTTTTGTGCCAGGTGAGGGATGTTCCTGCATCAAGGCTTTGGTGGCTGCATCTCCACCTCCCCCAGGGCAGGGATGGCACCCCAAAATCTGGGAGGAATCTGAAGGATAAAAGGGAATGATCCAAGACGCTGGTTTGGGCTTTGAAGGCACCTGAGCCTGGATCCTCGTGGACCATGGGCAGAGGGTGGGGAGCAGCGCTGACCACCCGTGCCCAGAAAGGGTCCAAAGGGTTCTCCTAGACTTATCATGGATTCAGGGAATACCCTGAGCTGGGAGAGACCCCCAAGGACCATCCAGTGCCTGCCCAGGACACCCCAACACTCCCCCTGTCCCTGTCCCGCTGTCCAAAGGCTCCTGGAGCTCTGGCAGCCTTGGG